>JANAVB010003200.1:21956816-22449316 GCA_029216955.1 Iris pallida
TTGATCTTATTCGACCAGATGCTTCTTTGATTTTTCATATAGACAGGAGTCTGAGTAATAAGATTCGACCCCCTTGAAGGGATCGATATCGGCAAACTCTGTCGTCACGAAGCCGTGCTTATCGACATATTTGAAGCACTGGTGTAGTGTGGAAGGTACGATCATGTAATCGTGTATCCAAGGCCGTCCCAGAAGGATATTGTAAGAAGTGTCGGCATCTATGACATAACAGGTGACTTCTGATTGGAGATCGCCGATTTGACACTTCAAACGGATCTTCCCTATTGGGTAGCTCCTGTCCGAATTGAAACCGCTAATGGCGGTGCTTGTAGGTGTCAGGCGATGCATCGGGATGCAAAGATGATGTAGCAGACCTTTCGAAATGATGCTTATAGAGGACCCAGGATCAATGTGCATTCGGTCCACCTTTACGTCGCCGATGTATCCAGTGTAGTATAGCGGGCGATCATACAGGTTAGTTTTGATGAGCATATCTTGTGGAGAGAAGACGATATTGGGCATTGCTCCCGCACACGCACTATCTTGGAGCTCTGCAGGTTGGTTATCTCCTGTGAGGTTGACCTGAGCCAAGTATGCGTCGACATTTTGGAGCGCCTCACTTAAAGCCGTGCGGACATCCTTTGAGAGCCTTAGGAGTTCATATAAGAACAATTTGGCCGGGGTGTTAGCTAATTGCGCTAAGATGTCGAAGTTGTAGGGCCTCTCCAGCCCCTGAGGTGTCTCCTTCCGGAGGGATTTGTCGAAGCGAGTCTCCTTCGGCCTAGGCTTGTCGGTCGTCGAAGGCTGAGCCGGTCCCGGAGCATCATTGGTAGTGGGCGGATGATCATCAGTCGCGCTTTCGGTCACCGGTTGGGCTTGTGTTCCGGATCGAGTAGTGACGGCCGAGACTTCCTCTTCTTCCGCCGAGGCAGTACGGCAGGATCTGACTTTTTTACTTTTCCTTTTAGAAGGTGGAGAGGGCTGAGTTACCTCGTGGACTAGGTCCGGATGGATCCACATGATTTTCCCTCGTGATGTGGTGAGGGGTATTAGACCGGCGGCTTGATCGCGAGCAGGCGACAGATTAGCAATTTCTATTGTTGCCAGAGGGATAGGTATAACCCCGTTCTGAGTCTCCGTTGGAGGGAAGCTGCCGAATTGTACGGACACCATGTTGGCTGCCACGGTTACCTCTTCGAAATCGATGGCCAGGGCGTTCGAATCGATGAGGTTTTGGATATACCGTTTCAGTTGGTAGCAGTCGTGTGTCGCATGGTGGACGTAGCGATGGTAATGGCAGAACTTTGGGTTCTCCAGATCAGCCGGCCGAGGCTCCCGTCTTGGTGGAGGAAGCTGAATCCTATCTCCTTGTATAAGCATGTCCAAGATAGGCTTGACGTGGCCGTCTTCAAAGGAATAAGTAATTTGAGGCCATTGTTTGTCTGCTGGCTGTGGCTCGGGCTTCTGGGCTGTATCGGTCACCATAGCCTGCTTGCCTTTCTTGTCTCGGTTGTTGGAGGGGCTACCCCCATTGTCGTTGCTGGTGTTGGGACGCTTGCTCTTGTTCTCTCCCTCCGAGATATGCAACCCCAGTTGGCGAGCCTTCTTCAATCGTTCTTCAGCACTTGTAGCACTGATGATAAAAGCCTTCCAATCCTTGAACTGACTTTCGTCCATCCAGAGACTAATTGTTGGAAGTAGTCTCTTTTGGCAAATTTCAATCAAAGAAGAGTCCGGGTTGCCAGATGGTAACTTCATTGCGGTCTGACAAAACCGCTCAATGTAATTTTTCGTCAGTTTTTTCTCTCCTTGAACGACGTCCATGAGGGTAGACATCGTAACGTCCTGTCCTACCTCATAGAACCTCTCCAAGAACAAGCGCTTGAAGCCAGCGAAGGAATGGATGCAATTGTCTGGCAGGTTGCGGTACCAATCGAAGGCGACTCCTTCCAATGCCCCAATGAATAACCGCGTGAGGATAGCGTCATCATGGGGCAGATGGTCAGTAGTGACCTCAAAGTAAGTGATGTATCGACTTGCTGAAGTCTTGCCATCATATGGGTTGATATTGAACGGCTTATATCTTGGCGGAAAGGGAACATCCCTCCATTCAGCAGGATATGGTTGCCGTATTCTGAGGTCTTGAGAGTTTTCTTGGGCGTGGAACATTGCTCGGAGCTCCTGAATCTCTCTTCTTACTTCTCGGGCCTCATCTGTCGCGGTAGGGGCCGTTATCTCGGGAGGATTATTGCCCTGGTTTGGTGCCGCTGAATTTGAATCTACGTTGATTGCGGGACTCGCGCTTGTCTGGCCAGGTGTCACTCCCTGCAGAGTAGGAAGTGCCGCTTTGATCTCGTCTACAGACTTGACCAAGGCATGCAATATGGCCTCCAACGTGTCAATGCGCTGGCGATCGCTGGAACCGCCTTGATTGCTATCTGTCATGAATACCGTCCTCACATGAGGAGTGACGGAGGGAGTGGTGGAGGATGTACCCTCCGAGTCGTACCCATGCGTCGAGAAATCATCTGGATATGTGGGGATGTTCTCTTCAGGTTCAGACTCGGAAGGAACACTACCCCCAGCTTCGGAGCTTGCTTCGCCTAGAGAATCATGGATGTCCTCGGGGACGTCAGCATCTGTTGTACCCGATGGAAGGGTTATTTCTCGGGGTTCGTCTCCTTGAAACATTGGATTATTGTGGACGTTCGGGAGAGTACCACCCCCAGCTCCTACGACCCCCAGGGTCGGAGACGATGAGCCTCCTGTTGCAGCCGATTTTGTCTTCGAATGGGTGTGTTGGTATACTCCGGTGGAGGGTAACCGTTTAGCCGACAACTTCTTTGCTGTAGTGGCTGATATCTTTGGATTAGAGATGCTTGTCTTCTTCCCTTTCCCCTCGGCGGGGACTTTCTGAGCAGAATTGCATGAGACAACAGGAGGTGCCTCATCTTCTGAGTTCGGGTGCTGTAGTCTGTGGAAGACGGACGGACGATCTTCCTTCACTGCCGCGTTGTTGCAGCAGCAGTTGACGATGATCTGGGTGCAGTGACGTCCATATGGGGATTCTTTGTACGCCGAGGCCCCTTCTCTTTCCTTGCGTTTATGGAGGATCACCTCACGCAGGTCAGAGGAACCACTCTGTCCGTTCGCCGCCGGGGATTGGACTCGAGCGGTTCTGTACAACTTCCCATCAGAGGCCCGTATGATAATCAGCGGGACGCCCTGATAGTCAGAGGTTGGGGCAGCTGTCTGGGCTTGATGAGCCCGCGCTGCCCTAGACTTCTTCTTTCTAGCACTCGCGGGTGCATAATAGGAAGAGTCCACGTTGAACATCACAGAGTCTGGCTTATCATCCAGAGAGTCATCAGGGTTCGGACCGTACGAGAGACGGTCGAAAACTGATCGAGAGGAGCATGGAGCAGATGTTATACGGCTGGGAGCAGAAACCGTACAGGCTGTCTGCATGCGGTTGTCTCCCGTCGTCGGACGAGTTCTTATGCGGCTAGGGGTCACGACCGTACAGGCTGGCCGCATGCGGTTGGCATCTGTGGCCGCATGGGTTTTCTGCAAACGATTGACTTTACTGGCTGCATGAGTCTCATCCATGCTGTCGGGAACTGTAGTCGCATAAGTAATGCGGCTGACAGAAGTAGCCGCATGAGTTTTCTTCATGCGGTTGGCGGATGTAGCCGCATGGGCTTTCTCCTTGCGGCTAGTATCTTTCTGCGGTTCGGTCCGCGTAGAGTCCCTCTTTGTCCCTGCAAGTCCAGTATCATAATGTTTTCTTCTGCCGGACTTGGGGACAGCAGAGTTGTCTACGACCTGAAGTGGGACCGCAGGAGAATCCTTCTCGCCGTCTTGAGCAGCAGAGGGCATCCCATCGGGGGCTTGAGGAGGAGCAAATAACTTCGGTCTCCATTCTTTTCGAGCCTTCGTGGTGCGGGTGCGCTTCTGGGCCGGGCCAGCACTGTCTTCAGAGAGCATCTCTTCGAACGCCTGTTGGTCGAAGCGGACGATCATCTTCTTTTGTGTGCAGCCAAGTTTGGCTGCATCTGATTGCGTCACCAACTCCTCAGCCGTGGAGAAGTTAGTCCCCAGCAGAGTCGCCATCGTGTTTGCCATTGATTGTAAAAGAACAGAACAATTATCGGAGGACTGAACATAGACTCACAATACAAACTCGCTCGTACAAAGAGAGCCTAGGGACGAAAACCTAGGTACAGCAGACTAAGTACGATTGTTTATTTTTGATTCTGGGGGGTGACGATAGAGGCTCGGGAAAGCGACGGCCGCTCTGCCTTACTCCTTGGACGATCAGTATGCAGTCTTGGCTCGGGGAAGATCTGCTCGACGTTGATGAAGAAACGCTCTTCTTGCTCTCCTCGGATTGCTCTCCTGGCTTCTCTCTCTCTCTGTGATTATCAAGAAGGAAGGAAGAGCTCTCTCTGTGTAGATCTCTCTCTTCTTATTTCTTTTGGTGCCGACCTCTCTCTCTCTTCTTCTTCTTTTTTTTTCCTTTTTTTTCACAAGGGAATGATGCTGGCTATTTATAGGAGTGGGGGGGTGATCATTAGGATTTGCTAATGATTATCTGTTCGGAATGTCGGCGCTCCTTCATTCTATCTGAACCCTTGATCCTGATTACAGTGAATCTCGGCCATTAACGCGGATAGCATCGTCTCTTATGAGCAATTAATGCTAGCTGCTTTAAATCCTCGTGATTGATTATGCCAATGTCTGATTGCTCGCCATGTGTCCCATTAGCTTGATGATAAATGATATGCCCTGATCTCAGTAATTATGACGATGATGTCAAATATATTTGTTGAGATTCGGTTAAATCTCTTATTGCTCCCATGCCACGTGTCTTAATTGTGAGTCCTGCCAGAGCCGCATAGGATTGACTATCCTCGAACCGCAGAGAGATATTCTTCCTGAGCCGCATGAGATAATGCCTTATCGAGCCGCAGGGGACGAACCTTCCGTGAGCCGCATATGCATAGTCTTTGCGAGCCGCATGAGCTAACATTGTATTGAGTCGCAGGGACTGAGCTCTCGGTGGGCCGCATATGGCTGATTTCTGCTAACCATATAGAGTGACTTCTTCGTGAGCCGCATGGAGCTGTTTTCCATTTAAGTCGCATGAGAGTTGCCACGTGGCAACCTAGGATTTCTGACGGTTCGGGTCAGAGATCTTCTTCCTTTCCCGAAAAGTCTATCATTATGGCAGAGCCATTATGACACTTTATGTCAGAGCAGTCACAGTCGCCAAGTCGTGTCAGAGCATTAAATGAGGCCACCCCCAAACGACCAGCTGTAGGGAAGGATCACACATGGCATCCATCGAGCCGCATATACCTTGCTGAACCGCATACGCTCCCGAGCCGCATGCGATTGAGAGTCTTCTTTGAACCGCATAGGGCCGCTCCTGTGTGAGCCGCATAAGCTTCTTACTCCGAGCCGCATGGATCATTATTTCTAATATTTTCTATGCTTCTACAAATGTAGGTACCTTCCCACTTTGGTTCGAACTTGCCTTTACTCATGTGTGTCATAGTCATAGGACGTCTGACAGTAAGGACCAGCTCGCCTTTTTGAAATGCTCATTCTTTGAATTTACAGTTGAAGGCTTTTGAGATCCAAGCTTGATATAGCTCGATGTGTTGTTGAGCTAGCAGCCACTTCACATCGAGTGCTTCAAGCTCCTGAAATCGAAAACGATCATTATTTTCTGTTGTGAGTTCGTTAGCAATAGCTATTCTCAGTGATAGGATTCGTATTTCTAATGGTAGGATGGCTTCACATCTTTATACAAAAAGGAAAGGTGTACAGCCGGTTGGAGTACGTATGGTAGTACGGTAAGCCCATAGACATTCTTTAAGCTTTTTGCTCTAGTTCCATTTATTGGTAGAAACGAACTTCTTGAAAAGTTTGATGATTGTTTTGTTGAATGCTTCAGCTAAACCGTTAGTTGCCGGATTATAGGCCGTAGAAGCAACATTATTGATCCGATTGTCATTACAGAATCGGATGAATTTTTGACTGATGAATTAAGCTCCGTTGTCATGGATGATTCACCAAGGAACGACAAATCTGTATATCAGTTGATGTTTGATGAAGTTGATGACATTGCTCGTCTTGACTTCATCTAAGGGTATAGCTTCGGCATATTTTGAGAAGTAATCGGTTATAATAGCTAGGATAAACCGATGTCCCTGAGATGGGGGCGGAGTGATAGGACCAATGACATCTATGCCTCAAGCTTTGAAAGGTCAGGATGCTGCAGTCGGATGCAAAAATTCTGATGGTTGATGGATAAAATCTACATGGATCTGACATGCTCGACATTTCCTCGCATACTCAATGGCATCTGACACCATGGTAGGTTAATAATATCTCATGCGTCAGATCCGATCCTGCAACTTAGGACCAGGCTGATGTGTACCACAGACACCATCATGAGCTTCACGTAGTATCTACTTTGCTTCATCTCCCGCAAGAAAAAGAAGGAGCATACCGTCAAATGATCGTCTGTATAATGTCTTGGATGAGTGATTGTATTAGAATCGAAGCGACCGTTGACGGATTATTATTGCTTCTTTGGGATCTTCGGGTAAGATGCCATGTACCGTAAAGTCGATGAAAGGAGTTCTCCAGTCTTCGTAGTAGTGCAAATCTCGACTTAATTACTGGATTCAAGATGCAAATTATTCTCGATACAAAATAATTTTATGTTGGTGATGACTATCAGGGCTCAATTGCTTTCATGGTACCCCAAGTTATACCCAAGTAACAATATGGTACCTAATTTATTATTTCTTACTGTGTGGTAACCCAACTTTTGATTATGGTGTTTCACGATACCTGTTGCCAATTTCCGTCAATTGGCTAACGGTTTCCGTCAACTGTTGACACCCCATTTCTTCGGTGGTACTCCAAGTTATACACTATTAACTACATATTATAATTAATATTAATTTATAATTAATATACCATATTAATTTATTATACCATAAAATTAATATACCATATTATAATAATTAATTTTATATACCATATTATAATAATTATTATAATTAATATATAAATTAATATTAATATTAATTATTATATTTTCAAGTTAATATTAATATTAATATTAAGTATTAATATTAATATTAATATTAATTTATAATATGGTATATTATTATGATATGGTATATTAATTATTATAATATGGTATATTAATTAGTTAATTTATATATTAATTATCCAAGTTATACCATATTAATTTATATTAATTCCAAGTTATAATTAATAATTAATATTAATATTATAATTAATATTAATATACCATATTATAATTAATTTAAGTTATAATTAAATTATAATTTAATTAATTAATTATAATATGGTATATTTTTATTATAATTTAATTAATTATTAAATTAATTTATAAAAATACCATATTATAATTTAATTAATTAATTATAATATGGTATATTTTCCTCGTTATAATTAATTAATTATTAAATTAATATACCATATTATACCCTATTAGTTATAACTTAAAAAATATTCCCAAAATTTTACAACAGTGCACATAATATAAATTAATATCAATTAATACGGTATAATAATTAATTATTATAAATTAATACGGTATAATAATTAATTATTATAAATTAATACGGTATAATACGGTATAATAATTAATACGGTATTAATACGGTATAAATACGGTATAAATTAATACGGTATTAATACGGTATAATAATTAATACGGTATAAATTAATACGGTATAATACGGTATTAATACGGTATAATAATTAATACGGTATTAATACGGTATAAATACGGTATAAATTAATACGGTATTAATACGGTATAATAATTAATTTTTTTTGTAATTAATTATTATACCGTATTAATATGGTATATTTAAATTAATTATTATAAATTAATATTACAAAAAAATTATTTAAAATTATTATAAGTTATTTCCCGTACACGTATTACAAATTATTATAAATTAATTATTACAAAAAATTAGGTACTTTATTTAAATTAATTTATAATAATTAATTTAAATATACCATATTAATACGGTATAATAATTAATTAATTATAACGAGGAAAATATACCATATTATAATTAATTAATTAAATTATAATTTAATTATAACTTAAATTAATTATAATATGGTATATTAATATTAATTATAATATTAATATTAATTATTAATTATAACTTGGAATTAATATAAATTAATATGGTATAACTTGGATAATTAATATATAAATTAATTAATTAATATACCATATTATAATAATTAATATACCATATCATAATAATATACCATATTATAAATTAATATTAATATTAATATTAATACTTAATATTAATATTAATATTAACTTGAAAATATAATAATTAATATTAATATTAATTTATATATTAATTATAATAATTATTATAATATGGTATATAAAATTAATTATTATAATATGGTATATTAATTTTATGGTATAATAAATTAATATGGTATATTAATTATAAATTAATATTAATTATAATATGGAGTTAATAGGGTATAACTTGGAGTACCACCGAAGTAATTGGCAACAGTTGACGGAAACCGTTAGCCAATTGACGGAAATTGGCAACAGGTACCGTGAAACACCATAATCAAAAGTTGGGTTACCACACAGTAAGAAATAATAAATTAGGTACCATATTGTTACTTGGGTATAACTTGGGGTACCATGAAAGCAATTGAGCCGACTATCAGCTGTTGTCTTTTTTCAGGAATTGCAAATATTGCTGCTCAATTAGCAAGTGCATCAACTTCTATATTGCATGCTCGACGTACATGTTCAATGAAGAATTCTTTGAATGATGCTGCCATTTTGACTGCTACTTCCTGGTACGAAATGAGATCTTGATGGCAAACTTCATATGTGTCTCTAACTTGATTGACAATCAGTTTAAAGTCTCCGTATACCTCCAAATACTCGATATCCAACTGTTTAGCTAATTGGAGACCGATGAGTAGCGCATTGTATTCAGCAACATTGTTAGAGCATGGCTCGTCAAGAGAATAGGCTATTTGGACAACTAGCCCTTCTGGTGATATGAGGACAATTCCAACTCCAGCGACGATAGTGCCTTTCGTTCCGATTTTGGATGCACCATCAAAGAATAGACGCCAAGCAAGGATTCCTTCTAAATCATGTTAGATTCTAGAGTTTTATCATGAATTTTGTCAAAGAGTTTAGATGTTTCAGGAATTGGATGAGCTGCCAAGAAGTCAGTCAGGGCTTGTCCCTTAACAGACCTTTGTGGGACATAGACCATATCATATTGTGCTAGCAATATAGCCCATGTAGCAAGTCTGAAATTGAGTGTACTAGGCTTTTTCATCAAGACTCGCAAAGGGTTAACTCTAGAGATGATATGAATGGTATGGCCCGTGATATAATGTCATATTTTCTGGACTGCGAACGTCAAGGCTAAACATTCTTTTTCTATAGAGCTGTATCGATGTTCAGCATCGATCATTGTACAACTGAGATAATAGATTGCTTGTTCATGACCTTCTTTTTTCTTGTGGGCTAGTAGGACACCCAGGGAATGATCCATTGCTCGAATATATATCAGAAAGGGTATTCCTGTGATTGGAGGCACTAGAACTGGAGGGTTCATCAAGTACCGCTTTATGTTTTCAAATGCTTGCTGGCATTCGTCATTCCAAACGAAAGACACACCTTTCTTCATTAGTTGAGTGAACGGTCTGCAGCGTCCAGAAAGATTTGAGATGAATCTCCTGATGTACGCAAGTCGACCCTGTAATCCTCGTAGCCCTTTTAGGTTGCGTGGAGGACGCATCTCTTGAAAGGCTTTGAAATTCTCGGGGTCAACATGTATACCCTTAGTGGTAATAACGAATCTGAGAAATTTACCACTAGAGACTCCTAGGAATGACTTGGTGGGATCTATCTTGAGTTGACACTGGCGTATTAGATCAAAGATTGATGTGATCTTCCTTTAGACGACTCTTAACAGTAATATCATCGACATAGCATTCAACTTTCTTTCATATATCTTCACGAAAGATGGTGCTCATGGCTCGCTGATAGGTTGCACCAGCATTTTTAAGACCAAACACTACCAAAATACAGCCATTTGGCGATGGACCATTAGCGACGGATAACATCCGTCGCTAATAGCCACGGACTACCAACTAAGTACAGACTGATTGCCCTCAGAAAGCTGACATTTTTTTATTTTAAGGGCGAGCAAAGGTCGCCAGTCCGTCGTTAAGTCGTCGGAGATATAGCGACGGATCATGAAGTTGTCGCTATGACGTCATTTAGTTGTCAAATGTTGGCAGAAAATGTTTAAAAAAATTGGCGCAAAATTTATCGACCACATGCGACGGATATTTCGTCGGCTATCTAAGGGGATATAGCGACAGACTAGTGACGGAAATATCCATCGCTAGTCCATCGCTATATGTCAGCCCCAACTTAAATTTAACCGACTGGGGGAAAACTTTTCATTCTTCCAAATTTTCTCACTCTCTCACACTCTCTCTCTCTCCGGCACGCGCAAAGCTCTCTCTCTCTCTCTCCAGGTAATCTCTTCTTTCTCTCTCTCTCGATGGTCGGGGTGGTGGGGGCCGGTGGTGATGGGGGTGGGGGTGGGGGTCGGCGGAGGTGGGGGTCGCGGTGGTGGGGGAGGGGGTCATCGGGGGGTAGGGAAGCGAAGGGTGGTTTCGGGGTGGGGGTGGTGGAGGTGGGGGTCGGGGGGGATAGGGCAGCTGGGGGTTGGGCAGCGGAGGGTGGTTTCATGGTGGGGGTGTTGGGGGTCGACGGTGGAGGGGGTAGGGCAGCAGAGGGGGGCTGGGAGTAGGGGTGATGGTGGTCGATGGTGGTGGGGGTGGGGGTCGGAGGGGATGTAGGGCAGCGGAGGGGGACGGGAGGGGGATGAGGTGGGCCGGGGTTGGGGGGGGCGGGGGTGGGGAGGATGGCGGTCGGCGTTGGTGGGGGTGGGTGTTGGGGGCCGAGGGTGGGAGTTGGGGTCGACGGTGGTGGGAGTGGGGAGTTGGGGGTCGGCGGTAGTAATACACACACACACACACACACACACACACACACACACACACACACACACACACACACACACACCGAAACAGAATTTTTTTTAACCGAACCGAATCTCTTAGTGTGTGTGTATATATATATATATATATATATATATATATATATATATATATATATATATATATAAACTTTGGACCGAAATCCCTTAGTATATAAATTAGTATATATATATAAGATACTTCTCTTGCAAAGTAGAATACTATTGCAAGGTGAACTATATGATCTGACATAGAACATTAAGTATATTAATGTTCTATAGCTCTTAATGTTCCCGAACCGAAATCTCGAGCTAGAATACCAATGCAAGAGAAGTATCTTAATGTTCTATAGCTCTTGAAGACAAACTGATCTGACATAGAACATTAAGATACTTCTCTTGCGAAGTAGGTTATGAACTCGATACTTGTTCAGTATTCTCTATAGCTTGCTTTGTGAACAAAGAGTTTACAAGAGTTCTTCTCCCAAAATACAACTCTATATGTTATTACATTCAATCTCTCCTTTTCTGATGGAAAATACAGCATGTATGTTACTGTAACTGGCTAATCACTCTCGTAAATATCAATATTTAGGAGATTTTTTACTCTCTCGTGAATCTCTTGCAATGGTATTCTAGCTTGAAAAGAGAGAAATCCAAGTACAGTTGTTACTAAACCTTCCACCATACTAATCCGATATTGCCGATACATATCCGATACGGCCGATACCTATCGGATATGGCCGATATCGAATCGATCCTTGCTATACGGCCGATACATATCGGATAGGACGATACCAATTCGCTAAGGCCAATACCAATTTGATACGGCCTATACCAAACCTATAGACCGATACTAATCTGATACGGTTGATACTAAGTACATCCGGCCTATACCAACGGATCCACCAGTTACTGTATGGTAGGCCCCGGAGTACCCTCGGACTCAGTTATATCCGGTTACTAGTGAGTACATGATTATATACTAATTCTGTTTAGTTTGTCTTACGATACAGATTTTCACATCCAATCTGTGATGGATCGTTACTTTGTTGATCGTATATGGATGTACAAACGACAACACGAGAGCAGAATAGGTATGAGTGACGATTTTCAGGCAGTCATGGAAGTGTTTCTTAAGTATGCCATGAGCAAAGCTCAGTAAATGGACAGTAACAAAATCAAGTGTCCATGTGGTAATTGTCGCAATAGACGTTACGAAGAAGTGGTGACTGTGAGAGATCATTTGTCCATAAGGGTTTCGTACATGATTTCGACCTGTGGTCATCGCAAGGTAAACTATATGCGGAAAGACAGGTTACGAATGCTGTTACTTATGCTTTTTTTGATAATGCTGCAACGGATTTTGTCATCGAAGACGATGGATGCTCTGTTGATTATGGAGACCTGTAGAACCTTGCACGAGATATAAAACCCCTATTTTTTAAATTATTTTTAAAATTATTTTTTATTATTTTATTAGACTTCAAATTTAATTTATAAAATTTATGGTTTTTATTAATTATTAAAAATGACCTTATCTATTGTTGTATTTTGAGCACAAGGCGACCATGAATTTTGGCACGAAAGATGTAGTAGTGTGCTTTGACCAGTATATTAGCCATGTCGTGGGAGGCCTAGCCATAGTTCAGTCCAAACTAGAAAAACCAGGCCGAGTTGTGAAATAACGCATTTAAAATATTTTATTTAGATATTATTTAATATATTGTTTTTTTTATGACCCGGTTGGACCAAACCAGTCCGAACTGGGCCCGAACCAAATTTAAGCCCATGTAGGCATGTGGTGTGACCAAGGTGGCCATGTAGAGATATTTTATGTACATAGAAATATTTCCTAAATTATTTTAGAATTTTATGTAAAATTTCTAATTATTTAGTTATATGTACAATTATTGGTATTTTATTATTAAATAATATTTTACAAGATTGTAGATTTTCTGGACCCGGATAAGAGTGTGCGGTATTGGTTCACCAATCGGGACAAGTTTATTATTTTAATATTATTATAGTTATTTTGTGGAAATTTAATGAACATGTTTTCCTATTTAAATATTATTATTATTTTGAGATTGATTTATTAAGGATTGAATTTATATATATATATATATATATATATATATATATATATATATATATATATATATATATATATATATATATATATATATCTATATATATATATATATGTATGTTTAAATATATTTGTAGAAGCATGGAATAGAATAAAGAAAGACCTATGCGGCTCCAACAGAAGGATCCCCATGCGGCTCAGAAATCCATGCGGCTCAGGGGTCCATGCGGCTCGGATAGATCCATACGGCTCAGAAAGAAGCCACGTGGCCTTCAAACAGTTCTTCTCTACATTCGGCTGCATTTAATGCCCTGACGGCTGCTTTGACAAAAAATAGCCATGACAGCTCTGACATAAAGACGCAACAATGACTGACATGATGGCGTGTTCATGGGAAAAAGGAGAAAATGTCCTTACAGCTAGCAAAATCCAACAAGTCCCGAGGCCACTCCATGCGGCCGCTCACTTCATGCGGCTGCCTATCTGCATGCGGCTGCCTATCCCTATATGGCTGCCCATCTGCATGCGACTGTCTATCCCCATGCGGCTACCCATCTGCATGCGGCTGCCTATCTCCATGCGGCTGCCCCTCTGCATGCGGCTGCCTATCCTCATGCGGCTGCCCCTCTGCATGTGGCTGCCTATCGCCATACGGCTGCCCATCCCCATGCGGCTGCCCATCCACGTGCGACTGCATGTTTCATGCGGCTAAGAGACCCCCCCATATGTGGCTCGGCTAGGACGGTCCAATTGAGACACGTGGCAGTCTTATCTTTCCTGGAATTATGGGTGCTAACAAATCCTAACAAAATTAGATTTGTTGCAATCGTCATAATTGTCCGGATCAAATCAAATCAAGCAAAATGGACACGTGGCAGGCTATCACAAATCACGAAGATTCATGGCAATCAACATTTATTACCCACAGAGATTTGATGCAATCTACATTAATTACCTAGATTTGCTACAATCAGAATGAATGGCCCAGATTAATTGATCCTTAACCGCTGACTTCTCAAGGAGGCAATCATTTGCAAACCCTAATGATCACACCCCTACCTCTATAAATAGCAAGGTGCCATTCCCTTGCAAAGTACCTGCAGAGAGAGGATTCTGGAGAATTCAGGAGAGGAGAGCAGAGAAAAAGAGAGAGAGCACTACAGAGACATCCAGAGATCCAGCAACCGAAGGCACAAGGGAGTCTTCCCACAGGTCCAAGAGCATTTTTACTGGAGCCAAGGCTGCATCCGATCATCCAAGGAGTAAGGCAGAGCTGCCGTCGCTTTCCCGAGCCTCTACCGTCACCCCCCAGAATCTAAAATAAACAATTATACTTAGATTGCTGTACCTAGGTTTTCGTCCCTAGGCTTTCTTTGTACGAGCGAGTTTGTATTGTGAAGTAAAAGTCCAGTCCTCCAATATAATTGTTCTATTCTTTTATAATTCATGGCAAACACGATGGCGACTCTGCTGGGGATAAACTTCTCTACGGCTGAGAAGTTGGTGACGCAATCGGATACAGCCAAACTTGGCTCCACACAACAGAAGATGGTCGTCCGCTTCGACCAACAGGCGTTTAAAGAAATGCTCTCCGACGGGAGCGCTGGCCCGGTCTAGAAGTGAACCCGCACGAAGAAAGCTCGCAGGGAGTGGAGGCCAAAATCATTTGCTCCTCCCCAAGCTCTGGACAGAGTACTCTCTGCTGCCCAAGACGGCGAAGGCAACTCTCATACGGCTCCACTTCAAGCCATAGAGGACTCTGCTGTCCCCAAGTCCGGCAGAGGAAAGCACTACGATGCTGGACTTGTAGGGGCAAAGAGTGATTCTGTGTGCTCCAAGAAGAAGCCGAACAAAGGCACTAGCCGCAGGCTGAACACTCATGCGGCTAAGATTGCCAGCCGCATGCATGATGTCCATACGGCCGAAACTGTCAGCCGAATGCAGAATACCCATACGGCTAAGATTTACAGCCGCATGGAGAAGACTTATGCGGCCGAGACTTCCAGCCGCATGAAGAAAGCCCATGCGGCTACGATTGCCAGCCGCATGAAGACTGTTGATCCCAACCGCATGAAGACTGTTGATCCCAGCCGCATTCTGTCTGCTCCACGCGGCTCAGTCTTCAATCGCCTCTCCTATGGTCCTAATCTCTCATACTCCCGAGAAAATATGTCTGACTCTCTGCAGCACCACTTAGACTCTTCCTACTATGTGTCCTCACGCACTAGAGTGAAGAAGTCTAGGGCAGCACGAGCTTGGCGAGCTCAGTCTGCTGTCCCGACCTCTGACCATCTGAGCGCTCCATATACTGTTATACGAGCCTCTAATGGGAGGTTGTATAGAACCACTCGAGTCCAGCCCCCGGTGGCAAACGGACAAAGTGGTTCCCAAAAGTCTCCCAAAACCCAGAGAGCAAACATGGTCGTTCCAGACCCATCTGACTTGCGCGAGGCTATCCTCCATAAGCGCAAGGAAAGAAAAGAGGCCTCGGGGTACAAAGAGTCCTTCCACGGACGTCACTGCACCCAAGTCATCGTCAACTGCTATTGCAATAAAGCGACGGTACGAGAAGACCGGCAGTCCGTCTTCCAAAGATTACAACAGCCGAGCACAGGGGATGAGGCGCCTTCCGTCGTCTCCTGCAACTCAACCCAGAAAATCCCTGCTGATGGGAGAGGGAAGAAGATAAATGTTTCTAGCCCGAAGATCTCAACCACTGTGACTAAGAAACTGTCGTCTAAACGGTTGCCCACCACCGGAGTTTTCCAAGGTACCCATTCAAAGACAAAATCTGCTACAGTAGGAGATTTATCATCCACATCACTATGGGTTGCTGGAACTGGGGGTAGCACTCCTTCGAACATCCACGACAATCCGATGTTCCAAGGAGACGAGCCGGGGGAAACAACTCTCCCATTAGATACAGCAGATCCCGACGTCCCCGAGGACGTCCACGACTCTCAAGACGAGACAAACTCGGAAGCTGGGGGTACTATTCCTTCTGAGTCTGAACCAGAGGAGAACATTCCCACATACCCCGATGACTTCTCGGTACAGGGGTATGATTCGGAAGGCACGTCATCCACCGTCCCTTCCACTTCTACTCATATAAGGACGACATTTATGACAAATGACGAACAAGATGGTCCTAGTGATCGCCAACGCATCGACACTCTGGAGGCCATACTACGCACTTTGGTCAAGTCGATGGACGAGATCAAAGCAGCCCTTCCTACTCTGCAAGGAGGGACGCCTGGCCAAACAAACTTGGGTCCCGCGGTCAATACGGACTTGAACTCAGCGACACCAAACCTGGGCAATAATCCTCCTGAAATGTCGACTCCTACCGCTGCAGACGAAGTCAGGGAGGCAAGAAGAGAGGTCCAGGAGCTCCGGGCCATGTTTCATACCCGAGAAAACTGCTAAGACCTCAGGATACGACAACCGTATCCCGCTGCGTGGAGAGATGTTCCCTTTCCACCAAAGTATAAACCATTCCACATCAATCCATATGATGGGAAGACCTCCGCAAGTCGGTACATCACTTACTTCGAGGTCACCACCGACCATCTGCCCCATGACGATGCCATCCTTACACGATTATTCATCGGGGCATTGGAAGGGGTCGCCTTCGACTGGTACCGTAACCTGCCAGACAACTACATCCACTCCTTCGCCAGCTTCAAGTGCATGTTCTTGGAGAGATTCTACGAAGTAGGACATGACATCATAATATCCACCCTCATGGTTGTCGTTCAAGGGGAGAAAGAGCTCACAAGGAACTATATTGAGCGGTTTCGCCAAACCGCAATGAAGTTGCCATCTGGTAATCCGAATTCCTCCTGAATTGAAATTTGCCAAAAGAGACTGCTTTCAACAATCAGCCTCTGGATGGGTGAAAGTCAATTCAAGGACTCGAAGACGTTCATCATCAGTGCCACTAGCGCCGAGGATAGGTTAAAGAAGGCTCGCCAACTGGGATTGCACATCTCAGAGGAAGAGGACAAGGGCAAGCGTCCTAATACTAACAACAATAATGGTGGTAACTCCTCCAACAATCGGGACAATAAGGGCAAGCAGGCTATGGTGATCGACACAGCCCAAAAATCTGAGTCAAAACCGGCAGACATGCAATAGCCGCAAATGACCTACTCCTTCGAAGACGGCCATTTCAAGCCCATCTTGGACATGCTCATACAAGGAGATAGAATTCAGCTCCCTCCACCAAGACGGGAACCTCGGCCGGCAGAAATAGAGAACCCAAAGTACTGCCATTACCACCGCTACGTCCACCATGCTACACACGACTGCTACCAACTGAAGCGATACATCCAACATCTCATCGATTCGTAGGCTCTGGCCATTGATTTCGAGGAGGTAACCGTGGCAGCCAACATGGTGTTCGTACAGTTTGGCAGCTTCCCTCCGACAGAGACTCAAGACGACGTAATACCCATCCATCGGGCGACAATAGAGATTGCTAATCTTCCATATCCTCGAGATCAGGCTACTGGTCTAGTACCCCTTACCACGTCACGAGGAGAGGTCATGTGGGTCTATCCAGACTTGGTACCTGAAGTGACTCAGTCCGCACCACTCCCCATTGGCAGGAAGAAGGGTGAAAAGGTCAGATCCTGTCGCACAATTTCGGCAGATGTCGAAGAAGCCACGGCTGTTGTCACTCAGCAACCTACGCCAGATAACTCGACTGAAGAACATCAGCCAGCCACTGCTGACGCTCCGGGACCTTCTCAACTTCTAACGACCGACAAGCCTAGGTCGAAGGAGACTCGCTTTGACAAATCCCTCCGAAAAGAGGTACCTCATGGGCTGGAAAGGCCCTACAACTTTGACATCTTGGCACAATTGGCCAACACCCCGGCCAAATTGTCATTATACGAGCTTCTGTGACTCTCCAAGGATGTTTGTGCGGCCTTGAGCGATGCACTCCAGAACGCCGATGCATATCTAGCTTAGGTCAACCTCATGGGAGAGAGCACGCCTGCAGATCTCCAAGACAGCGCTTGCACAGGAGCGATGCCCAACATTATCTTCACTCCACAGGATATGCTCATCAAAACCAACCTGCACGATCGTCCGTTATATTACACTGGATACATCGGCGACGTAAAGGTGGATCAGATGCACATTGATCCTGGTTCTTCAATAAGCATCATCCCGAAGGGTCTGTTACAACATCTCCACATTCCTATGCATCGCCTGACACCAACAAGCACCGCCATCAACGGTTTCAATTCGGGCAGGAGCTACTCGATTGGGAAGATTCGCTTGAAGTGCCAAATTGGCGATCTTCAGTCAGAAGTGACCTGTTACATCATAGATGCGGACACTTCCTATAGTATCCTCCTGGGGTGCCCTTGGATACACGATTACATGATCATGAATTCTACGCTGCACCAGTGCTTCAAGTATGTTGACAAACACGGCTTCGTGAGGACAGAATTTGCCGACATCGATCCCTTCAAAGGTGTCGAATCCTAATACTCAGACTCCTGCTTATACGAAAAGTCGAAGAGGCACCTTGGTGAAGAAGATGTACAATCTCGTACCGAGACGACGACAGGATCCGAAGAACCTCTGACGATCCACCTCCAAGCTCGCAAACATGGCAAGACCGCACCCCTTACGGCCGCTCTGCGTAAGGATACGATCAGTCTCTCGGCACAAGAGGGGCAAATGATAATCCGACTGCCAAGGTCCGGCCAAGCACCAAGACCTACGACGGAGCCACTGACAATCAGACTGCCTAGAGTCGGCCAGCCACAAACGGAGAAGCTCAATCCCTCTGACAAGCCAATGACGATACGTCTTTCAAAAAAGAATCGTCAGCCCGATGCAAAGTCTGGGGCTTCTAGTGAGCCAACCACTCCCCGCCCAGCATCGAGTACCAAACTGGAGGTTGTTAGTTTGCCAACGACTCCACGTTCTGCTCCACCAGAGGAACCCCTAATGATCAAGTTGCCCAAGTCATCCTCTCAGTCTTTATTTTTACAGGGGTGGCCGAAGAAGAACCAGAATTGGCCAAGTATGTGGCCGCTCACACTGATGTTCCATCCGCAGATGATGTAATCCTGCTAGAAAAGATACCTTACTTCATCAATAAAGGGCTATCTTTGAACTACATCGAGCTTAATAACCTTTGTATAATGTATGCTATAGAACACGGTATAGGCACTCACTTACATACACAGGTGACAGATGTTTACACTGCAAATCAACTCACTCCCGTAGAAGATGCTTAACGCATAATCGAGGGAGGGGACCATCCAATCATCTTCGGTCGGAAGAATAATCCGCAGCCCTTTACCATAGAAGAAGTCGATCTCGAATCGGATGCTGGGAGACTGCCTCTCAATCTATATAGCCCCCAATCCAAATACCTCATGCAAAAATAGGGGTATGATCTGGAGACTACGCCAAGTTTGAACTACGACACTGGTCGACGATTACCTTTAAAGTCGCTGGTCCCAGCTGGTAAACTACCGGACTACTACAACAAGATCCGATGCGGACTGGGGTATGTTACGCCTACAACGACCCCTGAAAGCTCAGATGAGGAATGCGACTGGCATTCACACTCAACCGGATCACCAACTTCTGATTCGGATATCCGCATCGGGGATGTATTCAGGCAAGTCCTGTCTGTCAATATGGCATTCGCTGATGCTTACGAAGAAGGTGAAGACTTTCCTGAACTCCTTGAATTAGAGCCGTGGGCCCAACAACTGGATACGCAATGGAAGAAGCGGTTTGAACAAAGAGAGCCTCCTACTGAAGATGAGGTCATACAAGTGGATCTAGGCAGCGACTCTTCTCCAAAACCAATCTTTGTTAGTAAAAGCCTGACAGACAAAGAGCGAGAATCGCTACTGGAACTCGTCAAAGAATATATCAACGTGTTCGTCTGGAACTATGAAGACATGCCAGGGCTAAATCCCGATGTTGCTCTTCACAAGCCCAATATTTGGCCAGATGCAAAGCCAGTCAAACAACAGCAACGACGCTTTTGCCCAGGCATCATGGATGCGATCGAAGCCGAAGTCAACAAACTGATAGCCAGCAGCTTCATTCCTGAGGAACAACATCCGGACTGGGTCGCCAACATAGTACCAATCCTCAAGAAGAATGGGAAGATTCGAATCTGCATCGACTTCCGCAATCTGAACGAGACGTGTCCCAAAGATGAGTTCCCCCTCCCTATCACAGACATTATGATTGACAACACCTGCGGCTTCGAAAGTATGTCGTTCATGGATGGTTTCTCGGGGTACAACCAAATTAAGATGTCTCCCGACGACGAAAAGCATACATCATTTCAAACACCAATAGGCACGTTCTGCTACACAGTTATGCCTTTCGGTTTAAAGAATGCTGGCGCCACCTATCAAAGAGCCATGAGTATCATCTTCAGGGATCACTTGTGCAAGACCGTGGAGTGCTATGTTGATGACATCGCCGTCAAGAGTCGCTATAAGGGAGACCATCTGCAGGATCTAAGGACAGTATTCGACCTGATGCGAGTGCATAATTTAAAAATGAATCCTACCAAATCCTTCTTGGGTGTATACAGTAGAAAATTCCTGGGTTTCATCATCACCTTCCAGGGTATCCACGTAAACCCTGAGAAGACGAAGGCAATCATGGAGATGGGTCCCCCGAGAAATCTTCGAGAACTCTGAGGCCTCCAAGGGAGGTTAGCTTACATCAGGAGGTTCATTTCCAACCTCTTCGGGCGATGTCAGCCATTCACCCATCTCATGAAGAAGGGCGTCTCATTCGTATGGGATGAAGAATGCCAGCGTACCTTCGACAGCATCAAAGAATATTTGTCGAACCCTCCAGTCCTGGTGGCCCCGGTTGCTAGAAAACTATTCCTGCTCTATGTACGAGCAATGGACCATTCCCTCAGCGCTTTGCTAGCACAAAACAACGATGCAGGCCATGAGCAAGCTATATATTACCTCAGCCGAATGATGATCGGGCCAGAGCACTGATATACTGCCGTGGAGAAGGAATGCCTCGCCCTGGTGTTCTCCATTCAAAAGATGCGACACTATGTCTCGGGGCAAACCGTACATGTGATATCATGAGTCAACCCCCTCAGGGTCCTCATGACTAAACCAGGGGCACTCAGCTCTCGCCTCACTACATGGGCAATATTATTGTCCCCCTACCATAAGATCTTCGTCCCACAAAAGGCTGTTAAAGGTCAAGCTCTGGCAGACTTTTTAGCAGCCCACCCAGGCTCAAAGTCGGCCAGAATATATAAAGAAATCCCAGATGAGACCGCTGACTCGCATGCGGCCTCTCACGATGATATATGGCGAATGTTCTTCGACGGCACTTCAAGGACCGGACCCAAGGGCAACATCGTCGTCGGAGTCGAGGTGGTGCTGGTTTCTCCTTCCGGACTGGTGATCAATCGCGCCTACTCCCTCACGGAATCCTGCTCTAACAATGTGGCCGAGTATAACGCTTTAGTCATTGGCCTCCAACTTGCAAGAGAGCTGGGGGTAGAATATCTTGAAGCATACGGCGATTCATAGTTAATCGTCAATCAGATACGGGGTTCAGACGAAGTCCGCCATAAAGACATGATCCCCTACCACCAAATAGCGATCAACATTATCTCATTATTTGAAGGGTTCTTCATCGAATACGTCCCCAGACTCCAAAATATCGAAGTCGATGCCTTAGCTGGCCTTGCCATTTCCCTAGCGGTTCCGAACTATGCTCATCAATCGGTGGACGTGATAGGCCATGAATTGGTATGTCCCAAGAACAACGTTCAATTCGTGGCGAGTTATTCTGCTCAGACGATCGACGAAGCACCAGACTGGAGACAACCATTCATAGACTTCGTAGTCTACGACATCCTGCCCGAGAACCCAAAGGAAGCCACCTCTATCAGAAGGCGTTCTCTCAGATTCTTCTACGATACAGAGACAAAAATGCTGTATCGTCGATCCTACGATGGATTATTACTTCGATGTCTGTCAAACGCAGAAGCCAAAGAAGCCATACGCAAAGCTCATGACAGTATCTGCGGGGCCCATCAGTCTGGCCCAAAATTGTAAGACCGTCTTCGCCGAATGGGCTACTACTGGCCCACGATGGTAGCAGACGAGACAAACTATACAAGAAAGTGTAAAGCCCGTCAAGTCTACGCGGACTTCATCCACCAGCCATCCGAATTTCTACATCCGATAGTGGCATCCTGGCCATTCAAAGCATGGGGAATGGATATCATTGGTCCGATCACTCCACCTTCTTCTCGAGGACAATGCTTCATACTCGCATTCACGGATAACTTCTCCAAATGGACGGAAGCTGTTTCGCTTGCAGAAGTGAAGACTTCAAACGTGATCAGCTTCCTCAAGTATCCCGTCATCTATCACTTTGGGCTGCCCCGAAGGATCATCCAAGATAATGGTCCGTAGTTCGCAAGCCACACCTTCTATCGATTCTGTGACAAACATCGAATTCAGAATGTTGCTTCGACGCCATACAATCCAACAGCGAATGGGTTGGCAGAAGCATTCAACAAAACCATCATCAAGTTGCTCAAGAAGTTTGTGTTATCCAATAAACGCAACTGGAACGAGAAGCTTGGTAAATGCTTATGGTCGTACCGTACTACAGTCCGAACAGCCACAGGGAACACACCATTCTCCCTGGTATACGGGAGTGAGGTAGTTCTCCCATTGGAGACTCAAATACCCTCGCTTTGCATCGCTCCCACTTACCAATTGACGACGGACGATAACACCGTCGCCGGCTACAAGAGTTGGAGGCCTTAAATGAAAAGCACATCTTGGCTCAGCAACGAATCGAGATATACCAAGCACGCATCTCCGGAGCCTTCAACAAGAAGGTTAAAATCAAAATATTCCAAGTGGGCGATCTCGTTCTGGTAGTTCGGAGGCCGATGGTTATGACTCACAAAACCGCCGGCAAATTCCAGCCAAAGTAGGAAGGGCTATTTACCATTGAGGCTATATTCTCCAACGGCGCTTACCGCCTCGCAAAACCAACCAGAGACTTGCTCATGTTGCCCGTCAACGGCAAGTTCCTGAAGAAATATTATGTCTAAACAACATTCTGCAAATATCCCAGAGTGTTGGGTTATGTGCCCGCCGGTACCGCTGAACTCACATTCTCCAAATCCTAAATTATTGAGTTATGTACCCTCCGGTACCTCTGAACTCACATTCTCCAAATTCCAGATTGCTGAGTTATGTACCCTCCAGTACCGCTGAACTCACATTCTTCCTCTAAATATCCCAGATTGCTGAGTTATGTACCCTCCGGTACCGCTGAACTCACATTCTCCAAATTCCAGATTAATGAGTTATGTACCTTCCAGTACCGCTGAACTCGTATTCACAAAATCCTAGATCGCTGAGTTATGTACCCGCTGGTACTGCTGAACTCACATCCCGACTACAAATCTTCCAGAATGATGAGTCATGTACTTTTTTGTACCACTGAACTCACATGCCGACTCCAACTCTCCCAGATTATCGAGTTATGTACCTGCAGGTACCGCTGAACCTATAATCTGTCACTACAGATAAATCTATATTGTCTCTCCTAGGTAGTAAGTCATGTATGATCATACCTCTGAACTTTTCTCCTAAAAGAGCCTCCTCCCTCATGATCTACTACCCGCACTCTCAATGCACAAAAAGGGTAACGGATCCACAAATTTCTAAAACGATCACGTCGATGTTACCTCTGAGTCGTTTCACTTTCGCCAAAAATAAATCACCCCTCTACATAGAACTTCCATGTCCTTATTACCTCTGAGTTTTTCTAAGTACCCCTTCATGGAGCCCACTCCTGCCATGTCCTCATTACCTCTGAGTGGGAAGGCTCCATCGAAGAAACCCTCATATTTGTCATGTCCTCATTACCTCTGAGTAAATATGTTGGTTCTCTCTCGACTTATTATCTGTACCCAAAAAAAACCCAGGGTACGCCAAAGATAATAGGTCTACAAATGTCCTCTGTTGACCACAAATATTCTCCGTTGAGTCCACTCCTGTCATGTCCTCATTACCTCTGAGTAGGAAGACTCCGCGGTAACACCCCCATACTTGCCATGTCTTCATTACCTCTGAGTAAGTATGTTGGTTTTCTCTCTCGTCTTATTATCCGTATCCTGAACCAGGGTACGCCAAGGATAATAGGTCCACAAAAAGTCTCCCATTGGGGCAACTACTACAAGCAAAGAACAGAGCGAATGTATCCTGGTCAAAATCAGTTACATTCATATGACTACTGTCACTTCCCATTCCCAGAATACGTATTTTTAGAATGCATGTACTATTTAAATGTAAATATTTTATATTTATTATGTATTTCTCTGTATTTAAATCCCTTTAATTTTATGTTAATTAATTTCCTGTAATTTCATTTCTGCACTTTACTTTCTGCTTTTATACTCTGCTTTAGCTTTGCTATGGGTTCGGCTCAGATTGGTTTAATTATGTTGGTTCATCATGAACCGAAATAAACCCCCACCTACCACCACCCCATTTAAAGCCCCAAACCCTTTCTCTTTCTTCATTACTTCTTCTTATTTCTCTTCTTCTTCCTCATAACTCTCCCACCAACCTAGGAGAGCAAGGCAAGTGCCAACTCGCTTCCTGATGGATCCCCATTATTATTATTCCATCATCTTTCTTATTTGATTCTAAGTCTCTTTAGTACTTAGCATTTTCGATTTCCATGGTTTATTTCTTGTAGATCTAAGTTTGTTACATTTTTGGGTTTCTTAGGTTTTGATCTAGTAAACTTTATTATTTTCAAGTTTTGATGGTTCCATGTTGTAGAGAATTTCGTTCTACCCAATTTTGACCTATGGAAGTCCATATTTGGGCTTGGGATGAAGGATTTATGGAGCTTGGAAGCAATGGCTTCCATGGTTCTGTTCTCAGAAAAAATCGGAGAGGAAGAATAGCCACAGCGCATGAGATTTATTTCCTACATCCTCATTACCTCAGGCGCATGAGATTATTTATTTTTCAATCATTTCCCACAGCACATGAGATTATTTATTTTCTAATCTCATTCCTCAGGCGCATGAGATTATTTATTTCCCAATCTTATTCCTCGGCGCATGGATTATTTATTTCCCAATCTCATCTCACAGCCGCATAAGAATCTCATTCCTCAGGCGCATGAGATCATTTATTTCCCAATCTTATTCCTCAGCGCATGGATTATTTATTTCCCAATCTCATCTCACAGCCGCATAAGAATCTCATTCCTCAGGCGCATGAGATTATTTATTTTCCAATCTTATTCCTCAGCGCATGGATTATTTATTTCCCAATCTCATCTCACTGTCGCATAAAAATCTCATTCCTCAGGCGCATGAGATTATTTATTTCCCAATCATTTCCCACAGCGCATGAGACTATTTATTTTCCAATCATTTCCTACAGCGCATAAGATTATTTATTTCCCAATCATTTCCCACAGCGCATGAGATTATTTATTTCCCAATCATTTCCCACAGCGCATGAGATTATTTATTTCCCAATCATTTCCCACAGCGCATGAGATTATTTATTTTCCAATCATTTTCTACAGCGCATGATATTATTTATTTCCTATTCATTTCCCACAGCGCATAAGATTATTTATTTCCCAATCATTTTCCACAGCGCATGAGATTATGTATTTCCCAATCATTATTTATTTCCCAATGTTTATTTCCCGATTTGGCATTAATTAACATTGATTGTTATCTTGATTGATTATTGATCATGCGTTCCTAGATGGAACTAAGAGACTGGCTAGTCGTCTTATTGAATTAAATAGAATAAGACACGTTCATATTTGCAATCGATTGGCCAATCCCGAATATTGACATATAGATACATGCAGACTACAATTTATTTATTTATTTTACGAAAGCAGCATATGTACTTTATGGTCAAGGCATGATTATTTCGTGGATAGTTTTGATTGTTGCATTACGCTATGTAAGACCTACAACCTAACCGCACGGGCATCGTTATAGAGTTGAGCATATCGTACTTTGTACGGAAGTACTCATTCTGAAATGACCATGATCTATGGCATGGGATTTCACTTAACATAGAGGCCACTAAGTTAAATAAAATAATGATTGCATGGAGAGTATGGATTTTTGAGTTCTTACATGGCAGCCCTCCTTGGGACTATTAAGTGCCCGACAGGCCGGCTGGTTCCCACAGATACTGCAAATCTGCCACACGGGCAGGGAGCGGTATCTGCTTATAATATTTATTGTATATTGTATATTGATGACGGGCGTCCCACTGGGACTCGTCTAATTCATGATTGGCGCAATTGATTGACTGGGTAAACTAGTCTTGCTTGCACATAGTAAGAACTGAGAAATCTTTATTGCATAATTCTAGGATAACTTGGGACTCACAGTAGTAAGCCGTAGGAGTTGGATGGCCGTTTAAGTTGATTTGTTTGTGTACTGCACCTACTCTGTTACCTAACTGAGATGATCAGAGCGTCCGGACATGACGGGCCAACTTCTGTCCTTGTTTAGTTGGGAGGTTGGTTCGAAGTGTCGTGATGTTATGTGAATCCCGGTGGCAAGCAGAGATCTATATATCCTATTCTCTTATTACTGGTTTTAACTCCTCATATCGTGCTTCCTTGCGGTACTTGCTATTAGAGGTCTAACCTCTCTGGTTTTGTATGGCCAGATTTAGAGCTGGTTCCCGAGGACTCAACTTACCTCTACCTCCAAGATGGTCAATACTAGAGGGATGATCGCAGGAGGACTCGAGTGGGTTCCTTACCTCCCCGCTCGTTTTGTTATTTACTTTATACTTTGTCGTTTGGCACCGACATGTTAGTCGGATTGTCTTGCACTTACTTTTGCATAATTGTAATTAAGTCAGACTGCAGCTGATAACAATTGTGTATACTTTGCTACATCATCTGGCTATGTTTTGTAAAGCCAGATATCAAGAACATTTTGACTGAGCGTTTGGGACGCCTTACTGCTTTATCTTACATGTTCTCTATTTCTGTTTCTTATTTGAATGATTGAGACAATAGGGGTGAAATGACCATAGTGAGACTTTCATGTAGTATGCACCCCCTCGTCTTTTAGACAGCATTGATCGTATTATACGGTATTCATCTACCCGTAATACGTAGCTGGCTGAGTCATTCCCCCGCTCTCCAGTATTCTGGTTCTGGGGCGTGACAAGGTTTTAGTGGTGGCCCATGCAGGTCTCATTTCAGACTTGTGGGGTGTTTTAATTTATAGGATGTCTCAATCACACATGTTCCCCCTTAATCTCATGATCCGTTACTCTCGACTCTAGCTTGACATTCCGGTATCCTTTGACTTCATTGATCTTTTCTGTCCGATCGTTTGATTATTCTTTTGTCCCTTTTCTTAGGGGCACTTCGTCCGTATCTGCCAGGACTGGACAACAACAACAAGAGCAACACGGACAACCTGACCATGTTGGTCAGCAACAAGGGCCGGTACTAACTCAAGAGGCTATTCAAGAAGAAGTGATAGTGGAAGCAGCAGCTGGATCGCAGTATCCGGATGTTCCACCACCACCAACAGTTCCACCTACCCCTGTGGGAGTAGACATACCAGCCCTTCTGGAGATCATGAAAGGGATGATGGCTACTCAGCAACATCAGATGTTAGCCTAGCAGCGTATGCACGCTCAGTTACAAGAGCAGAATGTACTACTTAACCAAGGATTGCAGACAGCTTTGGAAAGAGGGGTAAGGACAGATTTAGGAGCGTCAGCCAGGTTTTTCAAGTTCAACCCCCGCCGTTTCGAAGGAACAGAGGATGTCATCTCAGCAGATGCATGGCTTAAGGATATTGAGGCTATTCTGACAGCAGCTATGGTGCCGGCAGAAGAACGTATAGATCAAGTGAAGTTGTTACTTCAGGATCTCGCACGTGATTGGTGGGAATCAGAGAAAGTGGGCATCAGACGTCCTGTTGCTTGGGACGATTTTACTGCAAGGTTCAAGACGAAGTACTATGGGGTTGTGGCACAGTTTGAGCTACAACAGAAGTTTATCAACCTCAAGCAGGCCGGCAAGACGGTAGATGCCTATGCAGCGGAGTTCTGCAGATTGAGCAGGTTTGCCCCAGAGATGGTAGCAACAAAGAGTCAGAGGGCTATGAGGTTCCAGCAAGGGTTTCACCTTGAGCTCTTACAATTGATAGAGGGACACAATTACCAGACTTTTGATGAAGTATTGATGGCGACTCGAAGGCATGAGATAACCGTTCAGAGGATTGCGGCCAGGACTGGGGGTCAGAAGAGATCCCACAGTCAGATTAAAGGAGGAGGGGGAGCAGCGCCCCGAACAACAGCACCATCCCTTGGCATTCGCTTTCACGTTGTGGCAATGCGAGGGCCAGCACCACCACCCAGGCAGCAGCAACAGCAACAGAGGAAGAACCAGCAACCCCCAGCGGGCTGCACTTATTGCGGAAAGATAGGGCACACTAGAGATGTGTGTCGGACATTGAACGGACTGTGTTTGAAATGTGGAAATTCAGATCATCGGGTTACCACATGTCCCATGAATTCGAGGTCAGGAGGACCGGTGTAGCAGTTTCCTGCTCTGCCAGCACCAGGGGCAGGGCAGTATCGAGGACCCGCAGTGGCAGTGAGACCATTAGCCCAGCGTCCGTTAATGCCACAGGCTCAGATGTTTCGGCAGCAGGGACTGCCGATGCAGCAGCACCAGCATAGACTACTCCAGTATCATCAAGGAAGGGGCTAGCGGCAGCACCAGGCTAGGCCGCAGCATGGGAACCAGCAAGGAGGTCGAGGACAGGCATTCACTCTGTCCTTGGAAAAGGCATTGGCATCGGAAGATTTTGTGGCAGGTAACATTCTCGTCGCCTCTTATCCCGCAGTAGCATTGTTTGATTCGGGAGCATCACACTCATTTATATCTGCACAATTTGCAACACGGCTAGGAATGGAATTCGAGACATTGCCAGGGAGGTTGAATATACTCCCTGGCAATGGGCTCGTAGGACTTAGTAGAGTTATTCTAGCGTGTAGCGTTGTAGTTTGCGGGCATTCCTTACTCGCCCGATTGATAGAATTTCCTGTTAGAAATTTCGACGTTATCTTAGGCATGGACTGGCTGAAAGACAGTCATACGACGATAGATTATCGTAGAGGGAGTGTATCTTTTGATATTCCAGGCATGAAGAGATTCACCTTAGTCAGATCAGAGGCAACTCAGCAAGAGCAGGGAGTAGTGACGGCAATGGAAGAAGTTCAAGTTCCGAAGGTAGTTGAAGAGTTTCTAGACGTATTTCCTGAAGAACTTCCAGGTCTACCGTCGGTTACAGATATTGAGCTCAGTATAGAATTGGCACCTGGAACTAAACCGATATCAGATCGAGTTTATAGAATGGCGGATTCCGAGCAGGCCAAGGTATATCAGCATATAGAGGAACTGAAGGAGAAGAAGTTCATCCAAGCTAGCATATCACCATCGGCAGCACCAGTGGTACTTATGGGAAAGAAGGATGGGTTATCCAGATTGTGCATCGATTACAGGAAGCTTAACGCGGCAACAGTGAAGAACAAGTACCCACTACCCAGGATCGACGACTTATTTGATCAGTTGAGCAAAGCTAGAGTTTTCTCCAAGATAGATCTTCGTTCAGGATATCATCAAGTGAGGGTTCGGAAGGAGGACATTCCTAAGACAGCATTCAGGTCGAAGTATGGACATTATGAATTCTTAGTAATGCCATTTGGTTTGACCAATGCTCCAGCAATCTTCATGGATTTGATGAATCGCATCTTTATGTCGTACTTAGATCAGTTTATCGTGGTGTTTCTCGACGAAATTCTTGTATACTCTGCTAGTAAAGAGGAGCATAAAGACCACCTCAGGAAAGTGTTACAGGTTCTGAGAGAGAACCAATTGTATGCCAAGCTCAGCAAGTGTGGGTTTTGGTCGGATCATATTTCATTTTTGGGTCATATCATATCAGGAGCTGGAGTAGCAGTAGATCCCAAGAAGGTAGAAGCAGTAGAGAGTTGGCCAGTACCCAAGACCGTAGCAGATGTGCGGAGTTTCTTAGGATTGGCAGGATATTACAGAAGGTTTGTATCAGACTTTACGAGGCTTTCAGCACCTATGACCCGCTTGACATGAAAAGATGTACCATTCGTCTGGTCGGCAGAATGCCAGGTATCATTTGAGAATCTGAAGCAGAAGTTGATATCAGCGCCTATTCTTACATTGCCAGTTGGACCCGGAGGTTTTACCGTTTATTGTGATGCGTCAGGTAAAGGACTTAGATGTGTCCTCATGCAGCATGGGAAGTGATAGCATATGCATCTAGGCAGCTCCGAGACCACGAGAAGAATTACCCAACTCATAATTTGGAGTTGACGGCAGTAGTATTTGCTTTGAAGCTATGGAGGTATTACTTATATGGTGATCGAGTGGACATGTACACAGACCACAAAAGTCTGAAGTACATTTTTACTCAGAAGGAACTGAACATGAGGCAGAGAAGATGGTTGGAGTTGATTAAGGACTATGACGTAGAGCTTCAGTACCATCCAGGCAAAGCTAATGTGGTAGCAGACGCTCTTAGCAGGAGAGGCTTCGCATTTATGTTGACAACACAGAAGCACATTTTAGAAGACCTTCAGGAGATGGGCATCGAGGTTATACTTCCTTGTGATATAGGAGTTCTGGCGAGTCTACAAGTTCAATCCGACTTGGTAGATAGGATCAAGGCAGCTCAGGCACAGGACCCAAGGATTCAGAAGCTTAGGGCAGAATGTGAGTCAGGACTCAGAAAGGAGATGCAAATCCATGAGGATGGTACACTTAGGTTTGGATCACGTCTATGTGTGCCTAGCGGAGATATCAGACAGGAGGTTATGGCAGAAGCTCACAGCTCTCAGTATTCCATACACCCTGGAGGGACCAAGATGTACCAAGATATCAAGCAGCACTTCTGGTAGAACGGGATGAAGAGGGAGATAGCTAGATTCGTTTTCCGTTGCTTGGTATGTCAGCAAGTGAAGGCAGAACAGCAGAGGCCAGCTGGGTTATTGCAACCGCTTCCTATCCCGGAATGGAAGTGGGAACATATTACAATAGACTTTGTGACCGGTTTACCGAGATCACCAAGTAGTAAAAATGCTATTTGGGTGATAGTAGATCGGCTGACAAAGGTGGCTCACTTTCTTCCTTTCAGAGTAGGACAATCTACAGAAAGGTTGGCAGAATTGTATATGCAACAGATAGTCAGGCAGCATGGAGTCCCAGTCAGTATTGTGTCAGACAGAGATACCCGTTTTACATCACATTTTTGGAAGAGCTTATATCATAATCTGGGTACCAAGTTAAGATTTAGCACGGCTTACCATCCCCAGACAGACGGACAATCAGAAAGAACAATTCAGACATTGGAAGACATGTTGCGAGCTTGCACTCTAGATTTTGGAGGATCTTGGGAAAGCCACCTGCACTTAGTTGAGTTCTCATACAACAATAGTTATCAAGCCAGTATCCAGATGGTGCCATTTGAAGCACTATATGGTAAGAAGTGTAGGTCGCCACTTGCATGGGATAATATCGGAAAGAGAGAGATGCTAGGCCCAGAAATGATTGTCCAGACAGTGGAAGTGATTAAAGGAATTAGAGAGCGACTTCGAGTTGCGCAGGATCGGCATCGTCATTGGGCAGACCAGCATCATAGGCCGCTAGAATTTTCTGTTGGGGACCATGTATTCTTACGGATCTCACCTACCCGTGGGGTCATTAGATTTAGCATTCGCGGAAAGTTGAGTCCCCGATACGTGGGCCCGTTTGTTATCCTTGAGAGGATAGGCGATGTTGCTTATCGTTTATCCCTTCCACCTTCGTTACGAGAGGTGCATGACGTATTTCATGTATCTCAGTTGCGAAGGTATGTATCGGACCTAAGCCATATCCTTGATCATTCTGAGCTGGTTGTTGGTACCAACCTGTCTTACGAGGAACAGCCTGTGTCTATTTTGGACCGAAGAGAGAAGATACTCAAGAACCGAACAATTAGCCTTGTCCGGGTTGCTTGGGGTCATCACTCTTTAGGGGAGTCAACGTGGGAATGTGAGGATGATATCCGATCACGGTATCCGCACATGTTTGACTCACAAGGTATATCTCTTTCTGTATACCTTGATTGTCTTAACTCCTCATGCTTGCCACCTTACGAGTAGAATTGCTTGGTGTCATCGATAGTTAAACATAGATATGTTACTTGCTATTGACATTGTAGAATGATTGCTTACTTAAATTGCTTATACCTGGAGTAGTCCAGCTCTGATGTTGCTATCCTGCTTGGATTTGAAATTTCGAGGACGAAATTTTTCTAAGGAGGGTAGAGATGTCACTTTCCATTCCCAGAATACAAATTTTTAGAATGCATGTACTGTTTAAATGTAAATATTTTATATTTATCATGTATTGCTCTGTATTTAAATCCCTTTAATTTTATGTTAATTAATTTCCTGTAATTTCATTTCTGTACTTTACTTTCTGCTTTTATACTCTGCTTTAGCTTTGCTATGGGTTCGGCTCAGATTGGTTTAATTATGTTGGTTCATCATGAACCGAAATAAACCCCCACCTACCACCACCCCATTTAAAGCCCCAAACCCTTTCTCTCTCTTCATTACTTCTTCTTGTTTCTCTTCTTCTTCCTCATAAATCTCCCACCAACCTAGGAGAGCAAGGCAAGTGCCAACTTACTTCCTGATGGATCCCCATTATTATTGTTCCATCATCTTCCTTATTTGATTCTAAATCTCTTTAGTACTTAGCATTTTCGATTTCCATGGTTTATTTGTTGTAGATCTAAGTTTGTTACATTTTCAGATTTCTTAGGTTTTGATCTAGTAAACTTTGTTATCTTCAAGTTTTGATGGTTCCATGTTGTAGAGAATTTCGTTCTACCCAATTTTGACCTATGGAAGTCCATATTTGGGCTTGGGATGAAGGATTTATGGAGCTTGGAAGCAATGGCTTCCATGGTTCTGTTCTCAGAAAAATTCAGAGAGGAAGAACAGCCACATCGCATGAGATTTATTTCCCACATCCGTATTGCCTCAGGCGCATGAGATTATTTATTTTCCAATCATTTCCCACAGCGCATGAGATTATTTATTTCCCAATCTCATTCCTCAGGCGCATGAGATTATTTATTTCCCAATCTTATTCCTCAGCGCGTGGATTATTTATTTCCCAATCTCATCTCACAGCCACATAAGAATCTCATTCCTCAGGCGCATGAGATCATTTATTTCCCAATCTTATTTCTCAGCGCATGGATTATTTATTTTCCAATCTCATCTCACAACCGCATAAGAATCTCATTCCTCAGGCGCATGAGATTATTTATTTCCCAATCTTATTCCTCAGCGCATGAATTATTTATTTCCCAATCTCATCTCACAGCCGCATAAGAATCTCATTCCTCAGGCGCATGAGATTATTTATTTCGCAATCATTTCCCACAGCGCATGAGATTATTTATTTCCCAATTATTTCCCACAGCGCATGAGATTATTTATTTCCCAATCATTTCTCACAGCGCATGAGATTATTTATTTCCCAATCATTTCCCACAGCGCATGAGATTATTTATTTCTCAATCATTTCCTACAGCGCATGAGATTATTTATTTTCCAATCATTTCCCACAGCGCATGAGATTATTTATTTCCCAATCATTTTCCACAGCGCATGATATTATTTATTTCCCATTCATTTCCCACAGCGCATGAGATTATTTATTTTCCAATCATTTCCTACAATGCATAAGATTATGTATTTCCTAATCATTATTTATTTCCCAATGTTTATTTCCCGAATTTGGTATTAATTAATATTGATTGTTATCTTGATTAATTATTGATCATGCGTTCCTAGATGGAACTAAGAAACTGGCTAGTCGTCTTATTGAATTAAATGGAATAAGACACGTTCATATTTGCAATCGATTGGCCAATCCCGAATATTGACATACAGATACATGCAGGCTATAATTTATTTATTTAAATTACGAAAGCAGCATGTGTACTTTATGGTCAGGCATGATTATTTCGTGGATAGTTTTGATTGTTGCATTACGCTATGTAAGACCTACAACCTAACCGTACGGGTATCGTTGTAGAGTTGAGCATATCGTACTTGGTACGAAAGTACTCATTCTGAAATGACCATGATCCACGGCATGAGATTTCACTTAACATAGAGGCTACTAAGTTAAATAAAATAATGATTGCATGGAGAGTATGGATTTCCGAGTTCTTACATGGCAGCCCTCCTTGGGACTATTAAGTGCCCGACAGGCCGGCTGGTTCCCACAGATACTACAAATCTGCCACACGGGCAGGAAGCGGTATCTGCTTATAATATTTATTGTATATTGTATATTGATGACGGGCGTCCCGCTGGGACTCGTCTAATTCATGATTGGCGTAATTGATTGACTGGGTAAACTAGCCTTGCTTGCACATAGTAAGAACTGAGAAATCTTTAATGCATAATTCCAGGATAACTTGGGACTCACAGTAGTAAGCCGTAGGAGTTGGATGGCCGTTTAAGTTGATTTGTTTGTGTACTGCGCCTATTCTGTTACCTAACTGAGATGATCAGAGCGTCAGGACATGACGGGCCAACTTCTGTCCTTGTTTGGTTGGGAGGTTGGTTCGAAGTGTCGTGATTATGTGAATCCCGGTGGCAAGCAGAGATCTATATATCCTATTCTCTTATTACTGGTTTTAACTCCTCATATCGTGCTTCCTTACGGTACTTGCTATTAGAGGTCTAACATCTCTGGTTTTGCATGGCCAGATTTAGAGCTGGTTCCCAAGGACTCAACTTACCTCTACCTCCAAGATGGTCAATACTAGAGGGATGATCGCAGAAGGACTCGAGTGGGTTCCTTACCTCCCCGCTCGTTTTGTTATTTACTTTATACTTTGCCGTTTGGCACCGACATGTTAGTCGGATTGTCTTACACTTACTTTTGCATAATTGTAATTAAGTCAGACTGCAGCTGATAACAATTGTGTATACTTTGCTATATCATCTGGCTATGTTTTGTAAAACCAGATATCAAGAACATTTTGACTGAGCATTTGGGACACCTTACTGCTTTATCTTACATGTTCTCTATTTCTGTTTCTTATTTGAATGATTGAGACAATATAGGTGAAATGACCATAGTGAGACTTTCATGTAGTATGCACCCCCTCGTCTTTTAGACAGCATTGATCGTATTATACGGTATTCATCTACCCGTAATACGTAGCTGGCTGAGTCATTCCCCCGCTCTCCAGTATTCTGTTTCTGGGACGTGACAACTACATATCATGAGCAAGCCAAAAAGTTCTCTATCATTTCATTCAGATAATAAGGAAAGAGATTACATCGATGTCCAAAAGAAGCAAGACATAAACCGTAGCTAAAGACAGACAGAAGTATCAAAATAAAGATGGACATTTGTGAGAGCCCACGAATCCTAGTTGCGGGGACGCATATACCAATCCCTCAACCATTTTGCATATGAAGGATGTACTTGAGCAAGATCCTCGTGCGAAATAGGAAGATCAGAACTCCCAGTACTACCGCCGTCAGACTGGGGCTCCTCTTTTACAGCAATGGACGCCAGCTCTCCTTTCTGTTCCTCCGCTTCTGGTGTTACCTCCTCCTTAACAAGCGATGATTCTTGTTTGGAAGGGGGCAGCAACTCTTCCTTCACAATGATCTCAGCCTTCGACAGGGTTGCTATAAGAATTAAAGATAAAAAAAATAAAGTCAAAAGATGGTCATAGCCTTACGCAGCACAGTCCAAATGGGGAGCTCATGCGGCTCGGACATGAAACATACATATGGCACACAAGGAGATGAAGGCTCGCGCATAGAACATACGACGTAGCCACAACAGTTAGGGTTTTACGTTCACGCAACGTCCTTACCAGGTGGGGTGGACGTCAAGGTGAACTACGGGCACAACGGCTGGTGGAGGAGCTACCACATTATCATTCGTCGTCGCAGTCAAAGTAGAAGCAGCTTTCTTGCCCTTCGCCACCGTAGCTGACGAAGACGCCGCCTTTTTACCCTTCGCCGCAACAGTCTTCTTGGGAGCCATCGGTGATCGGAGAAGAGAATGACAGTTAGGGCAGGAAAGGCTTGAGTTGAAGGAGAGAGTAAAGAGATTTCTTCTCTTAATTACTCTTATTTATAGGAGGACAAAAGGGAGGAGGAAGCACGTGGACCGATGGAGCGCTTCGGGTCGTGTGCCGTAGGCAAAACTGACTCCTAGGATTTCGACCCCTCTTATGAAGGAGATTCACCAAAGAAAATCCAAAAATTAATGAGCCGACTCTTCGGACTCCCCCCAAAAGACGGCTCAAATCAAAGACAATCAATATAAAGATTTGCATACGTGGCATGAAGACGTGGCAAGGAGCCTATGCGGCCAGACAGCCTATGCGGCTCAGATGGCCATGCGGCTGAGGAGGCCATGCGGCTGAAACATCCATGCGGCCAGAACATCCTATGCGGCCCAAAGAATTTTTACATGGCCATGCTTTTTATTCAAAGTATTTCAATTTTGCAAAATGAAAACTTTGAAAGGGGTCTTGTAGAAGCATGGAAAAGAATAAATAAAGACCTATGCGGCTCCAACAGAATGATCTCCATGCGGCTCAGGATCCCCATGCGGCTCAGAAATCTATGTGGCTCAGGGGTCCATGCGGCTCGGATAGATCCATGCGGCTCAGAAAGAAGCCACGTGTGTAACACCCAGTTTCTAAAATAAGGGTAATTTTGAAATTTTGTATTTTAATTTAATTAATTATGATATTTAAATAATAATATGATTTTCAGTGATTTTTAATTATTTTTAAAACTATTTAAAATCATGACTTATGATTTTAGTGTTTTGCTTGTGTAACCTTAGAGACTGTTGACCTAGAGCCTAGCCATGTGATTAGGATGTTTGATTAGTACATTTTAGCCTAAAGGGTATTTTGGTCATTTTAGGATTTATTTGAATTTATTATGATTTATGGGAATTTGTGTGAATTTAATATTAATTAAATATTGCTATGTGTTATGTTAGTCTTGACTAGTTGAGACTTTGTAGACTAACCTAGAAGTTGACCCTAACTATGGTGACTTGGTTAGCAAGGTAGGACCCTAGTCTAACTTAAGTCAAACCAATTCTAGTCATTAAGAATCTAGTTTGAAATAGGAGGAATAGTGAATAGGTTCATGACTTATGACTTAGGAATTTAATTCCATAACTTATGCAACTTAGCCCATAGGCCCATGCCATGAAACCCTAACCCTTGAATCCCTTTATGGCTGGCCACATAAACTCTAAGAGACCCCTATAAAGTCTCTCATTGAGTGTTCTTGCCTCTTTTCATCCAAGTTTCCAAGTTTAAAGAAAGAAAGGTATAGCCATCTTCCCCAATCCATAATTTTCCCATTTTAGGTCCTTTTTAGCTCAAATCTTTTGCACTAGGTTCTAATCCATCCCTTCTTGCTGCTCATGGAGAGTATTCTCAGGTTTGGTAAAATTTGGAGAGATTAGCTAGCAAGGAGAAACCCCTCTTTTAGAGCTTTTCAAGGAGCTTTGAAACCTATAGGTAAATCCCTATTCCCTCGACCAAATTTCATTTTCTTTGCATGGATAGGAAGCCCTAGGTGTCCCCTAGCCGTAGGTATTGGTTTTGTGTCGGTTCGTGTCTGTTTGGTGTCCGTATCGGACACGTATTATGATATGTGTGCATGTGTTTGATGAAATGTCTGTGAGGATTTTATTTTCGTATTTTTGAATTCTAATTTCATGGATCTCTAGGTCTAGGTATGTGTAACAATATTTGTGAAGACTAATTTGTGTTTGTGTCAGTTTTTGTGTCGGATTCGAGATTGGACACGCAGCACGGGGCTCGTTTGAGTGCCCTACTGCCCGTGTCCTGGTTTGCACTGGACACGCCACTTCACGACACAAAATTTAACATGGAGACTCCCCACATGACTGACACTAAGCCTATAAAATTTCGTAGGATTTGATGGAGTGATTTGGGAGTATTTTGACCCGCACCGATTCCTCACTGTCGCACGCGCACTGTACACGCGTGAAAGATTGCTTCTGATACGCTCAAATTTCTTGGACACTATACGGGTTGAGGGCTGTACAGACATGTGGACACACACCCCTATGTTCCCTCTATACGTGTGCACCAGCACGAGACACGTGTTATCTCGTGTCGAGAGCACGAAGGCTCGACACGGCTGCACGAGGCAGTCCTCACTGCCAGTTCAGTTGATGTCTTTATTTCAAATTTGGGCACTTCGTGTCCAGTTTCCTGGACACGAATGGACCCCCCTAGACACGTGTACACATGGAGAACACGTCCCTATGCCTGATTGTGGGTTTCACACAAAAATTGATTTCTTTAGGGTTCGAATGAATTCTTATTTTTCTGATACATTAAATTCCTTGGGTTTAGACACTTGTGTCCTAATCTATGGACACGAGTGAATGCTTGGACATACCTGTCATACCCCACACATCTGCATACACCTGTACACCTAATTTCACATTTTGATTTTAGGTTTACATGATTTGAGGATTTCAAATAGGAGTAAAAAAAGGGAAGTATCAGTCTTTTGTTCCAGTTTGGATTTTTGAATTTGATCTTGTATACACATATATGTATGTACTGAGATTGTCACTTTGAAACCTGAGATAATTCCTGTTATTGTAATAAACTGAAACACCACTTCTTATTGTTCTTGTCAACTACAAGACACATTGAAAGCTGTCAACACAAAACTGAAATCTGAGAATAGATTGGGAATTTGTTTTTTTGATTCATTTTGCACTAATGAAATGCTGAATTCATTTTTGAAACCTGAGATTCATTCCTTCCTATTGAACTGCCACCTTCACTGTTATTCATTTCCTATTTCCTAAGATTGGTTCCCTACTTGAAACTGACTTGAATTGTTTTGCCCTGTTCAGTCAATGCATGATGCTACTTCCGATTTGTGTATTAGTTTGGGTTGCATTGATAATTGGATTTCAAAATTGGTGTTGGGGTTGATGGTTGAACTGTCATGAGAGATTGAGGCTTGTGTTAACTAGCCTATAAACTGTCACCTTCTTCCTGAGAACTTCCCACCAGCTTTTGAATTGAAATCTTGATTACACATATGACACTGTCACATGAGTTCATAAAACCTGAAAACTACTCACTGTTTGATTAAATAGGTTGATTCCTATATCACTATTTTCTAATGCACATTAAATTCCTGTTTTCCCATTCACTGAATTCCTATGGGCTGTTTTCCTATTGTCAATTCCTTTTTCCTGCATACACACAGGATATGATTAGCTACTGTTTTTCCTATAATGCTTCACTGATAATTGTACCACATTGCCCTGTTTTTACTATACACAGGTACACCTTCAACTGTTAATAATTTTCAGATTTATATTGTTAGTAGTTCACTGTTTTTCTCCCATTTTGCTCACTGTACCTGTATTCAGGATCACTGTACACAGGTTATCCCATTACAATGCCTTTGATACACTATATTCTTATTCCTAAATTTCAGAGATCAACACACACACAACCACCATTTCCTGAGTTTTGAATTCACATGTTTTCCTGAAGTTTAATTCCTGTTTTTTTAAAAACTGATTTGAATATTTTAACTGCCATTTGATTCCTATGTTCACTCACCAATTGTTCTGATAGGCATTAGAGTGCAGTCCAGTCTTAGTTCAGACATTATATGCATCCTTCCACCCTTGAGTTCGAATGGTTATCTAGTGTAGAGTTTTTGTATTCAAATTCAGAGTTAATGTTAGGTTTCCTGAGAATTTATTTCCTGAATTTAATGCATGTTCAGTAATTCGAAATTGGGTTTTAAGTTCTAAGTACACATGAATTGTTTGGGGATGGTTTCACTGGTTTTGTGATTGAACTATCTACTGTTTTGACTCAAGGGTTACTGTCAATCAAATTGACAGGAAATCCCAAATCTGAAATTATGTTATCATGAGTTTCCTTCCTTTCTTGAACTGAATTTATTTCCTTCTCTATGTTAACTACAATGAGCTGGACCTTAGTTCCTCATGACTGCATAGCTTCCTTCCTATAAACTGAATGTATGCCAAATCTGAGAATTATTTGTACTTAGTATGGGATTAAGGTTTTTTTTTGAATTGCTTTACACTGTTCTTAATATCACCGTGCTGTCACACATTGATGTCATTATTCATTACACACACTCTCACCTATCACCCTCACCCTCTTTTACACACTACTTCAAAACCCACACACACTTTATAATGCACACACACTACTCTATGTAAACTGGAACGCTGACACACTCTATTACACATAATCACATATTCACACTCTTGCACATGCCACACACACACCCACATGCCTCACTCTCACTTCCTGTACAAACACACACTTTGTCAATGTGATTTCTTTGTGACACTCAATATTTCCTATATAACCCTGTCACCTTCCTATCACTAGTGCACCTCACGTGTGACCCTCACTGTTCACAGGTTTTATACTCACTGTTTTTTTTCATATTCTCTAATATATCATACACACACACATGTTTATATCACATTGACACTCTATTGACACTTTGCCATACACACATGAACACATCACATGCTCTTTTCTCTCTCTCTCTCTATATATATATATATATTACATATGGCTAAATGTGTTAAAGTGATAAATAGAGGTTTTCTATTGATATATACATGTATATGTATATAGATAAATATATATAATATATAAAATATGTGTGATGTGGATTATAGGGCATAAGGCCTATGTGTATGGTATAAATACACCAATGATTGTGTGTTGGTAGTCTAGTATGACTTGTGATTGGTGTGTGATTGCTAGACTAGGCTTGGTTAGGCCTAGTGAGACTTATTAGACTTGTTGGGATAGGACTTGACCTAGTTTGACTAGTGTGGTTGACTAGAGTTGACCAAGTGTTGACTTTAGTCTAGTTGACCTAGACAGCATGCAGATGCATTGTAGATTACATTTATCATCTCCTGTATCTCATCTTGAACAGTACATTAACTTCAGACATTCAGATACGAGGCGAGTACATTCTCTGATCATTTCATATCCTGCTTAGAATTATTCCCTGTATTAAATTACTTTACTTGATACTGTCATGTTGGTCACACGGATTAGTACTATATGGATCCCTTCTTGAGATGTTATCCCTTCAGGGAGCATCGGGTACTCTATGTTCTGTGCGTTTCACTTACATGGCGTATCATATGCTTCTTTGGTTCTTTGATCACTTGTGACATATACTCATATAATCACTGAGTCTTCTCTGAATCCTTATCCCATTTATTGGGTCTATCAGAATCCCCATTTATGGGACTACTATATACCACCCTTTGGGGGCATATCACCCTTTGGGGGCTTACCACCCTTCGGGGGCATATCACCCTTTGGGGGCTTACCACCCTTCAGGGGCATATCACCCTTTGGGGGCTTACCACCCTTTAGGGGCATATCACCCTTTGGGGGCTTACCACCCTTCGGGGGCTGTTACATAGAATCATAACATAACCTGGTTGGATCCTTGTGTATTAGTTGGGGGTACGGGGGAGTATAAATAGCCATGTGAACAATTTCCAAAGTAGAATAGCCATGTACGCCTCTTTAGTATAGCCATGTGCAAATCAAGCCGTTCACATGTCGACTTCGTACTCTAAATCACTAGTCACTGGTAGCTCTCTACTTATAGTAGATATTTCTATTACAGTTTTCTCTCTGTCTACATACTGTACTTCCTTCAGTATCTATATCTTACTTTACTGCATGATTATATTTTCTAACCCGCTATAAACTGTTGAGATATACTGTGCTCGCTCCCGTCCTGACTGTGTCACCCTCATTTCCCGTATTTCCCGTATTTTCCGTATTTCGTATTTTACCCGTATCTGGATTTTTGGCATGTATTTTTTTATTTTTTTCTCAGCCTGTGGAATTTCGGTATTTCTCGTATTTGGGTTTTAGCTTGGCTCGGTTTTATTGGTTTGGTTCGGTTTATTTGAGCATTGGATCACCCTAGCCCTATGCTACACCCTCAACCCACCACAACTCCCCTCTTTATATCTCCACCAACCTCTTCTCTCTCTTCATAAACACCATTAATTTCCTTCTTCTTCTTCTTCTTCTTCCACCACGCTACTCCCCAACCCCTAGGCAAGTGCATCTTGCCACTACATGAGGATCCTCTTTTCTTTGTCCATCTGCAAGTTTAGGACATGGAGATCAACATTAGTTCTTAGGTTTTTATGATTTGGAGTCTCTGTTGATGTAGATCTAAGTTATTGCTATCTTCAAATTTTACATGTTTTGATCCATTTTGGTTGGTTTTCCTGAGTTCTGATGTTTTCATGTGGAAGAGCCCTCAGTTTCAACCAAGTTGGAACTTTAGAAATCTGGATTTGGAGTTCGGATGGCCAAGTTATGAACTTATGAAGCTTTGGGTTCTTCGTTGGTGTTCTTGCTGTTTGGAGAAGACAGTGAGCAGTGTGCAGAGCTGCTTAGCTTACGCACGCTGAGCTACGCGCGCTCTTTAGTGCTGCGTACGCAGGCTTGAGTACGCTTCCTGTTGGAAGCGTGTCTCCTTGAGTGTGCGTGACTTTTACGTACACTGCTCCCTTGAGTGTGCGTGACTTTCACGTATACTGCCTCCCTTGAGCGTGCGTGACTTTCACGTAAGCTGCCTCCCTTGAGCGTGCGTGACTTTCACATACTGCTCCTTGAGCGTGCGTGACTTTCACATACTGCTTCTTGAGCGTGCGTGACTTTCACATACTGCTCCCTGTAGCGTGCGTGACTTTCACGTATGCTGCCTCCCTTGAGCGTGCGTGACTTTCACACACTGCTCCCTGTAGCGTGCATGACTTTCACGTACACTGCTCCCTGTAGCGTGCGTGACTTTCACGTACACTGCTCCCTGTAGCGTGCGTGACTTTCACGTACACTGCTCTCAGCGTGCGTGACTTTCACCTATGCTGCTCTCTCAGCGTGCGTGACTTTTCGTACGCTGCTTCCCTGACCCCCCTTGTTAATCCATTAGCTCTTGGAGTTTTGGTCTTATTTCTTTAAGCTTGGCTTTTCTATTGCCCCGTATTTTGATATTTTATTAGATAATTTATGCCCATTTTATATCCTTACGCCTTTTGTCATGAACTTGATTTTACTTAATATGTTTGGAATGACTATTGTACATGGCTTGGTATGGTAAGGAACTAGCATAACACGACAGTGACCCGTAGTGGTGCACTCCTGACATGACCAACATGACCTGATAGTGGCCCATGGCGGCGCACTCCTGACTTGACATGACTTGATAACTTAACTTGACCTGCCTTGACACCGTGGGTGGTTCTTCTTGCTTGCTTGTTAATTCCAATTGTCCTGTCTTGCATCATGTCTAGGAGGGGACTCCTGAGTACCACGGTCAGGAGTACCTACTAAAATGGATTAAGGTTAATAACTAGAATAACACAGTAGTCATGAAGAGGTTGACACAGCTACAGGCAATCCCGTTACCTGGGCGCTCTTGGGATCTGTAGCCTGCCGTCGAGTAGGGCACATTTCCAGCGCACCGTCGAGTGTTGCACCCTCTAAGTCACCTAAGGGTACATTTGTCTTCTGGGCGATGTACCCACTTGAATTCAACCCTAATCTTTCGTCCTGGGTAGCCTGGATGGTCTGCAGGGCTTGTGGCTGTGGAACAATCTCACTGCATCTTGTTAGTAATTAGGCCTGTGATAACCCTAGTTAGTTAAAGTAGTAAGCCGTAGGATCTGCTTGGCCGTGATTGATTGAATGAGGTGTAACATTCTAGTCCTGTCTTGATCCCATGCAAGATTGTTTCCTGTCTTGATTTCTTACATTACTTATCTTGCCGATAAATGGTGGGAAACCAAGCTCTGTTCAGATGAAGGGTTACAACCCCGGTCCTTGTTTGGTTTACGGGTTGTAACCTGGCTATCGGAATAGTTCCATGGTTATCTCGTCGTATATTATCCTGACATGTTTTCGTAATTTTAGTTTTAATATTAGATTTTCTTGTGCTGATTGCTGGCTTTTGTTCTTATTTCGTGGCCCCCTTATGGCACTTGCTCTTGCTGGGGTTGACCCAGCTGGTTTTGTGTGGCCAGATTTCGGAGCAGCTCCCGAGAATCTACCAAGCTTCCAGCCCAATGGTGGCAACTAGAAGGAACCCGGGCTACGAGTGGGTTTTCTATTTTGTTTCGCTCACTCTATTGTAAATTTATTCTTTTGAGGCGTTTAGCCGACGAGCACCTGTTAGCTCGATGCACTTTTACTTACTGTCTGCCTACGGGCTGTAAACATGATTAACAAATCCTAGGATTGATCATGTATGACTTAACTCTTGCTAGTCCTAGCATTTTATACGACTAGCTTCATGATCAGCTGATATGTAACATTTGGGACGCCTTTTATTGTATATTTAAATGATCATACATCTTGTAATTATATTACTTGCTTAAGATTGAGACAATAGGCTTGACCTTAAGAGACTGTTGGCTTGTAGTAAACCCTCATATCTAGACAGCCGTGACCGTATAGTTGAGATGTATTCTATTTCAATATACGTAGCTGGCTATGTCTGCCCTCGCTCTCCAGTATTCTGGTTCTGGGGCGTGACATGGTTTAAGTGGTGGCCCATGCAGGTCTTGTCAATCAAGAAATGTGAGGGTTTACCGAATAGATGTCTCAATCAGTATTCGCCCTTGATCTCCGCCCGTATTTTCAAATCCCTGAAATTCTTGCCCTGATTACATGCTTGTATCGTTGATCTGTCCTGGTCCTTTCTTATTGTTTCCCTGTGTCGTCTTCCTCAGCGGCACTGTACCTGACCCTACCGATCAGCAAGGAGGAGCACCTCCCGTGGACCAGCAGCAACCTGGAGATCAAGCCCAGCATTCCGGAGTTGCCTCCAGAGTGATACCTACTGGAGGGGAGTCACCAGTTCGGACCGTCCAGCCCGCAGAGCCAGATGATGGTACCTTAGTAGGCCTCATCAGAACCTTGATAGCTTCCCAGGATTGTCGAAGCGACGCCCTGCACCAGACAGTTCAAGATGCTTTGACCCGAGGCGGACATCCAGGGAACCCGGCGGCCAACAGCTTCAAGCGATTAAACCCTCCTTTCTTCGACGGCACCGAGGATACGATTGCCGCGGATGCATGGCTTCAGGATACCGAGGTGATTCTGGAAGCAGCTAGGACACCCGAAAATGAGAAGGTGGCGGTGGTACGCCTGCAGTTGTTGGATTTAGCTCGCAATTGGTGGGCGACGCAGGCCATGGGATTAGTGGCACCCATTGCTTGGGCAGTGTTTAGGGAGAGATTCCAGACGAAGTACTTTGATGCTGTGGCTCGGTACGACCTGTAGACCAGATTTACCAACTTGAAGCAAGGAGGCAGAACAGTCGACAGTTATGCATCGGAGGTTTCTAGGCTCAGTAGGTTTGCCCCCACCTTGGTGGCGACCGAGTTTGATAGGGCCCAGCAATTCCAGCAGGGGCTGCATTTGGAGATCTTGTTGGCGGTTGAGCAGTTTGAGCACCAAACATTTGATGCAGTCTTGAGAGCAGCTAGGAGGCATGAGTACACCTCCCAGAGGATCGTGGATAGGACCGGAGGTAGGAAGCGGTCCCACAGTCAGATGCACCAATCATCAGCTCCAGCCCCGGCAGCTAGGGGATTGACCATTGGAACTTCGAGGCGGGCGGCCTCAGTAACGTCGGTTCAGCATTCGACCCTGACGTACCCGCAGCAGCAGAAGCAGAAGCAGACTTCCGCGATGGGATGTTCTCATTGCGGGAAGCCAGGACATGTGGTGGCAGATTGTCGCAGGGCACAGGGATTGTGCCTGGCTTGTGGAACAGCAGATCATAAGATAGGGGCTTACCCGAATAGGGGTGGTTCATCTGCATCCAACCCTTCTAGCTCTTCGGTGAGAGGACCGGCCCCAGCACCAGTTCAGCAGCAGCAGTATCAGTCTTCGAGGCCCTTGCCGTCTCAGTCTCAGGCATTCCAGCAACAACACCCCCAGCAGTATGCACAAGCCCAAGCTCAGACCCAGAATAGGCAGAGAGGTTTCCAGCAGAAGGGACCAGCAGCCAGAGGACAAGGTCAGGCCATGATGATGGCTATGGAAGAAGAAGTTGCACCAGGTGAGGTTGTGGCAGGTACTATTCTCGTCAACTCCTTTCCAGCTTCGGTATTGTTTGATTCTGGTGCATCGCATTCATTCATGTCTGCACGATTCACGACACAGATAGGATTGGAGCCCGAGTCATTATCGGTGAGGCTCAATATACTTACTGGTAATGGTCTTGTGGGAGTAGATCGAGTGTTTTCCTCGTGTCAGATCGTAGTTAGGGATAGGGAGTTCCCCGCTAGATTCATAGAGTTTCCTATGGCAGACTATGATGTGGTCCTAGGCATGGATTGGTTGAGGAACCAGTATGCTAGGATAGACTGCCATATTGGCAGAGTTGTCTTTAGTATCCCCGGCAAGCCAGAGTTTTCGTTTTTCAGAGGCGCAGTGGAGCCATCTTCTCCAGCATTGCGGATGGCAGTAGCAGCAGTGCAGTTACCCCGGATAGTTGAAGAGTTTCCAGATGTCTTTCCAGATGAGCTTCCAGGGATGCCGCCGGAGCGGGAGATTGAGTTCACTATAGACTTGATTCCCGGGACAGCACCAGTGTCAGAGCGAGTCTACAGAATGGCACCTTCAGAGTTGGAGATTTTATACAAGATGATTGAAGAACTGAGGACCAAGGGATTCATTCGTGCAAGTGGATCGCCTTGGGGAGCCCCGATGCTTCTTGTGAAAAAGAAGGATGGTACGTCCAGGCTATGTTTTGATTATCGTACCTTGAATTCGGTGACAATCAAGAACAGATACCCTCTTCCGAGGATAGATGACTTGTTTGATCAGCTCAGAGGGGCTTCAGTGTTCTCGAAGATCGACTTGCGGTCAGGATACCACAGATCAGAGTCAGAGAGCAGGACATCCCGAAGACAGCATTCAGATCGAGGTATGGACATTGTGAGTTCCTTGTTATGCCCTTTGGAGCAACCAATGCGCCGGCCGTATTCATGGACCTCATGAATCGTATTTTCATGCCTTACTTGGACCAATTTGTGATCGTGTTCCTAGATGACATCCTGGTCTACAGTAAGAGTGAAGCAGAGCATGAGCAGCATCTCAGAGTCGTCCTTCAGACGCTTAGGGAGCATCAGTTGTACGCCAAGTTCAGTAAATACGAGTTCTGGCTCGATCGTATATCGTACTTGGGTCACATCATTACCCGAGGAGGAGTGGAAGTGGATCCCCAGAAGATTGTGGCTATCGAGTCATGGCCGGTACCCAGCTCAGTGGAAGAGGTTCGCAGCTTCCTTGGATTAGCCGGCTACTACCGGCGGTTCGTTTCAGATTTCACAAGGATTTCAGCACCGATGACCCAGTTGACCCGCAAGGATATGCCATTTGTTTGGACAGCATAGTGTCAGGAATCATTTGAGAAGTTGAAGCGAGGTTTGATAACGGCTCCCATTCTCACCCTTCCAGATGGGACCGGAGGATTCACAGTTTATTGCGACGCTTCAGGCAGAGGATTGGGGTGTGTCTTTATGCAGCATGGAAAGGTAATATCTTATGCGTCATGTCAACTACGTGATCATGAGAAGAATTACCCGACCCACGACTTGGAATTGGCGGCGGTAGTGTTTGCTTTGAAGTTGTGGAGACACTACTTGTACGGAGATAGAGTGGAGATCTTTACTGATCATAAGAGCCTGAAGTATGTTTTCACCCAGAAGGACCTTAATATGCGGCAGAGAAGATGGCTCGAGCTACTAGTGGATTATGATGTGGATTTGCAGTATCATCCCGGGAAGGCCAACGTTGTAGCAGATGCATTGAGCAGGAGAGCCGGAGTTTATTTCCTGACGGCGCAACCAGAATTATTGGCAGATCTTCAGAAGATGGGAATTGAAGTGGTTCTTCCAACCAGTGTGGCATTGATGGCCAGTCTACAGGTTCAGTCCAGCATAGTTGAGAGGATCCGGATGGCGCAGTCAGCAGATTCCAAGCTTCAGCGACTCAGAGCAGAGTGTGAAGCAGGAAGAAGGCCAGAGTTATGTATCCATGAAGACGGTACACTTCGGCATGGCACTCGTCTTTGTGTACCCAGTGGAGATATCAGACAGGAAGTCATGACAGAAGCCCACAGTTCTCAATATTCTATTCATCCGGGTGGTACGAAGATGTACCGTAATATCCGTCAGCATTTCTGGTGGAATGGCATGAAGAGGGAGATAGCCCGGTTTGTCTCTCGGTGTTTGGTTTGCCAACAGATTAAGGTTGAATATCAGAGGCCCGCTGGACTTCTTCAACCCTTACCGATCCCAGAATGGAAATGGGAGCATATAACCATGGATTTCGTGACCGGATTGCCCAGGTCTCCGACCGGCAGAGATGCTATTTGGGTAATTATGGACAGGCTTACCAAGGTGGCACACTTTCTCCCATTCAGAGTTGGGCAGTCGACTGCGCAGTTAGCAGAGATGTATCTCAGGCAGATCGTCAGGCTTCACGGTGTGCCAGTCAGCATCACCTCGGACAGGAATTCAAGATTCACATCACACTTTTGGCACAGCTTGCAGAAGAGTTTGGGGACTCGCCTTCAGTTAAGCTCAGCTTATCACCCGCAGACGGATGGTCAATCAGAGCGCACAATCCAGACCCTTGAAGATATGTTGAGATCCTGTACGCTCGAATTCGATGGTTCATGGGAGAATCATCTGCACCTGGTAGAATTCTCGTACAACAACAGTTATCAGGCCAGTATCCAGATGGCACCCTTCGAGGCTCTCTATGGCAGGAAGTACAGATCCCCGCTAGCATGGGACGATGTCGGAGAGAGGCAGATGCTCGGATCCGAATTGATTTCCCAGACGGTTGAAGTGGTCAGGAAGGTCAGAGATCACCTCCGAGTTGCCCAGGACCGCCAGCGCCATTGGGCCGATGCTCATCGGCGTCCCTTAGAATTTGATGTCGGCGACCATGTATTCCTTAGGATCTCGTCTAACCGCGGCGTCATTCGCTTCGGCGTGCGGGGAAAGCTTAGTCCTAGGTATATAGGGCCGTTCGATATTCTGGAGCGAGTAGGAGATGTATCCTATCGTCTCGCTCTTCCGCCGTCGCTAAGTGAGGTGCATGATGTATTCCATGTGTCCCAATTACGACGGTATATTCCGGACCCGAGCCACGTCCTAGACCATTCGGAATTGGTTGTTGGTACCAACCTTTCGTATGAGGAGAGGCCCGTGTCTATATTGGACCGGAGGGAGAAGATACTCAAGAACAAGACTATTAATTTAGTCCGTGTTGCTTGGGGTCATCACTCTCTAGGTGAGTCCACGTGGGAGCGTGAGGACGACATCCGATCGCGATATCCCTACCTGTTTGACTCGTGAGGTATAATGTCTTTCTTATGCCTTACATTTTCCCTTCCTTGCTTGCATTGTATGATTGTATGATTGGACTACTTAGTGTAGCTTGCCTGTGCTGAGTGTAGCTTGTCGTGGCAATCTCTAGCTCCTTGATTAAATTTCGAGGACGGAATTCTTTTAAGGTGGGTAGAGTTGTCACCCTCATTTCCCGTATTTCCCGTATTTTCCGTATTTCGTATTTTACCCGTATCTTGATTTTTGGCGTGTATTTTTTTATTTTTTTCTCAGCCTGTGGAATTTCGGTATTTTTCGTATTTGGGTTTTGGCTTGGCTCGGTTTTATTGGTTTGGTTCGATTTATTTGAGCATTGGATCACCCTAGCCCTATGCTACACCCTCAACCCACCACAACTCCCCTCTTTATATCTCCACCAACCTCTTCTCTCTCTTCATAAACACCATTAATTTCCTTCTTCTTCTTCTTCTTCTTCCTCCACGCAACTCCCCAACCCCTAGGCAAGTGCATCTTGCCACTACATGAGGACCCTCTTTTCTTTGTCCATCTGCTAGTTTAGGACATGGAGATCAACATTAGTTCTTGGGTGTTTATGATTTGGAGTCTCTGTTGATGTAGATCTAAGTTATTGCTATCTTCGGATTTTACATGTTTTGATCCATTTTGGTTGGTTTTCTTGAGTTCTGATGTTTCCATGTGGAAGGGCCCTCAGTTTCACCCAAGTTGGAACTTTAGAAATCTGGATTTGGAGTTCGGATGGCCAAGTTATGAACTTATGAAGCTTTGGGTTCTTCGTTGGTGTTCTTGCTGTTTGGAGAAGACAGTGAGCAGTGTGCAGAGCTGCTTAGCTTACGCACGCTGAGCTACACGCGCTCTTTAGTGCTGCGTACGCAGGCTTGAGTACGCTTCCTGTTGGAAGCGTGTCTCCTTGAGTGTGCGTGACTTTCACGTACACTGCTCCCTTGAGTGTGCGTGACTTTCACGTATACTGCCTCCCTTGAGCGTGCGTGACTTTCACGTATGCTGCCTCCCTTGAGCGTGCGTGACTTTCACATACTGCTCCTTGAGCGTGCGTGACTTTCACATACTGCTCCCTGTAGCGTGCGTGACTTTCACGTATGCTGCCTCCCTTGAGCATGCGTGACTTTCACACACTGCTCCCTGTAGCGTGCGTGACTTTCACGTACACTGCTCCCTGTAGCGTGCGTGACTTTCACGTACACTGCTCTCAGCGTGCGTGACTTTCACCTATGCTACTCTCTCAGCGTGCGTGACTTTTCGTACGCTGCTTCCCTGACCCCCCTTATTAACCCATTAGCTCTTGGAGTTTTGGCCTTATTTCTTTAAGCTTGGCTTTTCTATTGCCCCGTATTTTGATATTTTATTAGATATTTTATGCCCATTTTATATCCTTACGCCTTTTGTCATGAACTTGATTTTACTTAATATGTTTGGAATGACTATTGTACATGGCTTGGTATGGTAAGGAACTAGCATAACACGACAGTGACCCGTAGTGGTGCACTCCTGACATGACCAACATGACCTGATAGTGGCCCGTGGCGGCGCACTCCTGACTTGACATGACTTGATAACTTAACTTGACCTGCCTTGACACCGTGGGTGGTTCTTCTTGCTTGCTTGTTAAATCCAATTGTCCTGTCTTGCATCATGTCTAGGAGGGGACTCCTGAGTACCACGGTCAGGAGTACCTACTAAAATGGATTAAGGTTAATAACTAGAATAACACAGTAGTCATGAAGAGGTTGACACAGCTACAGGCAATCCTGTTACCTGGGCGCTCTTGGGATCTGTAGCCTGCCGTCGAGTAGGGCACATTTCCAGCGCACCGTCGAGTGTTGCACCCTCTAAGTCACCTAAGGGTACATTTGTCTTCTGGGCGATGTACCCACCTAAATTCAACCCTAATCTTTCGTCCTGGGTAGCCTGGATGGTCTGCAGGGCTTGTGGCTGTGGAACAATCTCACTGCATCTTGTTAGTAATTAGGCCTGTGATAACCCTAGTTAGTTAAAGTATTAAGCCGTAGGATCTGCTTGGCCGTGATTGATTGAATGAGGTGTAACAGTCTAGTCCTGTCTTGATCCCATGCAAGATTGTTTCCTGTCTTGATTTCTTACATTACTTATCTTGCCGATAAATGGTGGAAAATCAAGCTCTGTTCAGATGAAGGGTTACAACCCCGGTCCTTGTTTGGTTTACGGGTTGTAACTTGGCTATCGGAATAGTTTCATGGTTATCTCGTCGTATATCATCCTGACATGTTTTCATAATTCTAGTTTTAATATTAGATTTTCTTGTGCTGATTGCTGGCTTTTGTTCTTATTTCGTGGCCCCCTTGTGGCACTTGCTCTTTCTGGGGTTGACCCAGCTGGTTTTGTGTGGCCAGATTTCGGAGCAGCTTCCGAGGATCTATCAAGCTTCCAGCCCAATGGTGGCGACTAGAAGGAACCCGGGCTACGAGTGGGTTTTCTATTTTGTTTCGCTCACTCTATTGTAAATTTATTCTTTTGAGGCATTTAGCCGACGAGCACCTGTTAGCTCGATGTACTTTTACTTACTGTCTGCCTACGGGCTGTAAACATGATTAACAAATCCTAGGGTTGATCATGTATGACTTAACTCTTGCTAGTCCTAGCATTTTGTACGACTAGCTTCATGATCAGCTGATATGTAATATTTGTGACGCCTTTTATTGTATATTTAAATGATCATACATCTTGTAATTATATTACTTGCTTGAGATTGAGACAATAGGCTTGACCTTAAGAGACTGTTGGCTTGTAGTAAACCCTCATATCTAGACAGCCGTGACCGTATAGTTGAGATGTATTCTATTTCAATATACGTAGCTGGCTATGTCTGCCCCCGCTCTCCAGTATTCTGGTTCTGGGGCGTGACAGACTGGACCTGTTAAAAATTTTACAGAGGATGATGAGGAACCCTGCACCCTTACGTGGAGCTTGCCTAGTTGACACTCGCGACCTGGACCCCTGGGGAGGTTCAGGCAGCTGCTCAGGATGATACCTTGTATAGTGTAGATAGCTTAGACTGTTCCTTCTTTTCATGTTTAGCCGTTGTCTTTATTTTCTGAGTTGTATATTTTAGAGATGATGAGACTTTGTTATTTCATTCTGTTGTACCTCTGTTGAGGATTTCTTATCTATTTCCATCATGCTACATTCTACCTTAGATTGTGATTGAGTTGTACCTCTGTGTTGGCCTCCTTTTGGAGAGTATATTTTATGTTATGTAATTTTAGTTCATGACCTAGAATAGCGTTCTACCGCCGACACTGTGGCGTAGGCTGGGCGCTGTTACGTACTCGTACCCTCACGGTGGGTGCGGGTCGTGACACGTTTTTAGTGGTGGCCCATGCAGGTCGAGTTTGTGTAGTGGTATTCGAACTAGAGTACCACTACAGCCTGCAGCAGGATTAGGATTATTTTTGGAGGTACTCAATCACATTAGGAAAAACTCTTAATCAGATTCCTCTTATCTAAATTTGCTGCTTATTGACTTCCCTTGAATATAAATTGTCCTCGTTTGATTTTCGCTTCATTCTCAGAAATTGCTTCTTGTTTTGATCTGTCTTCATGATGGTTACGAAGACACGATCTTATCGTTTCGGTTCGAGAGATACTATCGAGAGGCTGGCCACCTCTCGTCTTGTTCATCAGGGCCTCGAGACCGCAGCTTCTGTTATGCCGACTCAAGTTGTCGTTTCTGCTACATTGGAGGTGCACCTCTGTCTGTACAGAGACTTTTTTGTCATTTCTGATTTCTCTCAGCAGCAGACCAGGGGAAACCAGCAGGGCGAGCTATCGTCAGGACAGTCGATGATGCACAGACCATTGGAGATCTTGCTGCAAGTTCCGTTCTTCTCGATTCTATTTTCGCAATTATCTTTTATAACTACCTTGAAATCCGATTCCATCTGTTCCTTTTTGATTGATTAATTTTGTCATGTTGCTCTTTCGTTATGTTTGTTTTTCTTCTGAGAAAATCATATGGGCTAGGTCACCTCAGTTATGGGATCTAGAATCATCGATAGTCGTGTTAGTTGGCATAGTGAGGACATGTAGTCAGATTTTGGATGTATTTTTTGGGTATGGGAACTTAAGGTTTTTGTCGTCGCATGCGACAATGTGAGAATTTTAAATACCATGAACCTAGAGGTACGTACCTTAGTCGAGGACTGTGTGATTATCGTAGCCTTGCTCACTAGCATGACGAAGATTCTGAGTATCATAATTTTGGACAAACGCATATGATTATCTGACGGTATGTTTGAGACTTTGATTGTGGGGTGTTTGACCTAGAAGGACTACAACTATTTTAATTTCGAGGACGAAATTTTTCTAAGGTGGGTAGGCTTGTAACACCCAGTTTCTAAAATAAGGGTAATTTTGAAATTTTGTGTTTTGATTTAATTAATTATGATATTTAAATAATAATATGATTTTTCGTGATTTTTAATTATTTTTAAAACTATTTAAAATCATGACTTATGATTTTGGTGTTTTGCTAGTGTAACTTTAGAGACTGTTGACCTAGAGCCTAGCCATGTGATTATGATGTTTGATTAGTACATTTTAGCATAGAGGGTATTTTGGTCATTTTAGGATTTATTTAAATTTATTATGATTTATGGGAATTTGTGTGAATTTAATATTAATTAAATATTGCTATGTGTTATGTTAGTCTTGACTAGTTGAGACTTTGTAGACTAACCTAGAAGTTGACCCTAACTATGGTGACTTGGTTAGCAAGGTAGGACCCTAGTCTAACTTAAGTCAAACCAATTCTAGTCATTAAGAATCTAGTTTGAAATAGGAGGAATAGTGAATAGGTTCATGACTTATGACTTAGGAATTTAATTCCATGACTTATGCAACTTGGCCCATAGGCTCATGCTATGAAACCCTAACCCTAGAATCCCTTTATGGCTGGCCACATAAACTCTAAGAGCCCCCTATAAAGTCTCTCATTGAGTGTTCTTGCCTCTTTTCATCCAAGTTTCCAAGTTTAAAGAAAGAAAGGTATATCCATCTTCCCCAATCCATAACTTTCCCATTTTAGGTCCTTTTTAGCTCAAATCTTTTGCACTAGGTTCTAATCCATCCCTTCTTGCTGCTCATGGAGAGTATTCTCAGGTTTGGTACAATTTGGAGAGATTAGCTAGCAAGGAGAAACCCCTCTTTTGGAGCTTTTCAAGGAGCTTTGAAACCTATAGGTAAATCCCTATTCCGTCGACCAAATTTCGTTTTCTTTGCATGGATAGGAAGCCCTAGGTGTCCCCTAGCCGTAGGTATTAGTTTTGTGTCGGTTCGTGTCTGTTTGGTGTCCGTATCGGACACGTATCATGATATGTGTGCATGTGTTTGATGAAATATCTGTGAGGATTTTATTTTCCTATTTTTGAATTCTAATTTCATGGATCTCTAGGTCTAGGTATGTGTAACAATATTTGTGAAGACTGATTTGTGTTTGTGTCGATTTTTGTGTCGGATTCGTAATTGGACACGCAGCATGGGGCTCGTTTGAGTGCCCTGCTGCCCGTGTCCTGGTTTGCACTGGACACGCCACTTCACGACACGAAATTTAACATAGAGACTCCCCACATGACTGACACTAAGCCTATAAAATTTCGTAGGATTTGATGGAGTGATTTGGGAGTATTTTGACCCGCACCGATTCCTCACTGTCGCACGCGCACTGTACACGCGTGAAAGATTGCTTCTGATACGCTCAAATTTCTTGGACACGACACGGGTTGAGGGCTGTGCAGACATATGGACACACACCCCTATGTTCCCTCTACACGTGTGCACCAGCATGAGACACGTGTCGTCTCGTGTCGAGAGCACGAAGGCTCGACACGGCTGCATGAGGCAGTCCTCACTGCCAGTTCAGTTGATGTCTTCATTTCGAATTTGGGCACTTCGTGTCCAGTTTCCTGGACACGAATGGACCCCCTAGACACGTGTACACATGGAGAACACGTCCCTATGCCTGATTGTGGGTTTCACACAAAAATTGATTTCTTTAGGGTTCGAATGAATTCTTATTTTTCTGATACATTAAATTCCTTGGGTTTGGACACTTGTGTCCTAATCTATGGACACGAGTGAATGCTTGGACATGCCTGTCATACCCCACACATCTGCATACACCTGTACACCTAATTTCACCTTTTGATTTTAAGTTTACATGATTTGAGGATTTCAAATAGGAGTAAAAAAAGGGAAGTATCATCCTTTTGTTCCTGTTTGGATTTTTGAATTTGATCTTGTATACACATATATGTATGTACTGAGATTGTCACTTTGAAACCTGAGATAATTCCTGTTATTGTAATAAACTGAAACACCACATCTTATTGTTCTTGTCAACCACAAGTCACATTGAAAGCTGTCAACACAAAACTGAAATCTGAGAATAGATTAGGATTTTGTTTTTTTGATTCATTTTGCACTAATGAAATGCTGAATTCATTTTTGAAACCTGAGATTCATTCCTTCCTATTGAACTGCCACCTTCACTGTTATTCATTTTCTATTTCCTGAGATTGGTTCCCTACTTGAAACTGACTTGAATTGTTTTGCCATGTTCAGTCAATGCATGATGCTAGTTCAGATTTGTGTATTAGTTTGGGTTGCATTGATAATTGGATTTCGAAATTGGTGTTGGGGTTGATGGTTGAACTATCATGAGAGATTGAGGCTTGTGTTAACTAGCCTATAAACTGTCACCTTCTTCCTGAGAACTTCCCACCAGCTTTTGAATTGAAATCTTGATTACACATATGACACTGTCACATGAGTTCTTAAAACCTGAAAACTACTCACTGTTTGATTAAATAGGTTGATTCCTATATCACTGTTTTCTATAATGCACATTAAATTCCTGTTTTCCCATTCACTGAATTCCTATGGTAGTTCACTGTTTTCCTATTGTCAATTCCTTTTTCCTGCATACACACAGGATATGATTAGCCACTGTTTTTCCTATAATGCTTCACTGATAATTGTACCACATTGCCCTGTTTTCACTATACACAGGTACACCTTCAACTGTTAATAATTTCCAGATTCACATTGTTAGTAGTTCACTGTTTTTCTCCCATTTTGCTCACTGTACCTATATTCAGGATCACTGTACACAGGTTATCCCATTGCAATGCCTTTGATACACTGTATTCTTATTCCTAAATTTCAGAGATCAACACACACACAACCACCATTTCCTGAGTTTTGAATTCACATGTTTTCCTGAAGTTTAATTCCTGTTTTTTTTTTAAAACTGATTTGAATGTTTTAACAGCCATTTGATTCCTATGTTCACTCACCAATTGTTCTGATAGGCATTAGAGTGCAGTCCAGTCTTAGTTCAGACATTATATGCATCCTTCCACCCTTGAGTTCGAATGGTTATCTAGTGTAGAATTTTTGTATTCAAATTCAGAGTTAATGTTAGGTTTCCTGAGAATTTATTTCCTGAATTTAATGCATGTTCAGTAATTCGAAATTGGGTTTTAAGTTCTAAGTACACATGAATTGTTTGGGGATGGTTTCACTGGTTTTTTGATTGAACTGTCAACTGTTTTGACTCAAGGGTTACTGTCAATCAAATTGACAGGAAATCCCAAATCTGAAATTATGTTATCATGAGTTTCCTTCCTTTCTTGAACTGAATTTATTTCCTTCTCTATGTTAACTACAATGAGCTGGACCTTAGTTCCTCATGACTGCATAGCTTCCTTCCTATAAACTAAATGTATGCCAAATCTGAGAATTATTTGTACTTAGTATGGGATTAAGGTTTTTTTTTGAATTACTTTACATTGTTCCTAATATCACCTTGCTGTCACACATTGATGTCATTATTCATTACACACACCCTCACCTATCACCCTCACCCTCTTTTACACACAACTTTAAAACCCACACACACTTTATAATGCACACACACTACTCTATGTAAACTGGAACACTGACACACTCTATTACACATAATCACATATTCACACTCTTGCACATGCCACACACACACCCACATGCCTCACTCTCACTTCCTGTACAAACACACACTCTGTCAATGTGATTTTTTTGTGACACTCAATATTTCCTATATAACCCTGTCACCTTCCTATCACTAGTGCACCTCACATGTGACCCTCACTGTTCACAGGTTTTACACTCACTGTTTTTTTCATATTCTCTAATATATCATACACACACACACATATTTATATCACATTGACACTCTATTGACACTTTGCCATACACACATGAACACATCACATGTTCTTTTCTCTCTCTCTCTCTCTCTCTATATATATATATATATTACATATGGCTAAATGTGTTAAAGTGATAAATAGAGGTTTCCTATTGATATATACATGTATGTGTATATAGATAAATATATATAATAGATGAAATATGTGTGATGTGGATTATAGGGCATAAGGCCTATGTGTATGGTATGAATACACCAATGATTGTGTGTTGGTAGTCTAGTATGACTTGTGATTGGTGTGTGATTGCTAGACTAGGCTTGGTTAGGCCTAGTGAGACTTATTAGACTTGTTGGGCTAGGACTTGACCTAGTTTGACTAGTGTGGTTGACTAGAGTTGACCAAGTGTTGACTTTAGTCTAGTTGACCTAGACAGCATGCAGATGTATTGTAGATTACATTTATCATCTCCTGTATACATCTTGACTTCTGTTGCTCTAAATAGGAGTCAGGTATCTCATCTCGGACAGTACATTTACTTCAGACATTCAGATACGAGGCGAGTACATTCTCTGATCATTTCATATCCTGCTTAGAATTATTTCCTGTATTAAATTACTTTACTTGATACTGTCACGTTGGTCACACGGATTAGTACTATATGGATCCCTTCTTGAGATGTTATTCCTTCAGGGAGCATCGGGTACTCTATGTTCTGTACGTTTCACTTACATGGCGTATCATATGCTTCTTTGGTTCTTTGATCACTTATGACATATACTCATATGATCACAGAGTCTTCTTTGAATCCTTATCCCATTTATTGGGTCTATCAGAATCCCCATTTATGGGACTACTATGTACCACCCTTCGGGGGCATATCACCCTTTGGGGGCTTACCACCCTTCGGGGGCATATCACCCTTTGGGGGCTTACCACCCTTCGGGGGCATATCACCCTTTGGGGGCTTATCACCCTTTGGGGGCATATCACCCTTTGGGCGCTTACCATCCTTCGGGGGCTGTTACATAGAATCATAACATAACCTGGTTGGATCCTTGTGTATTAGTTGGGGGCACGGGGGAGTATAAATAGCCATGTGAACAATTTCCAAAGTAGAATAGCAATGTACGCCTCTTTAGTATAGCCATGTGCAAATCAAGCCGTTCACATGTCGACTTTGTACTCTAAATTACTAGTCACTGGTAGCTCTCTACTTATAGTAGATATTTCTATTACAGTTCTCTCTCTGTTTACATACAGCACTTCCTTCAGTTTCTATATCTTACTTTACTGCATGATTATATTTTCTAACCCGCTATGAACTGTTGAGATGTACTGTGCTCGCTCCCGTCCTGACTAGACCTGTTGAAAATTTTACATAGGATGATGAGGAACCCTGCACCCTTACTTGGAGCTTGCCTAGTTGACACTCGCGACCTGGACCCCTGGGGAGGTTCAGGCAGCTGCTCAGGATGATACCTTGTATAGTGTAGATAGCTTAGACTATTCCTTCTTTTCATGTTTAGCCGTTGTCTTTATTTTCTGAGTTGTATATTTTAGAGATGATGAGACTTTGTTATTTCATTCTACTGTACCTCAGTTGAGGATTTCTTATCTATTTCCATCATGCAACATTCTACCTTAGATTGTGATTGAGTTGTACCTCTGTGTTGGCCTCCTTTTGGAGAGTATATTTCATGTTATGTAGTTTTAGTTCATGACCTAGAACAGTGTTCTACCGCCGACACTGTGGCGTAGGTTGGGCGATGTTACGTACTCGTACCCTCACGGTGGGTGCGGGTTGTGACAACGTGGCCTTCAAACAGTTTTTCTCTACATTCGGCTGTATTTAATGCCCTGACGGCTGCTGTACAAAAAATAGCCATGACTGCTCTAACATAACGACGCAATAATGACTGACATGATGGCGTGTTCAAGGAAAAGAGGAGAAAATCTCCTTATAGCTAGCAAAATTCAACAAGTCCCGAGGCCACTCCATGCGGCCGCTCACTTCATGCGGCTGCCCATCTGCATGCAGCTGCCTATCCACATGCGGCTGCCCATCTGCATACGGCTGCCTATCCCCATGCGGCTGCCCATCTGCATGTGGCCGCCTATCACCATGCGACTGCCCCTCTGCATGCGGCTGCCTATCCTCATGCGGCTGCCCCTCTACATGCGGCTGTCTATCGTCATGCGGCTGCCCATCCCCATGCGGCTGCCCATCCACGTGCGGCTGCATGTTTCATACGGCTGAGAGACCCCCCCATATGTGGCTCGGCCAGGACGGTCCAATTGAGACACGTGGCAGTCTTATCTTCCCTGGAATTATGGGTGCTAACAAATCCTAACAAAATTAGATTTGTTGCAATCGTCATAATTGCCCTGATCAAATCAAATCAAGCAAATTGGACACGTGGCAGGCTATCACAAATCACGAAGATTCATGGCAATCAATATTTTTTGTCCACAGAGATTTGATGCAATCTATATTAATTACCTAGATTTGCTACAATCAGAATGAATGGCCCAGATTAATTGATCCTTAACTGCCGACTTCTCAAGGAGGCAATCATTTGCAAACCCTAATGATCACACCCCCACCTCTATAAATAGCAAGGTGCCATTCCCTTGCAAAGTACTTGCAGAGAGAGAATTCTGGAGAATTCAGGAGAGGAGAGCAGAGAAAAAGAGAGAGAGCACTACAGAGACATCCAGAGATCCAGCAACCGAAGGCGCAAGGGTGTCTCCCCACACGTCCAAGAGCATTTCTTCACCGGAGCCAAGGCTGCATCCGATCGTCCAAGGAGTAAGGCAGAGCTGCCGTCGCTTTCCCGAGCCTCTACCGTCACCCCCCAGAATCTAAAATAAATAATTGTACTTAGATTGATGTACCTAGGTTTTCGTCCCTAGGCTTTCTTTGTACGAGTGAGTTTGTATTGTGAAGTAAAAGTCCAGTCCTCCGATATAATTGTTCTGTTCTTTTATAATTCATGGCAAACAATATTAAATATTTGGATTTGTGACATCTAAATTATTATTTGGATTTAAATAGATTTAAATAGATTTTTTATGGATATATATATATATATATATATATATATATATATATATATATATATATATATATATATATATATATATATATATATATATATATGTATAGATAGGTATAAGTATTAAAAGATTTAGATAAAGCAAAAGAAAAGAAAAAATAAATAAATAAATAAATAAATCATATGGTCGGCCCCACCATGTGGGAACCGACCATATTTGAATAAAGTAGCAGCAGCTACATGTGTGCGCCCCCCCTTTTTTCAAAGCAACTAGTAGCAGCAACACATATTTGGCCGACCCCTTCCCCCCTTTACATATATAAGTTATATACTTATATATGTTTAGCAAAAAAAAAACCCTAATCTCCTCATCCCTTCTCCACTTTTCTTTTTCCACCCTCGTCCGCCTCTCCCCGGCAAGCGCGCTCAGCCTCGTACGCCGCGACAGCAGTCCCGCGACGACGGCATCAACAAACAACAACAACAACAAAATCAACACCCAGGTACCTAACTTTACCGTACGACTTCTCTCATTTTAACTCCATTTTTAGATCCGTAAATTCGTGCAGAAAGCCTACATGACCCTCTTCGAGATCCCCCAGGTAGATTTCGACATGGCCATCCAACTTGCTCGAAAAATTGAGACGAAGTTGGAGAAAAACTACTTTTCTAGAATATTAAAAACTGTTTTGAAACATCAACTTGTCGGCCACTTTTCTCGCTGTCCATTAAACTTTCATAAAAAATAATTAAAGGAAGTCAAAGAAAACATAACCGAGATTGTAACGCAATTTCTGGATTCACTTTTTATCTAGTGTGTAAAAAGTTACACGTTGTTAAAGTTTCACAAAAAATTGTAAATTCTGTTTTCAAAAATTAGAAAAACACCCCGATACGGCGTGCGTCCCGACAAATCAGGCGACGTAGTCACGCACTATACGCATCGAGAGGCGCTATGGACGTTGTCGACGTGTGGGAACTGACGGAACCTGATTCCGTTGCATGTGCGTGACGAAATCAGTGCGTATCCATCGAGATACCCCCGTATCGACCTTTTGCAAATTAAGTCACAACTTCGTGTACACTCATCAAATCGCGACGAAACTTGCGCCATTGGACTTAAAATATTTTTCTGGTCCTGTGAGCCAAGTTTGGTTCAATTCTAAGAAGGTTGACCGGGACGCCATTTTAGCGGGCCCACAATCCCACTCAATGGATAATTTTGTGCACATCCCACCGGAATCCAAAATTGGACATACCGTTGGGTTCGTATCATCAAAATAAATCTGTAGACATGTAGTTTGACGACTTTAGAGACCGTAGATATTGGCACGTATTTCGGTGCAAAGCGGATCCAACGGCGGACATCGTTTTGATCCAAAATTATGATTTTTCCCTGTTCCAGAATTTAACTTTTGGACAGGCGTTTCCTAGGCATATTTTTTATTCCAAACTCGTTCGTGATGTTTGTTGCAGCATCTGGAGTCATCTGCGGGATTTGGCTTTTCTTGCTTCGTTTATTTGTCTGTTCGAGCAACTGGATTATTCTCTTTTGCACATAACCTCAGGCAAGATACCTTGGCATTATATTGTTTATATTTATTTTGCATTTTATTACATATCAATGTTCATTTATTTCCAGTTTTTATAGTTCCCGATTTATTGTCTGCTCAGTGATATTATATGTACTTTGTTATTATCCTTTGGTTGCCTACGGACTTATAGTTAAGAGACTATAGTTTGTAGTGTATTGCATATACCTTGACACAGTTGTACCACGAGGAGGTATGAGATGAGTAGCATGTAGAGGTCCTTGCGTGTTGGCTGATCCCCAGTGCGCATGCGTTAGGTCTAACTGTCAATAGTTGTATATTAGAAGACTTGACGGTTAGTAGTGTTACATGGTCGTGGATGCGACATGATAGGTACATTGGGTGGAGAGAACATTTTTTTGTCGTATGGGCTTCGATTGCACTTCCCTTGTAACCCGGAAGCTCCGCTGGAGATACGGGTATGGTTTGCCACTGTCGTTTTTGAACGTCATGCGCTGTGGTCACTGGTGCCCAAGCGGGGACTATACCAGATCCCATTTATAGCCAGGGCTCATGCGATGAAAGGTTTGTTCTTAACTGCATGTTCACTTTAGTACGATTAGGTTACCTTATTTATGTCTTGTCACTTTCTTTGATTGTGGCATATTTTATATTCAGTATTTATATGGCATGTTTATTGTATCTTGTTACGTCCCTCTGAGGACCTAGTTATGTCTCCAGGTGTGTGCTTCTGTGATAGTTATAGGTGTTCTAGTCGAGGTCGTGATCTTCTCCATCCTTTCAAAGATGATTGCACTTGGCTAGTCGTGTTAGTTCATCTATTCCTTCTTGTACCTTTTATTTGAGATAGTTGGTAGTGGACTTTGTCTCCGTCCAACGTATTGTACAAAGACTTATTACAGTTGATTATATAATATCTTTTATTCTTTATTTGTGGATGAGATTAGATTACTCTTGGTTTACTACATTTTACACCTTATGTATACATACAAGTTTCCATATATTGGAGTATACTTCGTATGTATGCAGCTGGCATTGATACGTACCTAGTCCTAAGTATTTTGGGACTGGGGCGTTACATGTTTTTGTGGTGGCCCATACGGGTCAAGTTTGTCACTTCGGTTACGTAATTGTACCGATATGAGCCTGCAACATAGGATTAGAATCTAGGAATCTCATCCATACAGCTTGACCTCTTCCCTTGGCTTCAACTTTTGAACTCTCGTTCGACTTCCTTGAATTGCACCTTGCTTGATTCCTTTCTACCGTCGATTCTTATTTTCGTGCTTAGTATCAACTAGGAAGATGACTACATTAGTATATGCTCATAGGTCACACATATGGCTAGAATGGTTATATTGGCAATTGGAATACATTCAAGACTCTAATTGAGTTAAAAAGGCTTTTTTTGGTGTGAATTAATGATTAGTAACTTGTAAAGTAGGATACTACCAAGGAAGGTTTTAATCTTGAGATTTCTAAATAGTAAACACCATAGGATTGATACTGCAGGAAGGAGAAAAAAAAAAGCTAGAATCTTTATACTCTTGATTTAAGAAATTGATTGGCTTATTGAGATTTGATATTTATGATTTATTGGGTTATAGCTATACATTTTTGTACAAGTATAAAATTGATTTGCTTTTCGAGTTGTGATATTTATGAGTTTTGGGTGATAGATGTACATCTTTGAACAAATATAAAATTTAATTGATTTTCAAGTTTTGATGTTTATGATTTATTGTATTATAGTTATACACCTTTGAACAGTTATAAATTTGGTTTGAAAATGATCTTAACTTTTAAAAATGGCCATAGGAATTATTTAAATTTGAGTTGTACAACTTGCGATTTTCGTGATTAGTAAATTTTGAATTTTACGTGGAAGTAATGACGGTGAATTTTGGTTTAAAATATTTGAAAGTTATGAAAACGATTTTTGAGAAATTTTTATTTTAAATGGTGTCCTATGATTGATGATTTACAAATCTATTTAGATTTTTGGGAAAAAAAAGATTTTGACTGATAAGATTATTTGAAAATTTAGTTTAATGAGGGATTGCTAATATTAAAATTTTTGGGAGAATTTCGAAGGATGTGATGGAAAGTTATTTTGATTGATTAAAGGAAGTTACCATTTAAAAGTTGTGAATTTGTTGGAATAACTTAGCATGAATAGAAGTTAAAATTGATGAGAGCATTGAGCTTAATTTTTTAGATTACTTTTAATATGTTAAGAGTTTTATTATGAGTTATTTGAAAATTTTAGAATGTTAAATTTTTGATTGATTGTGAAACTTTATGGATTCGTAAATTATGAACTCTTGAGTTAAATAGTTGAATTTAAACGTTAAATTTTAGAAAAAGGTTAGTAGTAACGTGATAAAGTTTGCTTTGAGATTTGTGAAAGTGATTTAAATTTTGGTCATGATTAAATTGAACGACTTGCACTGAATACAAATTTTGGGTGGTTATTTTTGAAAATTTTATTTAGAGACTTTTGGAGAAAATTTGAGCAAAATTTTAATGGTGGACAACCAAGAGAGTCCAAATAAGATGGATGAATTCCATAGTATTCCACACGAAACTGCCATATCACTCATGACCATGATAACAGTATGTACACAAGTATTGTTAGTCATCTACCAAGCTATGTGACTGTATTTCCACCTTGACTTACTCGACCTTCCTTCAATTCTAGATCTTTTTGCGACCTTCTAACCCATTTGCAATTTGAATAATGATCTAATGGTTCCTTAACTTTATTCATCTAGAAGACTATCTTCTCTCCGGAATTGTGTTCCTAAATTATTTTTAATGGATTCTTTAATTAATTTTATTTCATGCTTTAACTTGATCTTCTTTATTTTTGTGCATTAATTATCACCTCGTAAACTCCTACCTTCTATTTTTGATCTTTTGGCATCCCTTACCGTGACTTGGATATTTGGAGCACAACACTAGACTTTTCCTTCCAACAAATTTCATGTGTAAGACCTAGACAAGTCTACCTTCATGTAGATATATCATGTCCCACTAAAACACATCTTCTTGTACACTATTTTTATGATATGACCTTCTGGCCAAAATGGCCAAACTATAACCTCTACCATGACACCAAAATACTTTCCGACTTCAATTAAGAGATCCAACCTTGACTAAATCCCCTAACCCGATAGGTGAATTTTGTTCTACTTAGTTCCTTAAATGCTTAAATTTGTGCTTTATCTTGATTGCTTAACCCATTGTCCCATCCCATTACTAGTTTAACCCTTGTAAGTTGGGTAGAATACCTCACGGCCCAACAAAGCCTTTGTCCTTGTGACCCATGTTGATAAGTTTGCTTAGACTATAAGTTCAGAGGACCCTAACTTAGCTAGATAACCAAGACAACTGTATAGGCCCAAACTTTGGGCGAGCCTTGATTTTAAAAGATCTTGGACTATTTAAAATTCCTTCATCAGTACCTCCCTTGCTCATATTTTGACTATCTTATGCTGCTAATGTAGCTTCAGTTTTGTAAGCTTATTTCGTTATCAAGCTTGATCATGACATATTTTATTGGGTGCACCCACTAACATATTGTCTAATCAGAACCGGTGCATGATGGTCTGATCAACCTATTGCACTTTGGTTCGCTTATCACATATTATTCTACGTGGATGGAGACATAGTAAACATGCCTTAGAGTCTCATCCGCGACAGCATTGACAACTCTCGTTTGAATTATTTTCGTCGCCTATGAACCACGTATTCGTACTCGATGGCATCGTCCTTGAACTCTTTATTGTTTTTACTTTACTTATATTAGAAAGACCAGGCACTATGCATGATAGATAGATGCAAGATATCACCTTTTATTTTTCTATCAGTTATTTCAACACGAATTTAGATAGCCACCGACCAACTCATGTGGCTATATCCTCACCTTAAACTCTTCTTCTTCCCAATCCTAAAAATTTTATTGTGCCCTTCCAACCCCTCTTGAACGCACGAGAGTGATTCTAATCATCACTTAATCAAACCCTCAACCAAGACGATTAGTATCCAGTTCTCCCTTAAGGAATCACATCTCCTAAATGTCTAATTTATTCTCTTTGGCCTACTCAATTCCTTACTGTTATCTAAAATTGGATATTCAAAATTTTGCTACCTTCATTAGAAACCCTTATTCAATTCCATAACCATGCTATATTTTTGTATATATCAACTCCACAATTTTCTACTGCATGGTGGTGTTGAATGCCGTTTTATCGCCTCATCCAAAATTTAATTGCATTTTGGTCACTACCAGAATAAGTCGTTTTAGCGACGCCTAAAGACGTCGCTAAAATGACATTTTTCGTCGCTAAAACGATATTTTTTGTCGCTAAAAATATTTAGCGACGAAATTACCGACGTTTTGGGCTGGTCGCGGAAATGTAAGTCGCTGATCTTCTAAACGTCGCCAAACGTCGCAATTACCGATGTGCACCGACGTACTTATACGTTGGTCTATTGTCGACGTCTACCGTCGTGTCGTCGGTGGATTAGCGACGTATTACTTCGTGTCGCTATGCGTCGGTAAATTTAGCGACGAAGTACCGTCGAGTCGTCGGTGGTTTAGTGACATGTTCGAAGTCGCTAAACGTCGGTCAATCCTGGGAATTCCTGGGATGATTACCGACGTACACCGACGTTTACCGACGTTCTCCGACATATATTGACGTCGCTAAACGTCGGTACCCTGGATAATATCGTATATTTACAGACGTTTAGCGACGCAAAGGTACGTCGGTGGACGTCGGTAAACGTCGGTAAACATCGCTAAAACTGCAAAAAAATAAAAAAAATAATATACAGAATATCTATTTCTTCCTGCAGTTTAAAAAGATAACAATTTCTCACTGTAGAATAGGATCCAAACAATCACAGAATGTCCATTTCTCGCTGTACACAGGTTTCAGTCCCTATAACCACGTCTACAACAATCACACAATGTCCAGTTCTCAGAATGTCCATTTCTTACTGTACACAGATTTCAGTCCCTATAACCAAGTTTACAACAATCACACAACAACTAACCAAATAACCAAATATCCAAATAACCAAGTATCCAAATAACCAATTCTACACCAAATAACAAAGTCTACAACCAAATAACCAAAGTCTACATACAACCAACAAATCGAATAGGATCCAAACATCCAAATCTACACAACCAACAAATATCCAAGTCACAAATAAAGAATGAAACAAACACAAAAAACAGTCCTAACTAGGACTACTAGGAATCTGGTGCAGGAGGGGCACCGTCGCGACGAAGGGATAAGAACAACTCATACTCCTCAAGTGAAATCGATACCGATGGAGGAGGCAGTGACGTCGGTGGAGTCGGTGTCGAAGAAGAAGGTGGTGAAGGCGGCGGAGTCGACGACGATAAAGGCGCACCCGAAGGACCAGCACGCTCCAACGCTGTAAGTCGCTGGTGGTATGAATCCATGATAGATAATATTCTATCACTGCTCTAGACCATCGACTCCTGCGCCAATCTCATCCTCTCGGCCATGGTCACCTGTCCTGTCTGCAGCTCCGTCACCGTGTGCTCTAACCCTCCAACGGTGCGCTCTGTCCTCTCAGTCGTCTCCCTGAGGTCCATAATACCGCGGTCGAGTGCATCCAATCGTGCTAGCAGCGGAGGATCCTCCGTAGGGTGCTGAGACTGCTCCTCGATCCATCGTAGCAGGTCGTCACGGAGAGACTCCATCATCTGGTGGACTCGGGCAGACTCCTGGGACGGCTGTGGACCATGCACACTAGCAGGAGATGTCCTAGAGGACTGGGTCGCAACTAGGGCGCCATAGGATCCCGTACCGTATTACGTACCCCTACGGAGTCCACCAGCGACGGCCATCCACAGCTCGTCCGTCGACGGAGCTTGAGTGGGCAGCGAGGAAGTACCGGCCTCTCCTGCATCAGGTGCACTAGCAGCCGCCCGTTCCCGCAGCCTCTGATACTCGGCCTAGAAAGTACTTATTATTACTAACATCTAATTTCTAATTAATGTACTTATTATTACTAATTTTTAATTAATGTACTTATTATTTATAATTTCTAATTAATATACTTATTATTACTAACTACATGAATATTTATTTGCATCATATTTACTAAGTTATATTAAAATTGATACGAAGTATTAAATTAAGATAATGTATTGTAAAACTTACATAAGTCTGCTCGGCCCTCTCGTCAATAAGGTCACCGCCGCGACGATGGGTGGCCAGGAAGACGGTCACCATGTCGGCGTTACCGACCTTCCTTACCTGTAATTAAATATATTATCTTAGTAATAATTTATCGATTTTGCATTAAAATAATATTTGTAAATGAGGAAGACATACCAGACGACGGTACCGACCTTCCTTACCCGTCATCGGAATCGACCCACCGTACCACTTTGAGGCATGTTGCCTAGCCGCCTTGGCCTTCTCCGACTTCTCCTTGTACCTTAGCTCCTCGAATCGAGCCTCCATCGCATTCCACTGATCAGGGTTGATCCAACCTTGGATCGGCTTTCCGGCACGATCACGATCCTTCTGATCATTGATAGAGTCGCGGATCAGCTTGGCAGCGACGGCAGGAAACATCCCCTCGATCTGCTCGGCCCGGTGCGGTGGATAGAAAAACATATCCTAGAAGAGCTCAAACCAAATATTTATCAGTTATATATAATATACAAAAATTATATGATTCATGTTAAAAGCAAATATATTTTAATCTTGAAGCGCGCAAACCAGAAGGCCTTCCTCTCGTCCGGAGCATCAGAGTAGTTAATCCAAGCACCACCATAATTATGCCTCAGCATGTGGCCTAGACGTCTCTGTACCTCTGGGGGACGATATCTATACAAACATATTATATTCATGAAAAAAGTTAATTTATGATAAAAATAGAAATAAAAAAATTATAAACCAAAATACCTACTTTGTACCGTCGGCCCAGATCTCCGTCCTCCTCTCCTCCGGAGGTACGCACGCATCATCTGCATGATGCTCGTCGAACGTCGGCGCCGCCGCCTCGGCCGTCACCGCAGCCTCTGTAAGCCCCCTAAATTTCTCGAATTATTTTTTTTGAATTTTCTAATGAATTATTTTCAATAATTCATTTCTATATAATTAATTTTTGATCATTAATGCTCTTCACCGTGACTTGGAATTCTAGAGCAACAGGAATGCCAGTCTCTGGAAACTTCCTTCTTGAAGTTTGTAGTAGACGAGATTACCTTCATGTTGATATATGGTGTCCCACTCAAACTTGTTCCCTTGTGCTTCATTTGCTTCGTGCAACTTTCGGGTCAATTTAGACCAATTTATCGTCTGCCGTAATTCGTGATTTAATTTCCAACTTAATTTCCGGGCCCGACATCGGTCCAATCCAGTCGACCCAATATATGGCCCTGGCCTGTTTTGAGTAAACTATGCAGGTGCCACTTGCGTGCCACAATTTCGATCTCCCTTGTGCTCCTATTTCATCCATGATTTAATTTGCTTAATTTATAAATTAATTAAATCTTGGCTTCGACTTTGTCCAAACTTGGCCCAACGTCCGACCCAGTTTGGCATGGACCCTACCATGACTGCCAATACATCCTACTGATGTGTGTACATTTTTCCCTATTTGAAAATACGTTTATTTTATATAAAATATCTCTAATTCCCTCTCTTTTATATATGTATATATATGTACATATATAATATAATATATATATATATATATATATTACACTCATTCTCTCTCTACCAACACTCCACACCCCATCACCAGCACATCAACTCCTCCCTCCCCCATGTGGCCGAACACCCTCTACTCTCTCTCTATTAATATCTCTTTCTCTCTCTCTCTCTCTCTCTCTCTCACTTTATATATTATATCCACACACACACATTAATATCTAACACTCTCTCTCTCTCCCCACACATTAAAGCTCACCCCCCCTTACACGAGCAACACTCCCCCTTCCTGTACACGTACAGCCCATCCCACCCCCTCTCTCTATTCTCACATTAATCTCTCTCTCTCTCTTCTATACATAATATAACTCTCTCTCTCTCTCTCTCTCACGCAACCTCTCCCATCAACACCACCATCCCCACAACCACTATTTCTTCTTCTTCTTCTTCTTCTTCTTATTCTTCTTCTTCATATTCACCATCATCCTCACTCCCACCACCACAAGCACCACGAGCTCAACCGCCACCACCCTTCCTCCTCACCTCTCCTCCTCTTCTTCACCATTTCATAACCATCACCACCACCGAACACCATTACCCCCACCACCATAACTCCTCCACCCTATCCAGCCGTGCGCGCCACCGCCGGGCCTCCGTCGTCGCGTGCCATCGCCGGCGACGCCCGTGCGCGTACGCAGCACAGGAGCAGCAGCTAGCCGCGGCTGCAACAGCAGTGCGAGCAGCAGCTCCGGCGGCGCTGCCCGCCGTCGCGCGCCACCGCACGGCCAACCGCCGCCGCCGTCGGCCAACCCCAGCCCAAGTGCGAGTTCGGCGATCCCCAGCGCACCACCTCGGCGTGGAAGCAGCGTCCATGATGCGTGAAATGGGCTATTCGTGCGTTTGGCACGGGATCCCGTCGGCGCGCGCTCGGAAACGAAGTCAGAATCTCGTTTCGGGACAGCGACTTCGTGCACATTTTTCGAGAAATCCGACCGTTGGATCGGCGATTTCTTCGCTCCGTCTCAATCTCGGTATATACCCCTTCATCCCTCTCAAATTTTACCCGTTAATTCCGTCGTTTGCTATGTGAAAACTGGCCGCCAAGTTAACGTTTTAAACTGTACTATTTTTGGACAGTTTTGCGACGCTAACTTTGCAGGTTCGTATCTTCGTCGTCGCAGCTTCGTTTTGTGCGCTACCAGTTCCGGTGCACAGCTGGTATAACCCTCTTCCTGCTCCCTTTAGATTTCATTTCAGTTTGAGCATGTTAGGTCGGTCGAATTCGACGCCAAAGTTGGCCGTTCGAATTCTTAGTGTTGCACTTGTAAAATTCCATTTTTGAACCCGGAACTCCGGATTCAATTTCTGACACCACCAGTAGACTCGTGGCATCGTTCTGGTATGTTTTCATATAAAGTTTGCTTAATTTGGAGGACGTGGGCCCTGACACGCATTTCTGTGCAAAGCGGGTCCCACTTTCTGAGTCAACGGGACTTTTTGACGCCGGCTCATCGGAATCCAATTCCGGATATACCGTTGAGTTCGTATCGTCATTCTGGACTCGTTGACATATAAGTTGCTAGGTTTTAGTGGACATTGGTTCCGGCACGCATTTCGGTGTAAGTCGGATACCAATATCCGGACCAACGGGTCATTTTGAGATCGGCTCATCGGAATCCAATTCCGGATATACCGTTGAGTTCGTATCATCATTCTGGACTCGTTGACATATAATTTGCTGAGTTTTGAAGACATTTGCTTCGGCACGTATTTTCGTGCAAACCGGATTCCAAATGTCCGCGTCAACGTATCATTTTGAGATCGGCACATCAGAATCCCGTTTTGGACATACCGTTGGGTTCGTATCATCATTCTGGATTCGTGGAAATATAATTTGCTAGGTTTTGTAGACTTCTATCCTGACACATTTTTCGGTGCAAAGTGTGTCCAACGGCGGACATCATTTTGGCCCAAAATTACCGTTTTGCCCCTGTGTCCAAATTAGACTTTTGGACAGGCTATTCTAGCTATTTTGACCATTCTGGACACGTTGGTGATGTTAGTTTCATCATCCGACAACATCTGTAGATTTCTTCCCTTTTGTGTCATCCTATTATTATAATATTTTCTCCTTTTGGTTGTTCTAGAGACCCGTCGATTTCAGTGATTTCTAAATCACCGAAATTCATAAGTTGAACTTGTAGATGTTTATAGAGACTAGCTTGACCTTTATTGACCATGGTTGACTAGATTGACTAGATGTCGAAAGTAGAGTCAACATTTGACCTAGGTTTGACCAGATTTGACCAACGTTGACTTTTTGACCAAAGTCAACTGTAGGTCAATCATTGACCTATTTGACCTAGATTAGACTTAGAGTTGACCGAAGTTGACCAGTTGACCAAAGTCAACTGTACGTCAACCTTGACCCAGTTGTCTTAGTTTGACTTAGTTTGACCTAGATGTTTAGTATGTCTTTTGACCCTGATCAGCTCTTGTATTATTTCATCTTTAGGTCTGTGGTTTTACTCTGAACCTTGATTCATATTGACAGCAGAACCCCAGGCGAGTACATTCTCTGATAATATTTCTGTTTTATGATATCGTCTTTGTTTCTAGTATTTAGTGTAGATATCCTTGTTCTCTTGACACATTGTTCACACGGACTGGTATTTGTCTGGATCCTGTCATAAGATGTTATTCCTCTTATATATGGTATGCCTTGTGCAAGTCTTCCTAGTTCCTTGTGCATTATATAGACAGGATTCCTTCGAAGGCTAGCTACCTTCTCAGAGAATCACGTGTCATGACGTGTCATGACTGGATCCACTATATTAGTCAGGGATGGGGGTGTTAGCGTAGATATGTGATCAATATCCCACAGATATTGTATCATTATTGTATAGTGTTAATCATACACTCACGTATGATTAGCCAGGCCAAACATTGTATCAAGTTCTAAGCCGATCACATGTTGAAACTAATACTAAACTCACATAGAGATATGGTTCTAGATTTTTGTACATGATTTATACTGTTTTCCTGTTCTTACATTCAGTTACAGTCTTGACATGCCTTACCATGATTCATGTACACATTATTTACCTCGTATATTCTCTCTATTTACTGCTACATTTTCAATATCGTCTAATTAGAACTGTTATTTGAGATTTGTGCTCGTTCCATCCTGACTGGATATGTTGACAAAATTTTAGGAGTAGTTGTGCCACATTTGTTGGACTGCAGGATGATTCTAGCTGAGGTGGTTCTCACTGTTCCTCTATGTGAGTTGCCTAGTAGTACCTTTAGTTGTCTTGTTCTCATTCTTTATTTTTCCTGTCTTATGATCTTTCTAGTAGTTCTAGATGTTCTTGTGTTTAGTTATCTTTCTTGTCTTATCTTCTTTAGATGTTGGTTTGTGATTGAGTACATTGGTAGATATTAGTAGTTCATGGACCTTCTCGTTGTAGTGTATTTTATTGGGTACTAGACAGCGTTCTATGGGTATTCGTATCCGTATATTACGGGTGCGGGTCGTGACAGCCTCCGCCATCTGCTCATCCGTCTCCATCGTCGTATCAGCAGTAGGAACGCTAGACGGGCGAGCACTCTCAACAGGCCTGGAACTACTCATCCCAGGAGATATACCACGTGACGTCGTCCCAGCAGGCCCACCTACTGTCCGATATGGAGGGGTAATCGACGACGAGGATCCAGAACTGGTACCAGAATGAGGTACCGAAGGAAAACTCTGTCCTCTAGCAGTACCTGTAGGAAGTACCGGAGGAGAGTGACCTCGTTGTCTTCCTCGGAACGCTCCGCGACTACCTGTCATACCTGATAACAGCATATGATAATACAACAAATAATATAGACTAGAAATATGAAAGTACAACAAATAATAGAGACTAGAAATATGAAAGTACAACAAATAATAGAGACTAGAAATATAAAAGTACAACAAAGACAAGATAATAACCAAGACAACATATAATGATACATTCTACAATAAACATCTAAGTCCAGATAATATATTCTAGAAGAAACATCTAAGTTCAGATAAGTATATCTCTCTCAATCATCTTCAGAATAATCATCTTGTTCGTCTTCCTCGACCTCATCTTCCTCTTTCTCCTCATCTTCACTTTCGTCTTCGCCTTCGTCGGCTTCGTCTTCCTCTTCGAATAATTCTACATTTTCTACATTATGTGTTGTGTAATGCGTAACTTCCGTGGAGTCCACATCGACAATATTGGTTACAAGAGGTAGCTCGTCCTCCTGGTAAGCTTTTTCGTCAACATCAAAAGTATCTCTGGCTTTAATCTTGCATACTGCCCACCAGTCAGACTTCGTTGCTCCCCGTCTCGGATAAGCTGTGAAGTACACGAGCTGAGCCTGAGTTGCTAGGACAAACGGTTCGTAGCCTTGATATCTACGCTTGTAGTTTATATCCAGAAGACCATGCTTGTCAATTTTCCAACCTTGATTTTCAATCGGATCGAACCATTCACACTTGAACAACACGATCTTTGCAGGTTCTCTGCTATTATTATATGACAACTCCACAATCTCTCGCAAGATGCCAAAGAAATCATTTTCTGGATCGACGTCTTTGTAGTTCGAAGAATTGATACACAAACAACTATTTTTTCATGGAATCAAGATCCAGGAAGCTATCTCTGATAGGAGCATTTGTCGACTTGAACCGAAAGCCATTGACACGGTAACTTGGCCATATTTTAACAAAAGTAATTGGTCCCTTGGCAAGAGTTCTAATTAATTCAATCTCGGGTGAAATTAGACGATCGACCTGAATATCAAAGAAGCGATAATAAGTTATTTATTGCACAGTTGCATTAGAAGAGGCCAGTAATTACCGTGCTACTTACATATTGGCTCAACCAAGAAGGAAAATGACGTCTCATTTCTTATTCCAATGCTTCGTCTGTTATGTAGGGTATAACCAGCCTCAACTCATCATTATATGTGCTGGAAAACAACGAAGCAACTGCCGATTAGTACAATAATATTAGCTTATACTATTACATTGAGATGACGTAAACTTATCATCCTGAGTTACTTACCCCTCTAGCTTCTCCACTTCATCCTCGTCGCAATTGAGTAATACATACAACTGAGCAGCCCTTAGCTCTTCGTTATTCAAATATCTCTTCTTCATTTTCCCCGAAGGCTTTCCGGACGCATTGAATACTTTCAGTATTCCATCATTAAATTTTTCATATCCGTCATCGTTTCTCGGAGCCCTCGTTCTATTCTTAGCAATATGAGGTTTGAAACAGGAGGAGCAGAAATTTGTAATCTCCTCGAGAATATAGGCTTCACAAATAGAACCCTCGACCCGAGCCTTATTTTTTACCTTTCTTTTTAGGTGATTCAAATGTCGCTCGAACGGGTACATCCATCGATATTCGACGGGTCCACCAACACGTGCCTCGTAGGCAAGATGTATCGGCAAATGCTCCATAGAGTCGAAGAATCCAGGAGGGAACACCCTCTCTAGCTTGCACAGTATTACCGCAATGTCCTTCTCTTGCCTTTCTAGATGGTCAACGAGCAATTTCTTAGAACAAAGGTCCCTGAAGAATATGCTAAGCTCCGTCAATAGATCCCAAACTGCCTGCGGTAAGAATTCCCGAAATACAATCGAAATTAACCGCTCCATGAATACGTGACAATCATGGCTCTTCATACCTGTTAGTTTGTTCTCCTTGAGGTCGACGCATCTTCTCAAGTTCGAAACATACCCATCTAGAAATTTCAGACCTTGAATCCACCTACAAAGCCTCACTTTATCCTCCTTCTCCAGTGAGAAAATTGCCTTAGGCTGCTTCAACTTCCCATTCCCGTCCTCTATCAAATGCAATGCAGGACGTCTACATATTTCTTCCAAGTCCAATCTAGCCTTTGGATTGTCTTTCGTCTTCCCCTTTACGTCCATTACAGTATTAATTTTGTTGTCAAATACATTCTTCTCGATATGCATGACATCAAGGTTATGTCTAATCAGATTGGTGCTCCAATATGGAAGATCCCAGAATATACTCCTCTTCGTCCAGTTATGAGTGCGACCAAATCTGTCACACTTGTTGTAAAACCCCTAAATTTCTACTAATTTTTTTTTATTTATTAAATTTAGTACCGATTTAAAATTTTGTATTGTATGCCACGTAGTCGTATTGTACGTCGCGTACGAAATTTTATTTTTCGTAGTTGCTCGTCGAGTACGAATATGTGCGAGCGTACATATTTTAGAAAAACATTTTTCACTATTTTATTATTTCAAAATATTATATAAATATTCTTGCTATAAAAAGCCTTTTGTTTCTAAAAGTTATAATATTTTTATATACTAGAAAAGCCTAATATTTTTGCATACATACATATATTTCATAATTGTTTATTGGTCTATTTTAAATAAAAGTATAATTTCCGAGATTTATTAATATTAATATTTTATTGTTCAAAAAGATATTTAAAATGATTTATTATTTTTGAAATAATTATTATTAGTATTTTGGAAAATATATTTCAAAATTATTGTAGCGATTTAAAATCTTAATTTGAACCTATGGATTTATTTATATGGTTAAATATTTGAAATTTGAATTTTTCCATTGATTTTAAACCAATAATTTAATTAGATTCAAATTTGCTTTGTATTTGGAATTTGGATTTTTATTTAAATTGGATTATATTTAGATTGGATTTGATTTTAAATTAAATAGAGAATTATCTACTTGGGTTTTAAATCTAATCATAATCTTTATCAAAGTGGGAATTCCCACATCCTATAAATAGGCAGGTACTCCTCCACATTATTCATCCACAAGTTCCTCCACACAAATATTTCCTCCACCACAAGTGCAGTGCCTCGTGTCCGTGTCCGTGTTCCACGTCCCAAATTCTTATTCCATCCATTACAAATACATTTATTTTCCGTGTCGACAACTCCGACACGATTCATCCAAAACCAAATTCCTACTCTAGCAATCCTAACCCTAACCCCAATCCCTTGTCTCCACCAGCCACGGCCACCCTTGCCACCACAACCTTCACCCATGCTAGCACCCCGTCGACTTCGGCAGCACCTTCGACCACAAACACCGTCACCCCTACCAAGACCCGGCCGTCCTGCCACCACGCCACCACAAACACCACCGCCGCCGCCGTAGACAACCACCCACGGTCACCACGACCATCCCGCCATCACCACCAACGACCACCATCATCATCACCTCCTCCACAGGAAACTCCCCGACACCCAAACCAGCATCAACCCTACCACCTGCTGACCCGAACTTCCGCCGCCACCACCGTCACCGGCGCAACCCGCCGGCGACCAAAGGAAAACCCAAACAAAAATAACCAAACAAATATAAAGACATCCGCCACCACCCTTACCTTCCGTGCCCGCCCGCCGTCTCCGCCCGATGTACCGCGTCGAGCGCCACCGCCGCGCCGGCGAACTCCAGCGCCGATGGCGAAGCCGCGTCCAGCCGCATCCCCTCGAACCTGCATCGGAGCTCCGGCACCACGCACAGCCGCGTGCTCCGCTCCACCGCCAGCGTCTGTGCGAGCGCCGCCCCTCATCGTGTGCTCCGCCGACCGCGCGCCCATGGCTGCGGCGCCGGCCACCGAGAGATCCCTAGCCGACCGCTCTCCGACCAGAGCCTCCGCGCCGCTCCGCCGGCCGGATCCCCCCAAAACCCCCTTCCCGATCTACTCCCTCCGCCTGAGCCGCTGTCCTCTCCCGACCGAAACCCCACCGGATCTCCGCCCCTCTCTTCCGTCGCGCTCCTCCTCCGAGTCCTCCGCCGCCTGGCACCACCACCCACACGACGGAAAACCCATCTCCACGACCTAGCCGCCCGCTCCGCACAGTCGTCGACCGCTCCCCGCTTCCTCCGCCGCCTTTCCCTCGCGCCGCCGTACCGCTCCGATCGCCGGCTTCCTCCGCCTACTCCCTCTCGCTTTCCTCTCGAGATCACTTTCTCTCTCCTGCTCTCTCTCTCTCACTCGCTTAAATTCCACAGCCCCCCTTTCTCAGCTTCACTCTCGCTCTCTCTGGATTCATTAATATAGGGATGAGTAAATGACTCCCCCACCTCTTCTTTGTCCTTTTTCGTTTTTTTTTCCTCTCTCTCTCTCTTTCTATATTCTCCTTTTCTAACAGTGTTTACTTTCTGATTTTTTTGTTTGCTTGGGTTCTGATTTTTTTGTTTGCTTTAACAGGAAGAGAACAGTTGTTCTCCATTTTTTTCTAATTTAATTAATTTTATTATTTATTTATTTTTCTAGTTATTTAATTTCAAAATTTTGATTGAGTTTTAGCAGTAATAAGCATGGATTAGAATTCATTATCATTATTATTATTATTACTTTTATTATTATTATTATTATTATTATTATTATTTATTATTATTATTATTATTATTATCACCAACTGTGGAATACCACAATTAGCATATAGTAGTGTATTATTAAATTTTTATCAATTATCTTATCAATAGTATCTTGTCATTGTCTTATTATTTGTATATTATTATTGTTATTTGTCTTGTTAATATTATTTTAAATTATACAAGTATTTCTAGCTAAAATATTAGTTTAGTTTTTTTTTACACTAAAATGTCCTTCTCAATTTATATGAATATATTTAGTTTTGGGTCTAAAAGATTTAACATTTTTATTTATCTAGGATATATTTTAATTGATGAAATATAGTACTACCAAAAGAAAAATCATGTTTTACAAACGACTTCCGACTTTTGAGTATTTATTTTGAAAACATATTTTGACAAATAATTATATTTTCGAGTATTATAAAATAATTTTCAAAAATCATATATATTATTTATATTAAAATTTCTTTGATTATCTCCCTCTTCCGCAATTAGTCCAATTCACAATCCCTTGCCAATTCAAGCCTACCTTAGGTCCACCCTAACTAAATTGACCCTTCTGGACCCAATGGAACTGTCCGTGCCACCATCAGAGGTCACCATGTATAGTTGTTGCACCGAAGTTGCAGATCGTGCCACCTTGATCATCGCAGCACACCAGGCGTCCTACCAGGCAAGACACCTTGCCATTTGCTGATTACTTATGTTTAGCTCATATTTCATGCATTATTTATTTCTTTATGCAAAAACTGTGATACATGGCATAACTGTTAGAACTTACTGTTCATTTATTTTTTCTGCTATGTATTATTTTTCTCACATTAAACCTAGATTAAGGGACCACCTTGTGTGTTGCATTCATTGGCCTTGACACGTTGTAACACGAGGTTGTGTGTCGTATGTAGAACACGAAAGTGCGTGATTGGCTGGCCACCAGTACGTACAAACCGTGCGATAGGAATAACCGCTAATAGAGGTTGCATGCTAGTTTGACTTAGCGGTTATAGTGGTTGTGTTGTGGATACAACACAGTAGGCATTGGGTGGGGAGGACAATTCCTTAGCGTATGGGCTTCGATACACTTCCCTTGTGACCCGGACTCTCCGTTGGAGATACGGGGTTGATGACCCACGTCATACTCTTCCTGATGGGGCCTCTGGTGCCCAAAGGGGGACTACACCGATCCTATTTAGCCAGGGCCCATGCGTAGGAAGGATTGTTCTTAACTACATATCACTTAGAACAGTAGGCTACCCTATCCGTTAGGTACGAGTACTTTTGGTTTGGGTACTTGTATCTGACCGTGGCTTGGAACAATAATTTGTCGCGGATTAGTTCGTCACATCTTGTCCTTGTTTGGTTGTAGGTGTGACTTACTACTTCGATGAGAAGCTATTGAACCTTGTTGGGGTCCGGATACCATATTGGATTCATAGCATGGGAAGATACGTTACCGTGAATTAGTTTACCATCTCATGTCCTTGTTTGGTTGGAGGGGATGGTACGCTCGTTCAGTAGGTGCGTATTGGAACATGTTATAATTCGATTTACTTATTTATTTGAGCAATATTTATTCAGTTTATATGGCATGATATTATGTGTCTTGTTACGTCCCTCTGAGGACCTGGTTGTCTTGCCAGGAGTGTGCTATTGTCTTTCGCAGGTGTTCTAGCTCTAGCCGTGATCTTCGCTATTTCTTCGAGGATGATTGCATTTGGATCGTCTTCGCTTCACTCGCCATTTATTTCATTTTCTATGTACTTTTCTTTATTTTGTTGGTAGTGGATTTGTCTCCGCCCAACATATTGTATCAAGACAATTTATTCTCATTATATGACATCTTTTATTCATTTATTCTGTGTGGATGAGATTAGTTATGGTTCTACTGCATTTTACAGCTTATGTATTTATACGAGGTTTCCATATATTGGAGTGTACTTCGTATGAATACAGCTGGCATGGATACGTACCTAGTCCTACGTATTTTGGGACTGGCGCGTTACATATTTTTGTGGTGGCCCATGCAGGTCAAGATAAATTGTTTGGTTACTTTACCGTACCAAGCAAGCCTGCGTATAGGATTAGAAGTCTAGGATCTCATCCACATACTTGACCTCTTTCCTTGATTTTATCTACCGTTTGACTCATCAATTGCATCTTGCTTGCTTCCTTCCATCCCTATTCTTATCTTCCCTTCGTGCTTGCTAGTGATTGACCCTACTAGTTCGATGTCCCAAATACCATTAGTTTAATTTTTAAGTTGGGTAGAATGCCATATGACCTAGCAATCCCTTCGTCCTTGTGACCTATATTAGCAAGTTTACTTGAATTTTAGAATTTAGAGGACCCTAACCCACCTAGCCAACCAAGGACTTGGACAAGAAGACTATAGGACAACTGTATAGAGACCAACATAGGATACAACTTAGTGTCTTAAGGAGTTTGAACTAATTCTACTCTATTTCAATCTTAATCTCACGTGCCTATATTTCTACTATCTAGACTAATGATGCTAATGTAGCCTAGTTTTGCAAGCTCAATTCTTTATCAAGCTTGTTCATGACATATGTTATTGGAGGCCTCCACTAACATATTGTCTATCAGAACCGGTGCACAATGGTCTGATCAACCAAGTGCACTTTGGTTCGCTTTTTCCTATTATTCTACGTGGATGGGGACATATTTAAGCTTGTCCTCTAGAATCCCATCCACGACTACCTTGATAATTCTTCTGAAATTCTTTGATCGCCTTTGAATCACGTATTCGTATTCGATAAACGCCTCCTTCGAACTCTATATTGCTTTCGCCTTCACCAATTTTCGAAGGACGAAGGCGTTATACTATAACTTCCTCTAGCCTTCCTATCGGCTATGACCATTCTCACTCGATGTTACTATATCTTCATCCTAAACTCCTCGCCCTCCTTCTCGGCCCTATAATTACTGTCATGACCTTCTAATCAAGTAAATCTAATTCATTCTCTAATCGTGCCCTCAACCTACTCTCAAGAGACCATAACTTTAAGGTCTCTAAATTATTTTATTTTACTTGAACCCATACTATTCTTTATTGTGCGACTATCTTCGCCTTATTGAAATCACGACTCTAATGCAAGTTTTCATTAAACGTCGTTCCCTTGTCTTGATTTGATTATGCTTCCTCATCGATACCCTTTGTGCCTTTCACCCCCTCCTAATTCTTAATTTCGAGGACGAAATTCTTTTAAGTTGGGTAGGATGTAAAACCCCTAAATTTCTACTAATTTTTTTTTATTTATTAAATTTAGTACCGATTTAAAATTTTGTATTGTACGCCACGTAGTCGTATTGTACGTCGCGTACGAAATTTTATTTTTCGTGGTTGCTCGTCGAGTGCGAATATGTGCGAGCGTACATGTTTTAGAAAAACATTTTTCTCTATTTTATTATTTCAAAATATTATATAAATATTCTTGCTATAAAAAGCCTTTTGTTTCTAAAAGTTATAATATTTTTATATACTAGAAAAGCCTAATATTTTTGCATACATACATATATTTCATAATTGTTTCTTGGTCTATTTTAAATAAAAGTATAATTTCCGAGATTTATTAATATTAATATTTTATTGTTCAAAAAGATATTTAAAAAGATTTATTATTTTTGAAATTATTATTATTAGTATTTTGGAAAATATATTTCGAAATTATTGTAGCGATTTAAAATCTTAATTTGAACCTATGGATTTATTTATATGGTTAAATATTTGAAATTTGAATTTTTCCATTGATTTTAAACCAATAATTTAATTAGATTCAAATTTGCTTTGTATTTGGAATTTGGATTTTTATTTAAATTGGATTGTATTTAGATTGGATTTGATTTTAAATTAAATAGAGAATTATCTACTTGGGTTTTAAATCTAATCCTAATCCTTATCAAAGTGGGAATTCCCACATCCTATAAATAGGCAGGTACTCCTCCACATTATTCATCCACAAATTCCTCCACACAAATATTTCCTCCACCACAAGTGCAGTGCCTCGTGTCCGTGTCCGTGTTCCACGTCCCAAATTCTTATTCCATCCATTACAAATACATTTATTTTCCGTGTCGACAACTCCGACACGATTCATCCAAAACCAAATTCCTACTCTAGCAATCCTAACCCTAACCCCAATCCCTTGTCTCCACCAGCCACGGCCACCCTTGCCACCACAACCTTCACCCATGCCAGCACCCCGCCAACTTCGGCAGCACCTTCGACCACAAACACCGTCACCCCTACCAAGACCCGGTCGTCCTGCCACCACGCCACCACAAACACCACCGCCGCCGCCGTAGACAACCACCCCCGGTCACCACGACCATCCCGCCATCACCACCAATGACCACCATCATCATCACCTCCCCCACAGGAAACTTCTCGACACCCAAACCAGCATCAACCCTACCACCTGCTGACCCGGACTTCCGCCACCACCACCGTCACCGACGCAACCCGCCGGCGACCAAAGGAAAACCCAACTGTGGAATACCACAATTAGCATATAGTAGTGTATTATTAAATTTTTATCAATTATCTTATCAATAGTATCTTGTCATTGTCTTATTATTTGTATATTATTATTGTTATTTGTCTTGTTAATATTATTTTAAATTATACAAGTATTTCTAGCTAAAATATTAGTTTAGTTTTTTTTACACTAAAATATCCTTCTCAATTTATATGAATATATTTAGTTTTGGGTCTAAAAGATTTAACATTTTCATTTATCTAGGATATATTTTAATTGATGAAATATAGTACTACCAAAAGAAAAATCATGTTTTACAAACGACTTCCGACTTTTGAGTATTTATTTTGAAAACATATTTTGACAAATAATTATATTTTCGAGTATTATAAAATAATTTTCAAAAATCATATATATTATTTATATTAAAATTTCTTTGATTATCTCCCTCTTCCGCAATTAGTCCAATTCACAATCCCTTGCCAATTCAAGCCTACCTTAGGTCTACCCTAACTAAATTGACCCTTCTGGACCCAATGGAACTGTCCGTGCCATCATCAGAGGTCACCATGTATAGTTGTTGCACCGAAGTTGCAGATCGTGCCACCTTGATCATCGCAGCACACCAGGCGTCCTACCAGGCAAGACACCTTGCCATTTGCTGATTACTTATGTTTAGCTCATATTTCATGCATTATTTATTTTTTTTATGCAAAAACTATGATACATGGCATAACTGTTAGAACTTACTGTTCATTTATTTTTCCTGCTATGTATTATTTTTCTTACATTAAACCTAGATTAAGGGACCACCTTGTGTGTTGCATTCATTGGCCTTGACACGTTGTAACACGAGGTTGTGTGTCGCATGTAGAACACGAAAGTACATGATTGGCTGGCCACCAGTACGAACAAGCCGTACGATAGGAATAACCGCTAATAGAGGTTGCATGCTAGTTTGACTTAGCGGTTATAGTGGTTGTGTTGTGGATACAACACAGTAGGCATTGGGCGGGGAGGACAATTCCTTAGCGTATGGGCTTCGATACACTTCCCTTGTGACCAGGACTCTCCGCTGGAGATACGGAGTTGATGACCCACGTCATACTCTTCCTGATGGGGCCTCTGGTGCCCAAAGGGGACTACGTCGATCCTATTTAGCCATGGCCCATGCGTAGGAAGGATTGTTCTTAACTACATATCACTTAGAACGGTAGGCTACCCTATCCATTAGGTACGAGTACTTTTGGTTTGGGTACTTGTATCTGACCGTGGCTTGGAACAATAACTTATCGCGGATTAGTCCGTCACATCTTGTCCTTATTTGGTTGTAGGTGTGACTTACTACTTCGATGAGAAGGTATTGAACCTTGTTGGGGTCCGGATACCATATTGGATTCATAGCATGGGAAGATACGTTACCGTGAATTAGTTTACCATCTCCTGTCCTTGTTTGGTTGGGGGGATGGTACGCTCGTTCAGTAGGTGCGTATTGGAACATGTTATAATTCGATTTACTTATTTATTTGAGCAATATTTATTCAGTTTATATGGCATGATATTATGTGTCTTGTTACGTCCCTCTGAGGACCTGGTTGTCTTGCCAGGAGTGTGCTATTGTCTTTCGCAGGTGTTCTAGCTCTAGCCGTGATCTTCGTTATTTCTTCGAGGACGATTGCATTTGGATCGTCTTCGCTTCACTCGCCATTTATTTCATTTTCTATGTACTTTTCTTTATTTTGTTGGTAGTGGATTTGTCTTCGCCCAACATATTGTATCAAGACAATTTATTCTCATTATATGACATCTTTTATTCATTTATTCTGTGTGGATGAGATTAGTTATGGTTCTACTGCATTTTACAGCTTATGTATTTATACGAGATTTCCATATATTGGAGTGTACTTCGTATGAATACAGCTGGCATGGATACGTACCTAGTCCTACGTATTTTGGGACTGGGGCGTTACACTTGTAGCCCGTAGCAGGCTGCTCAATAGCTCTTGGTAAATCTTTTATCTCTTCCCATATCGTGTATCCAGTCCACCTTGGCGGGGGATTAGCCTTCTCCACAACGCCAGCACGAAAAGCATTCCTGTTCCTCTGGTATGGATGATCCTTCGGCAGAAATTGTCGATGATAATCGAAGAAGCACGGTTTGCCTCCGTATTTCAAACGAAAAGTCTTAGTGCTGTCCATGCAATACGGACATGAAAGACGACCATGCGTGCTCTATCCAGATAACATTCTATAGGCCGAAAAGTTGTTGATGGTCCACAAAAATGTTGCCCGCATCTGAAAATTTTGTTTTCTAGATACATCGTACGTGTTGGAACCTACTTCCCACAGCTGATTCAACTCATCAATCAACGGCTGTAAATACACATCGATGTACCTTTTCGGATTGTTCGAACCTGGAATAATAACGGTGAGAAACATATACGGAGTCTTCATGCACATCCAAGACGGTAGATTGTACGGGGTGACCAGGCCAACACGAATACTGGGATCCTGAAAGTCCAAATGGGGTAAAACCGTCGGAGCAGAGACCCAATCTGACATTACGCGGATCAGAAGCAAAATCTGGATACTCTCGATCAAAGTGCTTCCATGCTTCTCCATCAGATGGGTGATCCAACACTCCTTCGGTATGTTTCCGCTTATGCCAACTCATGTTTTCTGCAGTTTCCTTCACCATACACAACCGCTGTAACCGCGGCATCAACGGCAAGTAGTGCATCGAAGAGGTAGGCTTCCTGGCACCGACAGACTTTCCTCTACCACATGCCTTGTAGCGATCGACACCACAAAATCTGCAAGCGTCTTCATCCTTATTATCTTTGTAGTACAACATGCACCCGTTGTGACAGGCATCAATTTTTTCATATCCCATCCAGAGCGATCTAACCATCCTCTTAGACCGGTAGAAGTCTTTAGGCAACTTCGCACCCTCAGGCAATATTTCTATAAGCAACACCAAAAGACGGTTGTAGCAATCTTGTGACATGTTAAAATTGGACTTGATGCTGAATAATCTTGTAACCACCTCCAACGGTGAATGATCTTCACAACCAGGATATAATGGAGTCCTTGTATTCTCCAGCAACTCCATGAACTGTGCAGCATCGGGGTTCGGTGCCTCCTCAGGTGCATCATGATCATCCGGATCGAAACTAGGCCCGGCCGCGTCGAAAACCATGTTCACCAACCCATCGTCGTAAGGAGCATTGTTGTGGACATCCACATAAGGCTTATACTCCGATGCTAAAGACACAAGTTCTCCGTTCTCGCTCCACTGATAGTAATTCAGAGTAAAACCCTTCGAGTATAAATGATACGTGACATCCATTTCTGGATGATATTTCAAGTTGCGATATCTCACACACGGACACTTAATTTTGGTACCGTCCATGTACTGAGGGAACGCCTTGGCAAACTGCAGGAACTGGTGTACACCCTCTATGAATTCATTCCGCACACCGCACATGTCATCAGGATGACGGTTGTACATCCAAGTACGATTCTGCAGATAGTAATTCAGCTCCATAATTCTGTAAGATAGATACATCAAGGTAGTGAATGATATGCAATTGTCAGTTCATGCGGTCTACACTTTTCGCAGTATGTGTACACATGACATTTTACGTTCAATGGTCAGAGATTATCGGTCATCTTCTTTTCGCATTGCTAACTTTTGTTTCGCGTGTTTGTGCGTGCGGTGGTCAGAGATTATCGCGGCGGTATATCACCCGTGTCTACAATATTTCATATAGGCTGAGTTGTATAAGTCAAGTTTTAGGATATTAGTCTATATATTATGTATAGTCCAACCGAGTCAACTCTAAGCTAAACTAGTCCAACTTGGTCAAACTAGCCATTTCTAAGTTGTATAAGTCAAGTTTTAGGATATTAGTCTATATATACTAGTATAAACCCTCCCTCCTCTCTAAATACCTGGTACTAGTTAACCCTCCCCCTTTCTCCCACTAGACACACACATACATATACATGATGTATACAACCACACCATAGTTCCCAGGTTCTTTTAACCAAACTTTTCAGTTGGTACTAACCTCAATAGAACAAACACTCTCACAGCTCAAAATACTAACACATGCTCACGCCTTACTCTTGTGACACTCCCTTTCAAACACAAACACACACCTATATGTTCCCTTACACATGTTGCCATGTTACCTATAAAAATAGGAAACCCATGTTGTCTAAAATAAGACACAATTCTACAAAGAGAACCATACTGTAGAACTCACACTTTAAGACAATAGATGAAGGAAGACTTGTATGGAGGATCGTCTACTTTATTCATGGAGTTGTCATAGGGTGTTGAGCGATGTCCATTTTATTCTTTTCTTCTTTTTCTTCTTAGAATTTTTGAGTATTGGATCTTGAGACATATATAGCTAGAACTTACGAAGAATGGAGTACCATACTTCAACAAATAGATGTTGACTAATTGGTTCATATACTTAAAATCTCCGGTCATTGGGGATATTGGTAAACTAATATACCTAGATTACCCAAAAGTACACTTGCGGACTAGGATAAAATAATTAGTTGTGTACTAAACGTCTCTAAGTGTAGGAATATTGCAAAGTGAAGCAATGTATCAAACACTATATCGAAACCTAAACCCAATATGCAAATCCAAATTAATATGAAAATACACAAGTGTAAGTAGGGGATTAAGTGTACAGAGGTGAAATACATATATATGCATGCTTGGGGGTGTCCACGTGTCCAACAACTGGACACAAAGTGTCCAAAATCTCACGAACACACTGTATCAGTGAACACATAGTCGTAATGTGTCTCCGTGTCCATTTTGGACACAAAAAATACCTCAATTAGGGTTAGGGTTTACCTTCAGTCTCCTCGCGGTGGTGGAGGAGGCGAAGGAGGACAAGTTCGGTGGTGGAGGAGGAGATCAAGTGTACAGAGGTGAAATACATATATATACATGCTTGGGGTGTCCACGTGTCCAACAAATGGACACAAAGTGTCCAAAACCTCACGATCACACTGTATCAGTGAACATATGGTCGTAATGTGTCTCCGTGTCCATTTTGGACACGAAAAACACCTCAATTAGGGTTAGGGTTTACCTTCAGTCTCCTCGCGATGGTGGAGGAGGAGGAGGAGGACAAGTTTGGTGGTGGAGGAGGAGGATCTCACGGTGGAGGAGGAGAAGGGGCTCGCGGTGGAGGAGGAGGAGAAGGGGCTCGCCAGAGGGAGGAGAAGGGGCTCGCGGTGGAGGAGGAGGATGAGCGGCGCCGGAGGGAAGGGGGTCGGGCTGTCGTCGAGGTCGTGGGAAGAGGGGCGGGAAAAAAAATTTAGGGAGAGGGAGAAATGAAAAGTCGAACCGAGGAAACCCTATTTAGCAGAAGTTAGCGACGTCTGTAAATACGTCGCAAAACGTCGACTATCCTTTAATATCCGGCGATGCCTTTAGTCATTGCGACGCTAAACGTCGCTGAACTAATAAAACTGGCGATGTTTTCCGACAAATCAACGACGTTGGTTTTTATTACACTAAAGGTAGTCGCAATATGTCGCTGTTTGTCGCTATCAGCGACGTATTATGACGCATACTTTTGGAGTCGCTAAATCCAAAAATATTAGCGATATTTTAAGTCGGCGTCGCTAATTTCGTCGCTGATACGACTTATTTTGGTAGTGGGTATTGATGAACTCTTCATATCCCTCAACCCTATCTACCCTATAAATCTTAAATTTCGAGGACGAAATTCTTATAAGTTGGATAGGTTGTAAAACCCCTATTTTTTTAAATTATTTTTTAAATTATTTTTTTATTATTTTATTAGACTTCAAATTTAATTTATACAATTTATTATTTTTATTAATTATTAAAAATGACCTTAGCCATTGTTGTATTTTGAGCACAAGACGACCATGAATTTTGGCACGAAAGATGTAGCAGTATGCTTTGACCAGTATATTAGCCATATCGTGGGAGGCCTAGCCCTAGTTCAGTCCGAACTAGGAAAACCAGGCCGAGTTGTGAAATAACGCATGTAAAATATTTTATTTAGATATTATTTAATATATTATTTTTTTATGACCCGGTTGTACCAAACCAGCCCGAACTGGGCCCGAACCAAATTTAAGCCCATGTAGGCATGTGGGGTGACCAAGGTGGCCATGTAGAGATATTTTATGTACGTAGAAATATTTCCTAAATTATTTTATAATTTTATGTACAATTTCTAATTATTTAGTTATATGTACAATTATTGGTATTTTTATTATTAAATAATATTTTATAAGATTGTAGATTTTCTGGACCCGGATAAGAGTGTGCGGTATTGGTTCACCCATTGGGACAAGTTTATTATTTTATTATTATTTTAGTTATTTTTTGGAAATTTAATAAACATGTTTTTCTATTTAAATATTATTATTATTTTGAGATTGATTTATTAAGGATTGAATTTATATATATATATATATATATTTATTATTATTATTATTATTATTATTATTATTATTATTATATATATATATATTATATATATATATATATATATATATATATATATATATATATATATATATATATATATATAATATATATATATATATATATATATATATATATATATATAAAAAAATATATATATATATATATTTTAAACATATATATATATATATATATTTTAAACATATATATATATATATATATATATATATATATATATATATATATATATATATATATATATATATATAGATATGTTTAAAATATATATATATATATATATATATATATATATATATATATATATATATATATGTAGATATGTTTAAATATATTAAATATTTGGATATGTGACATCTAAATTATTATTTGGATTTAAATAGATTTAAATATATTTTTTTATGGATATATACATATATATGTATATATAGGTATAAGCATTAAAAGATTTAGATAAAGCAAAAGAAAAGGAAAAAAAATCATATGGAAGATTTAGATAAAGCAAAAGAAAAGGAAAAAAAATCATATGGTCGGCCCCACCATGTGGGAACCGAGCATATTTGAATAAAGTAGCAGCAACTACATGTGTGCCCCCCCCCTTTTTCAAAACAACTGGTAGCAGCAACACATATTTGGCCGACCCCTTCCCCCCTTTACATATATAAGTATATATGTTTAACAAAAAAAAAAAACCCTAATCTCCTTCTCCCTTCTCCACTTTTCTTCCTCCACCCTCGTTCGCCTCTCCCCGGCAAACGCGCTCAGCCTCGTACGCCGCGACAACAGTCCCGCGACGACGGCATCAACAAACAACAACAACAACAGAATCAACACCAAGGTACCTAACTTTATCGTACGATTTCTCTCTCATTTTAACTCTGTTTTTAGATCCGTAAATTCGTGTAGAAAGCCTACATGACCCTCTTCGAGATCCCCAAGGTGGATTTTGACATGGCCATCCAACTTGCTCGAAAAATTGAGACAAAATTGGAGAAAAACCACTTTTCTGGAATATTAAAAACTGTTTTGAAACATCAACTTGTCGGGCACTTTTCTCGCTGTCCAATAAACTTTCGTAAAAACTAATTGAAGGCAGTCAAAGACAACATAACCGAGATTGTAACGCATCTTCTGGATTCACTTTTCATCTAGTGTGTAAATAGTTACACGTTGTTAAAGTTTTACGAAAAATTATAAATTCTGCTTTCGAAAATTAGAAAAATACCCCGATACGGCATGCGTCCCGACAAATCGGGCGATGTGGTCGCGAACTATACACATTGAGAGGCACATATGGATGTTGTCGACGTGTGGAAACTGACGGAACCCGATTCTGTTGCATGTGCGCGACGAAATCAGTGCGTATCCGTCGAGATACCCCTGTATCGATCTTCTGCAAATTAAGTCACAACTTCGTGTACACTCATCAAATCGCGATGAAACTTGCGCCATTGGACTCGAAATATTTTTATGGTCCTGTGTGCCAAGTTTTGTTCAATTCTGAGAAGGTTGATCGGAAAGCCATTTTAGCGGGCCCACAATCCCACTCAACGGGCGATTTTGTGCACAGCCCACCGGAATCCAAAATTGGACATATCGTTGGGTTCGTCTCATCAAAAAAAATATGTAGACTTGTAGTTTGATGACTTTAGAGATTGTAGATATTGGCACGTATTTTGGTGCAAAGTGGGACCAACGACGGACATTGTTTTGATCCGAAATTACGATTTTGCCCTGTTCCAGAATTTAACTTTTGGAAAGACGTTTCCTAGGCATATCTTTTATTCCAAACTCGTTCGTGATGTTTGTTGCAGTATCCGGAGTCATCTACGGAATTTGACTTTTCTTGCTTCGTTTATTTGTCTGTTTGAGCTATTGGATTATTCTCTTTTGCACATAACCTCAGGCAAGATACCTTGCCATTATACTGTTTATATTCAGTTTGCATTTTATTACATATTACTGTTTATTTATTTCCAGTTTTTACAGTTCTTAATTTACTGTCTGTTCAGTGATATTAGATGTACTTTGTTATTATCCTTTGGTTGCATATGGACTTAGAGTTAAGAGACTACCGTTTGTAGTGTATTGCATATACCTTGACACAGTTATACCACGAGGAGGTGTGAGATGAGTAGCATGTAGAGGTCCTTGCGTGTTGGCTGATCCCCAGTGCGCATGCGTTAGGTCTAACTGTCAATAGTTGTATATTAGAAGACTTGACGGTTAGTAGTGTTACATGGTCGTGGATGCGAATGATAGGTACATTGGGTGGAGAGAATATTTCCTTGTCGTATGGGCTTCGATTGTACTTCCCTTGTAACCCGGATCTCCACTGGAGATACGGGTATGTTTAGCCTCTCAGGTTTGCCACTGTCATTTTTGAACATCATGCGTTGTGGTCACTGGTGCCCAAGCGGGACTATACCAGATCCCATTTACAACCACGGCTCATGCGACGATAGGTTTGTTCTTAATTGCATGTTCACTTTAGTACGATTAGGTTACCTTATTTATGTCTTGTCACTTTCTTTGATTGTGGCATATTTTATATTCAGTATTTATATGGCAAGTTTATTGTATCTTGTTACATCCCTCTGAGGACCTGATTATCTCTCCAGGTGCGTGCTTCTGTGATAGTTGCAGGTGTTCTAGTCGAGGCCGTGATCTTCTCCATCCTTTCAAAGATGATCGTACTTGGCTAGTCTTATTAGTTTATATATTCCTTCTTGTACCTTTTATTTGAGATAGTTGGTAGTGGACTTTGTCTCCGCCCAACGTATTGTACAAAGACTTATTACAGTTGATTATATGATATCTTTTATTCTTTATTTGTGGATGAGATTAGATTAGTCTTGGTTTACTGCATTTTACAGCTTATGTATACATACAAGTTTCCATATATTGGAGTATACTTCATATGTATGCAGCTGGCATTGATACGTACCTAGTCCTAAGTATTTTGGGACTGAGGCGTTACACGAGATATGGCGTACGATGCTGCAGGGCCTAATTTTGATCCGGAGGATCCTAATCCCGAGGCAAAGGAGTTCTATGATATGTTTCAGGATGCAGATACTCCTCTATATCCTGGTTGTGAGACACATTCCCTACTGTCAGTGACGATGCGGTTGTTGAATATAAAGTCTGATTTTAACTTGCAACAAGCTTGCTATGATCGGATTACACAACTAATCAATGAGGTGTTACCGAAGGAATCAAAAGAGATCCCAAAAAACTTCTGCAAGTCAAAGATGATGGTTCGACAACTGGGATTGGGGTACAAGAAGATAGATTATTGTCGCAACGGATGCATGTTGTACTACAAAGAGAACGAGGACATAGAAAGTTGCAGCTTCTGTAATACGGATCGTTACAAGCCAGTGCAGGAAGAAGGAAAGTCAACTAGAAAACGACATCCTTACATGTGTATGCATTACTTTTCGATCACGAAGCGCTTGCAGAGGATGTATATGTCTCTGAATACAGCAGAACACATGACGTAGCACAACGAAGAACGCATAAAAGACAATGGAGAATTGTCACATCCTTCGGATGGAGAGGCGTGGAAACATTTTAATTTGTGTCATCCAGATTTTGCTGCAGAGCCCAGAAATGTACATCTGGCGCTATGTTCTGATGGCTCTTCCTCCTTGATGTATTGTATTTGGATAGTTTGACATCTTTTTAAATATTAAATATTTGTGTGTTTTATGTGTGGTTAATTTTAAATATTGGATAATGCTGAATGTTTGGATAATTGGTGAGTGATTTATGTTGGTTTTTGTGATGTATTTGTGATGGATTGTATATTGTTGTGTGATATATATTGGTTTGTTGGTTTCTGTGATGTGTGATGCATATTATGATTTTTCGATGTTTTGGATGTTGTATGAATAGGGAATGCTCTGTTTTATGCAATTTTTTTTGTTCAAAAATTTCCCAGTTGGCGACGGACTAGCGACGGATGGCGAATACTTGTCGACGAAATATCCATCGCTAACTGGATAATTTCCAGTTAGCAACGTTTGGCGACTACCTATCGACGGAATATCTGTCGCTAACTGAAGATATTCCCAGTTAGCGACAGATGGCGACTACTGATCGACGGAATATCCGTCGGCAAGGTACTGGAAATATGAAAGATTCACAGAACCTTATCGACGGGTTCCCCGTCGCTATTTAGTCGCTCATAGTCGGTAAAAGTTTAGCAATGGACTTTCCGTCACCATTTCCAGGACTGATTGCCGACGATGTAGCGGGGGAATATCCGTCGCCAAGGTTCTGGAAACATGGAAAATTTCCAGAACTGGATCGACGGATGAACCGCCACTATTCCGTCACCAGTCCGTTGAAACGTAGCGACAAAGAGCGACGATTTAGCGACGAAGTTTGCGTATCAGAAAACTCTCTGATACGCGTTTACTGACAAGTTGCCGACGGATTGGCGATGGAGATTGCGTATCAGATACTCTCTGATATGCTTTTACCGACAAGTTTTCGACGGATTGCCGACGGATTAACCCGTCGATAAGACGATGTATTACTTACTTTCTGATACTTGATTTGACGGAAACCCGTCGACCAGTCGTCGCTAATTGTACGAATACGGCTGCTGGAAATTCGTCGTTCAGTCGTCGCTTGGCAACAACTTAGCGACGGATTGTTTTAGCGACGAGTCATATCCCGACGGATGTACTTGACCCAAATCCGTCGACAAACCGTCGATAATCTAATTTACCGACGGGTTGGCGACGGATATGGCCGTCGCTAAAATATTAAATTTTGGTAGTAAAATGGCATGACTGCGCAGCAGTAGACTCCTAAAGGAGTACAAAAAGATATATATTTTTTTATCTTCAGAATTTATCCTGATTTGATTATATCCGGAGAACCCATTCATAAAAGACATTTATTCGAACTCGCAAGTATTGTCGATCATGACATCAGTGATCAGAATAGGAAAGTCATCTTTAGGATAAGCTTCGTTAAGGTCTCTAAAGTCGATGCAGACTCGCGACCTTTCCTATTTTTTTATAACTGGGAGGACATTAGCCACCCAGTCTGGATGTTGTTTTTCCCTGGCAAAGCCATAAGCGATGAGCTTCTTGACTTCAGCTTCTATGGTGTCCATCATATCAGATCGAAAGCGACACTGTTGTTGCTTGACCGGCCTAGCATTCGGCAGGATGTTGAGCTTATGGGTAGCAATCTGAGGATCTAAACCCTGGCATGTCTTCATAGCTCCAGGCAAATACACCAATGTATTCCTTGATGAGCTAGATCAGATCTTGTTTATCTGCTTCAGAAAGGCTTTTGCTGATAAAGATTGGCCTTGGAGAAGCTTCGTTTCTGATGTCGATTTGGATCAATTGATCCTCCATGGGTGGTTCACGCTACTTGAAGCGAAGTTCCTATTGAGTATCCGTCCTTTGTGCCTAGGGCTCAGTTTCAGGAGTCACGGTGAAGTCATCGTCATCTTTTGATAACTCAACGGTCACCATGTTGGAAGATAGAGGCACTTGATGAACGTGCCCTATGCTGGTGTCTGAATCCCATAATGTGGAATCAGAAGAGTTAGATCGTTCTTCTTTGTCAGACTCAGAAACATCTAGGGTTCAGATTGGCAAAGTGTAGCCTAACCCATGCTTTATTTTATTATAAATTGCAGTAACTTTCCTTTTGGGATAGATATACGAATATGAGTTTGCCTTCCTTTACCACCGTTGAGGTCGAATTTGAAGTTGTAGCCCATCTTTTTGATGATTTCCTTAGATTGTTGACTGTAACGACGTAGTTGAATTCGTCCATTATCATTATTTTTAAAGCTGCTATTAACTGTAGCCTTTTGATTCAATCCTTTGCTGAAGAGGATAGGTTGTTCATCTTTCTTCCAGAGGGAACTAGAAAGAATGAGTCTTGTACTAATTCACGTGATAACTTATCTTGAGGTGGTTGAACTGCTCTTATGTAAGAGGTTTGAAGTTATCTAGGATTTCTAAATAACATCATATATAATAACTAACATCAATATACTGCAAAGGAGATGTTATTTTTATTGATATTTACATTATCATTTACAACAGTGCTCTTGACCTTAGCCGATTGCATACTAAGATTGATAAGAAGAAGATGAGAAGAAGGAGGCTTGTTACGACGAAGATCGACAATAAGAGCCTCAGAAGAGGTGAGCTCCCTATGCTCCATCTTTTCAGCAGAAGGATGCTTGATAGAAGAAAAGAGATTGATGGTCAGAGCCTGAGAAGATAAAGGACAAGAAGTGCATCCCTTGACCAGAATCACCAGGATATCATCTGGACTCTCTTACCGGTCTTCTTCGGTGTCCATGGCCAATACGAATTTCATGAACTCCTCTTTACACATTCTAGAATCTGTATAATAGGCTTCGATGCCTCGAAAGGGATTAAGATCAGCCACTTCCTTTTGGACTTCTTCGTTGTCATCAACATATTTGAAGCATTAATGGAGAGTGGATGGCACGATATTATGTTCATGCAACTACGGTCTTCCTAACAATACATTTTAGGAGACATGATTGTCAATCACATAGAAGTTGACCTTCGTACAGATATTGCCAATTTGGACTTTTAGGCGAATCTTTCCAAACGGTTCGCTTCTCCTGGAATTGAACCCCAGAATAGTCGTGATTATTGTAGAGAGATTATGAACTGAGGTCTTCAGCGCATCTAATAGAGTGTTCGACATAATGCTGAGTGCAGACCCTAGGTCGACTAGAATACGATCGACCTTCATTGTATCGACATATCCCGTATAGTAGAGAGGTCGGTCATGTCGATTGTCCTCCAGAAGCATATCATCTTTCATGAAAGTTATATTCGCAATCAGTTCCATCACACTATGATAGTGAGAGCATGCCACTGGTTCTTCGTCCGATTTCTTCAGATGAGCCAAACAAGTGTCAGCTTATATCAAAGCTTCACTTAATATTTCTCGAGTTTCCCTCAAAAGACGCAGGAAAATTGACAATCTTGTCGGAGTATTGTCCTGTTGAGCCAATTTTTCAAAATTATACGACTTTTCGAGTCCATGAGATGGACTTTTCTTTAATATTTTATCAAAGCGAGCTGGTTGTTTTCCCTTATCAGCTGTTGTCGATTTAGGAGGAATAGGTTCCTCTTGGGGCGATGACACCGAAGGAACATTGACAGCAGGAGGAAAAGATGCTGGAGGGGCATCGAATATTGGAGGAGGAGTGATCGTATTCTCTTGTCCATCTGGATAGTCTCTGAGATAGAGCTTCCAGATCTGGTACCAGTCATGACTTCTTCTTCCGGAACTGGTGCAAAAGAAACTATGTTACAGTTCTTCATCCGGATCTTATTCTGGAAGACTTCTTTTGGGGAGATAAATAATTTGTCCAGAATCCTAGGCCAATACGGGATTGATTGTATTGAAGACACAGAAAAAGAGGTATATAAGACCCTTTCCCGTTATTCAAGCTAGGGGTTTTCTGTAGATCGTATCCCATCTTTGTCATCAGTTCGCGGGACAGATAGAGTTCTGGCTGGTACTTAATTTTCGGCTTTGGTACCTCCGTCTTGGAAGAAGAAGGTGAAGTTGCTGCTAAAATGAATATAGCATCCAAAGATGGAAAATGATCACCCAGTTATGTCACGAAGCATGACTTGTACTTGACTGCCTTTCTTGACTTGGTAGAGGAAGTAGGTATTTTTGATTTAAAATCAGCAACCAAGGTGAATCCACATGATATTCCCTTTATCAGTTGACAGAGGTACAAGACCATCGCTTCGTGCTGGCGGAAGGCTGACGATCTCCAAGGTAGCTTTTAGAATGGGGACGACTCCATCATGTACTAGTTGAGCTGAAAAGTCGTTGAATTACAGAAATACGACATTGGCATTCACCATCTTCTCATCTTGCTGAAGAGTGACTGCCTTGGTATTGATCAGTTCCTGGATCTTCCCTTTGAGTATGTAACACACCCTGGTTGGATACTCCAAGAACCTATGATACATACAATATTTGGGATTGTCAGTTTTGCCTACTTTATCTGGCCATTCAGCTTCAGGTAGATGAAGTTTGTTGCTTTTGATTAGAATCAAATATGCTCATAATATCATCTTCGTAAAAGGAATATTCCTCCTTAGGACGTGGTGCTCTCTGTGGTGGTGCCATCGAGGTAGGTGTTGACTAATCCACGTTGATGGCTAAAGCTTTTTGCCTTTGCGGCTGTTCTAACGACCACCGCTGTTGGTTGCAGAGTGTTTATCTTTGTCGAGATTAGCATTTGAATGTCTAGTTGTTTGAATTTATCAGCACTATCTTCAGCTAGCCTGGCACTTACTATGAAGGAGGCCTAATCTTGAATTGTGTGGGTCCGATCCACATGCTGACTATAGGTAGCAAGTTTGATTTGTATATATCTATAGTCAGTGCATCTGGAGTACCCAGAGGCATCTTAAGTGCTTCATGATTGAAGCGCTCTATGAAACGTTCATCAGTTTTATTAGGTCGTTGTTTGATCTTGATGAGGGACGACATGGACATATCGTTTGTTCCCTCATAGAATTGTTCCAGAAATATTTGTTCTAATCCTGCAAATGTAGCCATCTGGCAAGCTACGATGCGAGTCATAGGCCACACCTGCCAAGCACCCAACGAATACTCTAGTGAGTAGAGCATCATTGGGTTGGAGCTGATCAGTCATTACCTCGAAGTGGTTGAGATACTGACTCGGAGATGAGCGGCCGTCAAACATCATGATAGTTGGTGGCTTGTACTTAGGTGGAAATGGGACTTTCTTCCACTCAACTGGATAAGGCTGTTTGATTTCTAACTTCTGTAGACCATCCTTCTGCTTAAAGTCTTCGAACTGATTACGTAGAAATTTTACTGCCTCAAGAGGATTTCCTTATGTCAAAGGAATAGTAGATTGGTTTGATGTATTAGGAGGCAGAATCGCATTAAGCACCATCCCCAGCACAAGACTAACTTAGAGTAGTCTGAGCTGACATGGTAGCATTGAGAAGGGATTGTATCCCCAGGCCAGTATTGACCGGTGCAGATGCTGCTATATGTTCTTGGGTTGGAATTGGATTCACAACCGGTGGAACAGTGTGTTGTGCTACGATTACAGCATGCATACTTGCAACCATTTCAGCCATGTTTTTTAAGTTGGCCTCTAAAGCAGTGATCTGCTGCTTCTGATTGCCGGAGCTGGAAGCATCTTGTTCTTCATTAGTGACATAGGCAGTCACTTCTCTAGCCACCAATGATAAACTAGTGGGAAAGATAGTCCGATCAGAGATCTCGCTATCGACATCGAAATCATGTAAGAAACTATCCCCAAGATGAGGAGAAGGAAGATTCCTTTGATCGATTGAGTCTTGGTCGAAAAGAAGATTCCTTTGACCTATTGAGTCTTGGTCGCAATTAAGATTCCTTTGACTGTGGACATCTCCTAGACAAGGAGTGGGAAGATTCCTTTGACCGAGTAGGTCTCGGCCTCTTGAGCTTGTATTTTGGTAGACTCCTTCGTCGGAGTCACGGAGTCGATCAAGGTATTGTTGACTAGGATTGCGGGATGCATTATGTCTTGGACGTTTTCCACCCCTAGTACTTCAGGACATCATGTTGACCGAAGCATGCAAAAATTCATCTTCGTCCACCATAATGAGTTCAGGAGTTCGAGTGTAGTTCAAATGGTCAAAGACAGACTGTTTAGCTGATTGACAACAACATTTGATTACTACTTCATGGTGATGATTACAAATATTCCTGATGTGGAGTTACAGTGGACGAGATGGTTCTGCAATCTTTTGCTTTTGTACAAGAAGTTCGCGGAGATCAGTTACAGTGACAGGATAAGGATAAATTAGAGGTACATATTCCTTGATTATGTTAGGAACATAGTTTCGGTTCTTGAGATACCTTGTTCCCTGTGCATACAGAGAAGTACTGAGTTCATTGGCATAGGTGAGAGGATTCTTAATCTGAGAAGCCTTCAGTGTGCACAATTTAGTAGGTGGCACAAATTGTGCTTGGTATAGATTTGATGAAGTTTGTTTTGTTATACGCTGGTTAAGATAAGTGCGCATGTCAGAGTTATGCACCACATGGCTGTGTGTCTGAGACACGCTCTATTTTCCCTGCTTTGATCTTGATATACGCAAGGTAGAAAGATCTTGGCTCTAGCTTGATTGGCGCTGGCCAGCTTGATGAGGAATAGGCAAGATGCCCTGTTGCACTGCGCACACTATTCCAGCATGTTTTGTACGGTGCAAATGGACAATAGGAAGTGCAATTCGAGTAGAGTCTAATTTCCTGGCATCGATTTGATTATCTCTGCCAAGAGAAGTAGAGTTCCTACTCTGAAGTGTTACAATGGTTGGCACGGAGGCACAACAAGTTGTATTTTCCACCGAGTCCAGGACTGGGGAAGGATAAGAAAAGGCCATAGGGCACTTCCTTTTGTTTTGTGCAGGGGCAATGATTGGTAAATTCTCCATGAAGTTCAGAACTGGGGAGGAGTGAGGATTGGCCACGGGATGTTTTCTTTTATTCGGTGCAGAGGCAGTGGTTGGTGCACTCTCCACCAAATTCATAACTGGGGAGGAAGAGGGAGCAGTCATATGGCACTGTCCCTTGATTGGCGCTAAGGCAGCAGTTGGCACATTCTCTACCAAGTATAGAACTGGTAGAAAGGCCACAGTATTTCTTCATGCCTTGCGCATGAGCTATGATTGGTGCGCATGTGTGTGTGTGTGTGTGCGTGTGTGTTATGTAGTGAGGGGTTGCTGTGAGGTTAAAAAATCTGAGAACAACTTACATATTATATATAAATACATATATACACTTTATATATAAAAGTAAATATCAATGGATATAAGGGATTTATATATATATATATATAAAACATATATATGCATGTAGGCATAGAAGGAAATGGGCGCCAAGGGTGCTGTGTTTCTAAGGTAGCTCCAACCCAATCCCAAACTCACAGAACCATAAACCCTACCAACATATAAGCTTATATATATATATATTTTATATATATATATATATATATATATATATATATAAAATATATATATATAATATATATATATATATATATATATATATATATATATATATATATATATATATATATATATATATATATAACTATATATGTATATAGAGACATATTTATATATATATGAACTATACCTATATACATCTGCAACAAAAATAATAAAGATACAATTTTAAACCAAAAAAGACTAAACTCAAACAAAATCTCAGAACATGGAAAACTAATTCTAAAATCAAACACAAAATCTGAACCAAAAAAACATCTATAGGCCTATACTTGTGCTATCAATATATATATATATATATATATATATATATATATATATATATATATATATATATATATATAAACCGAAAATTTTATTCATGCAGCAGGCCCACTGACTGGGCAAGCCCCAACGGGCGCCAAAAAAACTACATTCGAAAATTAAAAAGCCAAAAGCAAAGAGGAAAAGGACAACGACGTTGAGCCCGAGGGGGTCTCGGGCCGCACGAACGCGGGACCCAAGGGGGGTCTCGGGACAGCCAACCGTGGGGCCCGAGGGGGGGGCTCGACCCCGGGGAGGAGTGAACCTCGGCGAGGGGGGCGAGGGAGGGGGGGCCCTACGGCGAGTGGGGGAGCCAGAGAGGGAGGGCCTACGGCGAGTGGGGGAGCGGAGGCCTCGCCACGACGCAGGGAAGGGGAAGGGAGCCATGGCGGCGGATTGGGCTCGACCCCGAGAAGACAGGGGGCTCCGGCGAGAAAGGCTAACCCGGAGTGATGGCGCAGGCAGAGGCAGGTCCGGCCGGGCGATACTGCGAGCCGAGGGGGTGGGGAGGGAGGACGGCTCGTCCTCCGGGGGAAGGGAGAGGAAGGGGGAGGCTGCCGTCTGGAGGGTGGGGGGACCGCCACCTGGATGGGGAGGGGGAAGGTCGACTCCGGGGGGAGGAGGGGGGCACGACGAAGGGGAGGAGCCGCCGCCTGGAGGATTCGGCAACGGGGGGAAGAGGGATGAAGGAGGAATCCCGTGGTAGGGGGTGGGGAGCTCAGCCCCGGGGGGCCACTGTAACTCCACCTTCATAATATTTTTTTTAAAAAAAAGCTTGTATATTATTTTAGTTTCAATGATTTCCTACTTAAATACAATTAAGGTATTTATTTCATGTTCATCCCAGTATTGGGCCATTCCTATTGGGCCTTTATTCATGGGCTTCCTTGTTAGATTGATATATAGCACCTTCTGTAAGCTTCCATTGGATAATCCAATGCTTTTCATCAAAATTTTTCCTTCCTCAACCAACTGAGGACTGCGTGAAGACTAAGCTGAGATTCAAAATTTTTAACAGATTTTTCCAGCTGAGCTTCACTTCTTTCCCGCCATTCCTAACAGAATGGAACCCTATTTAATCCCCACAATTCCCATCCCTTCATTCTTCATTCCATTCTTCTTCCCACAACCAGAGGAGCTTGGCCATGGCGGATTGAAATTCCGAAGGAATTGCCTGTGGTTTTCCTCTTCCATAGCTGGATCGTGCAAGAAGAAGGAATTCTCCCTGATATTGCTGAAGACTTCGTCGTCACTGGTGAGAACCCTCAAATCTTTGATTCCTCGTTTAGCTTTTGAATTCTACTTCTGTGCTTCTTCAAGTCACAACTGATTGAAAATTCTCGAGTGCTGAGAAATTGATTTTTGATCTTCTTATTAGATGGCAAATTGTATTCTTTGATTAATTGAGGTCCGCTACATTGATCCAACGTCGTTGAGACTGTAAGTATTCGATCTCCACTGATTCATGTTGAAGAACCGATTGAGTTTTATGGTTGATCTAGAATTTCTTTGATTTCATCCCTTTCCTATAGAGCCTGGGGACAGGATTGTGTGACCTCTGCAGCAAGTGGTAGTTCTTGAGTTTAACACAAGGGTGTGTATTTCGATCCTATAAATCTTGATCTAAGTCCAAGTATATTGCCTATGTGCAATGTATGAGTTGATGAGATCTTGACCTCCCTGTCCAACCCTGCATCTGTTTGATTCCAGGTTTCAGCAGAGGATTTTGTCATTTGAGTTGCTGGGTGGAGTATTGAGATCAAGTTCGATCAATTCTTCAATCTATCAGGTAACTCCTACATTTTCCTTTGAGCATTATCTTTTGGAACAATTTGGTGTGATTTACCATAGGATTTTCAGTCGAATTGATCTCTGTCCTATTCCTGGATCAGTAGGAATATGGCTATTAGAATTAATGGTGTCCTACAGCATTTAGGAATAATTAGTTTCTGTGCTGATTCTTGCAATACTCAAAACAGGATTCTAAGAATCAGATCGAGACGAGTAACAGTGGACTCGTGCTCTGATTGGAAATATCTGATCCTACAACTAACAGGTAAACCTTCTTGTTAACTTTTCCTTAGAGTGTTGTAATCATGGTTATATGGCGTGTGTGAACGTTCTTATTAATAATCCTGATCTCAGTACTGGATGTCAGGGATTGTTTGGTCCAAATTCTCGAGTGCTGAGATTAAGGACATTCTTGGTAGATGAATACTCGATTTAATGTTGAGTAACCTTGAGTAATTCATGACTTCTTTCAACTGTTAGAGTGGGACTTTCTAGTAGTACATTAGATTTCGTTTTAATTTAAAGATTAAGTTGAAAAACTACTTTTGGAAAGACAATAGTGACTGTAATGAGTGCATGTTCCAGTTTTAATCTGAGTTTTTGAGTTTATGTTTGCATTAGAGCTCTTTTATTATAGTTGCTCTGTTTTGAGAATTGACACTCTAAAACTTACAAACTGGAGATGGATAGGTGCTGGAACTTAGTTCCTTAAATTCAGTCTTGGGGTATCAGGATTAAACTCAGGGTTAGCTCCTAATTATTTACCTTAACTGAATCCTGGCAGTAGGAGTTTACTTCAGTGGTGAATCATGTGCAGTGTGGTAAATCTGGATTTGTATCACTGTTAGTTCAGTGATGTTTTGTGATGTCCCTCTATAGATGGATGGGAAGTATAAGTTACATCCATTTAGAATCTAAACCTTGGCATATTATTATCTCAGTGAATATTTTCTAGTTGCCACAAATCTTTGGTGAACTGGATTCAGAGGGACTGGAAACTAAATGTTTCTTGACCTGGAAATCATGAGTTGTGCTTGATAACAGGACATGATTACCTTTGAGGAAACTGTGAGGGATGCTTGGACTCAAGCTGTCATCATCACCCCTTTGAACTCAGTTTTGTACTAAGAGAATACTCAGTTTTGCACTAAGAGTAGTAGTACTCGGTTTCCTGAGAGTTAACTCATGACCTGAGTTTGAATTCAATTGAACAATCAGTGTTTAGTAATTTTGCTCTACCTTTCTCTGCACTTGGTTATTTTGATTCAGAGGATTGGCCTGCCTATAGCCAGGTAGTGTACTGTTGAAACTCAGGATCAAGCTTCTGCAACTGTTAGTTGTACACATTGGGAGTAATGTGATAAGCCAGGATAATGTTTTGAGTACAAGGTGAGGTTAGATTTAATATAGCAGTATCATAGGGTTTTAGTGAACCTGGAAATCTATTCCAGATTTGTGATCAGTCTCAAAACTTCATATGAACCTGACATTAATTTCTCACTGTTATGACAGTTAATTTGGACCTTGTCCAGTTAGCTAAACTGAGTGTTTGGCTACTGTGGAGTATTTTCTTAGCTTGTATAATAGTGATTGGTTATGTTCTTTGAAAGTTGCATTAGATTTCAGGTTACACTCAAAACAGACAGGTGACTAGCATGTACAACCTTATGATTAAATCCATGTATCCTTAAAACCTATTAGATAGCTTTTGAGCATGGTTATAAGTATTGTTACTTGGTTGTTTGTTAGAGTGATTGTGAAGGGTTCATTAATAAGTAGTTACCATTAGGTTTAACCAATATTAATTTGTAGAACTACAAAACCATCAATTTAGATCTTGATTAGTTTTTAACCCACTTGTATCAATAATTTAATTCAGGAAGACATCCAGTTCCTGATTACCAGTACTTTTCGGAGCCATGCAAGTACTTTCTATGGTTTTGTATATTTATATTCCTGTACTCTTTTTTTGTGACACTGTTATAGCACGACATCATGTATTCCTGTATTCTGGTACTCCTGTTCTTGTACTTGTTAGTGTCGGGTGGGGAAATACACTAGCCATGTGACCAAACCCGGTTACTATATATTCCTGTACCTAGCTTAGGCCTCGCACTGTGCACGTGGGTCCTAAGTCGTACCATATTCATGTACTCCTGTGCATGCTCCTGTACTCACCCTAGCCGGTCACATGGACTAGATGTATTTCAAATTTGTGCACATCATGTCTGGTACTGCAGGATTATAGTTTCATTCCTGTACTTTACATTCCTGTACGTTATAGTTCCTGTACTTTACATTCATGTACTATAGTTTCTGTACTTTACATTCATGTACCATATCTCCTGTACTCAGTTCCTGTACTACTTTCCTGTATTTCATTTCCTGTACTCTTGTATCCATTTCATGTTCATGTTTCATTACCTAGAACTGTACTTTGCTCCGCTCCTGAATAGGATATGTTGCAGGTGAGATGGAGGCTATTTGCGATACCTTCTATGGACGGGATGTTGCTATTATTGCTGAGCCAGCTGGAGCTGTGCTGGACCTAGAGGCCGCAGAGGCTTAGTACCTTTCCTTTATGTCATTTCTTATTTTGAGACTTAGTCAGACATTTGACATTTCTGGATGAATGTAATAAAACATATAGACTTGTACTATTTCTGGGATTTCGTTTATAGATGCTGTGATGTTATCTTACTTCATGATTACTTGTTAGTTTTTCCCTAGTATTGGTACAGCTTACTTCGTCGTGTCCAACGACGAAGGCTGGGCGTGTCCGACTCGTGTCCGATTATTCGGAAGCGGGTCGTGACATGTTTTTAGTGGTGGCCTATGCAGGTCCATCCTAATGGTACCTAGGACTTAGCGTACTATTGGGGGACTTGATTACACTAGGGAAACTTGAATCACAGCATAGGAAAAACGGGTATATCGGGTACATATGGTTATTATATAAACATTTACATTTTCTGGTAGGTTAGTTTTTTTTTCAATCACGAAATTTTCTTTTTATGCAAGATGGTCACCACTAGGAAGATCGCAGATCAGCCATGAGTTACGAGCAGCTCAGGAGTTGCAGTCAGCACTGGAGTTGCAGGCGGTACAGAGCAGCCCGCACCAGACGTCCAGGCAGATCAGCTTCCGCCAGTGCCTCCTATCTTTCCATCGCTGCCGCCGACGATGATGCTTGACGGCAACCAAGTGATGGCATTGTTTCAGCACTTTCTGGAGGCCCAGAATCATCAGGCAGTGCAGTTCAGAGCGACTATCGTCGACGCGCTGAGGACCAGGGAGCCGGCAGCACTAGCACCAGCACCAGCACCAGTAGCACCTCCAGCACCGCGAGGACCGAGACCCGGGACAGCGAAGGAGTACCAGCACCTTAGCCCGATGGACTTCTGGGGCGACGAGGGGATCATCTATGCAGATGAATGGCTGGAGAATGCAGAAAGGACCCTGACCATGGCGAACATTCCAGAGGACCAGAAGGTGTCAGTGGCTAGCATGTGACTCTTTGACTTGGCGAGAGCTTGGTACCGGGAGGACCTCCAGTTGTCAGAGCCCCGGGTGTCTTGGACAGTTTTCAAAATACTGTTCAAGGAGAAATTCTTTCCAGAGGTGGAGCGTGATGAGTTGAGGATGCAGTTCGAGGCGCTGCAGCAGGGGACGATGACGGTTGCGCAGTACACTTCGGAGTTTACCAGACTCAGCAGGTTCGCTGAGAGACTGGTTAGAGAGCCAGAGGACAGAGCATGGAGATTCAAGAAGGGTCTCAACAGGGAGCTGCGACATGCGGTGGCGATTAGCCAGGCGACTACCTACTCCAGCATCCTTAAGATCGCCCAGGCAGTAGAGAAGGAGGCAGACCCAAGGCTGAAGAGGGATCGAGATGTGGGCAAGCAGCAGTTTTCAGACACCGACGAAGAGGGTCCAGACCCAGACTCAGGCGAGACCCCAGCAGCAGGCACAGCAGCAGCATCGACCAGCCAGAGCTCCTGCACATCAGCATCAGAGGCAGCAGCAGGGGATTACTTGCACATTCTGCTATCGGCCGGGACACCGCTTCGACGAGTGCAGCAAGAGGCTCGGACTCTGCTTATTCTGCGGATCAGACGCACACCAGATGAGGGACTGCCCACAGGCTGCGGCTAGACTGACAGGAGGACCGAGAGGAGCTGGAGGACCACCACCTGCACCACCCAGAGCTCTACCAGCTGTACCACAGAGGGGACCAGCTTTACCCACTCAGCAGCAGTAGTTTGCTCAGCGTCAGCAGAGGGGAGGACAGCAGCAGGGACGTGCTTATGTCATGGCGGCAGTTGAGGAGGATAAGGCAGTACCGGATGTGATCACAGGTTCTATACTTTTACATTCTTTTCATGCCATTGCATTGTTTGATTCTGGAGCCACACATAGCTTTGTATCATATGAGTTTCTGCATAGACACGGCTTCACACCCAAGCCCACTAGGCGGAACTGTCGGATTATGACAGGAGGTGGGTTAGTACCAGTGAGTGAGATGGTGGAATGCCCTATCACTATTGCTGGGAGGGAGTTTAGAGCTCGACTTCTAGTGATGCCACTGCCTGGATTCGACGTAGTCCTCGGCATCGACTGGATGAGCGAGCAGTTTGCCGTAATAGACTGCCATGAAGGAAAGGTGATCTTCAGTCCGCCAGGAGTTCCACCGTTCGAGATCAGCCGACGAGTTGCAGAGAGGCCAGAGGGAGTCTACTTCGGAGCTGTTGTAGAAGACCAGGAGTTGCCGCATCCACTTATCGCAGAGTTTCTCGACGTCTTCCCCGAGGAGCTGCCAAGATTGCCGCCGGATCGAGATGTGGAGTTCGGCATTGACCTATTACCCGGATCAGCGCCAAAGTCACAACACTGTTACAAGATCAACCCGAAGGAAGCGACAGAATTGAAGGCGCAGATTGACGAGCTAGAGGGCAAGGGATTTATTCGCTCCAGTGCTTCACCCTGGGGAGCACCGGTACTTTTTGTGCCCAAGAAGGATGGGACGGTAAGGATGTGCATTGACTACCGTGCACTCAACAATATCACCATCAAGAATCGATACCCTTTGCCACGGATTGATGAGCTGTTTGACCAGCTTAGTGGAGCGAAGGTCTTTTCTAAGATCGATCTTCGGTCGGGATATCACCAGATGAAGGTTCGGGAGCAGGATATTCCGAAGACAGCCTTCAACACCCGATACGGCCAGTATGAGTTCCTGGTGATGCCGTTCGGACTCACTAATGCCCCAGCTGTGTTTATGAACCTGATGAATAAGGTTTTCCACAAGTATTTGGATAAGTTTGTCGTAGTTTTCATTGACGACATTCTGATCTATTCGAAGACAGAAGAGGAGCATATAGAGCATCTGCAGATTGTCTTGGAGATTCTGCGGAAGGAGAAGCTGTACGAGAAACTCTCGAAATGTGAGTTTTTCTTGGACAGAGTGGAGTTTTTGGGGCACGTAGTGACTGGAGAGGGGATTTCTGTGGATCCCAAGAAGATTGAAGCAGTGGAAGCATGGGCACCTCCCAAGTCAGTAGCAGAGATTCGTAGTTTCCTAGGTCAAGCAGGATAATACAGGAAGTTCGTGAAGGACTTCGCCAGGATAGCAGAGCCTATGACGAAGCTTACGCGGAAGGACGAGGAGTTCATATGGAGCGACGCCTGCCAGACAGCATTTGAAGAATTGAAGAGAAGACTCACGACGGCACCAGTTCTAGCTTTGCCATCAGGATCAGGAGGATTCGTCATCTACAGCGATGTTTCAGGGAAAGGCTTGGGATGCGTGTTGGAGCAGAACAAGAAGGTTATAGCATATGCTTCTAGACAGTTGAGGCCCCATGAGAAGAATTATCCTACACATGACTTGGAGCTTGCAGCAGTCATATTTGCCTTGAAACTGTGGAAGCATTACCTATATGGAGAGAGAGAGTGGACATCTTCACGGACCACAAAAGCCTGAAGTATGTCTTTACTCAGAAGGAGCTGAATATGAGGCAGCGCAGATGGCTGGAACTCATGAAGGACTTCGACATCAGTCTGCAGTACCACCCTGGAAAGGCGAATGTGGTTGCAGATGCTCTTAGTCGATATCCTATTGCTATGTATCTCACCATGGACAGGCATCTCTTGGAGGATCTGGAGAGCCTTGGGATTGAGATTGTTCTCCCAGGGTACGGAGGTCAGATGATGCATATGCAGATACAGTCGGGGTTGCTAGAGAAGATCAAGGAGGCCCAGTTGCTTGATGAGGGAATCCAGGGTCTTAGAGCTCAGGCAGAGTTAGGTCTGCTCGATGATTTCACCATTGCGGAGGACGGATCCTTGAGGCATGGGAGTCAGCTGTGTGTGCCTAAGGACTTGCGGGAGGAAGTGATGCAGGAGGCCCATCAGTCGCAGTATTCTATACATCCTGGATCTACCAAGATGTACAAGGATTTGCGTGAGTATGTTTGGTGGTATGGGATGAAGAGAGAGGTTGCCAGATTTGTTTCCAGATGCCTTGTGTGCCAGCAAGTCAAGGCGGAGCGCCAGAGACCAGCGGGACTACTCCAGCCTTTACCTATTCCGGAATGGAAGTGGGAGCACATTACCATGGACTTTGTCTCTGGATTGCCGCGTACTCCCAGTGGCAAAGACGCTATTTGGGTGATCGTGGACAGATTGACAAAGTCTGCCCATTTTATTCCATTCAAGGTTGGGCTGTCGATCGAGAAGCTTGCAGACCTTTACATACATCAGATCGTGAGGATTCACGGAGTGCCAGTTAGCATAGTTTCAGATCGAGACAGCCGCTTCACATCACACTTTTGGAGGAGTCTACAGCAGAGCTTGGGATCACAGTTGAAGTTCAGCACTGCCTATCATCCACAGACGGACGGGCAGTCTAAGAGGACCATTCAGACCTTGGAGGACATGCTGCGGGTTTGCGCACTCGACTTCGGCGGTTCGTGGGAGGACCATTTACACCTAGTAGAGTTTGCCTATAACAACAGTTATCAGGCTAGCATCGAGATGACCCCGTTCAAGGCACTGTATGGACGGAGATGCCGTACGCCGCTATCTTGGGACGACGTTGGCGAGAGAGCCTTACTTGGGCCAGAGATGGTGGTGGACTCAGCAGAGAAAGTCAGACTGATCAGAGATCGTCTCAGGGTTGCGCAGGATCGGCAGAAGCATTGGGCGGATAGCAGCAGACGGCCGCTTGAGTTCGAGGTTGGAGACAGAGTGTTCCTGAAGATCTCACCAACCAGAGGCGTCATTCGGTTCGGCAGAGGCGGGAAGCTCAGTCCGAGATTCATCGGACCCTTCGATGTGACGGCACGGATTGGCGAGGTGGCGTATCGACTGGCGCTTCCAGCTAGCTTGGAGGGAGTGCACGATGTTTTCCACGTATCTCAGCTCCGACGATACATTCCAGACGCCAGCCACGTGGTGGACTATTCCGAGCTAGAGGTGGGCCCGAGATTGACTTATGAGGAGCAGCCAGTAAAGATCCTGGACCGGAGGGAGAAGCAACTGCGGAACCAGACCATTTCTCTTGTCCGCGTCATGTGGAGACACCACTCTCCGGGAGAGTCCACATGGGAGCGCGAGGATGAGATGCGAGCACTCTACCCTACGTTGTTCACTTGATTGTATCTTTGTATTTTGAATTTTCAAATTTCAAAAAATATTTCGGGATGTCTTGTGAAATCAATGTTGGTTTACTTCTGAATTTCGAGGGCGAAATTTTTCAAGGGGGAGAGATTTGTAACTCCACCTTCATAATATATTTTTTTAAAAAAAAGCTTGTATATTATTTTAGTTTCAATGATTTCCTACTTAAATACAACTAAGGTATTTATTTCATGTTCATCCCAGTATTGGGCCATTCCTATTGGGCCTTTATTCATGGGCTTCCTTGTTAGATTGATATATAGCACCTTCTGTAAGCTTCCATTGGATAATCCAATGCTTTTCATCAAAATTTTTCCTTCCTCAACCAACTGAGGACTGCGTGAAGACTAAGCTGAGATTCAAAATTTCTAACAGATTTTTCCAGCTGAGCTTCACTTCTTTCCCGCCATTCCTAACAGAATGGAACCCTATTTAATCCCCACAATTCCCATCCCTTCATTCTTCATTCCATTCTTCTTCCCACAACCAGAGGAGCTTGGCCATGGCGGATTGAAATTCCGAAGGAATTGCCTGTGGTTTTCCTCTTCCATAGCTGGATCGTACAAGAAGAAGAAATTCTCCCTGATATTGCTGAAGACTTCGTCGTCACTGGTGAGAACCCTCAAATCTTTGATTCCTCGTTTAGCTTTTGAATTCTACTTCTGTGCTTCTTCAAGTCACAACTGATTGAAAATTCTCGAGTGCTGAGAAATTGTTTTTTGATCTTCTCATTAGATGGCGAATTGTATTCTTTGATTAATTGAGGTCCGCTACATTGATCCAACGTCGTTGAGACTGTAAGTATTCGATCTCCACTGATTCATGTTGAAGAACCGATTGAGTTTTATGGTTGATCTAGAATTTCTTTGATTTCATCCCTTTCATATAGAGCCTGGGGACAGGATTGTGTGACCTCTGCAGCAAGTGGTAGTTCTTGAGTTTAACACAAGGGTGTGTATTTCGATCCTATAAATCTTGATCTAAGTCCAAGTATATTGCCTATGTGCAATGTATGAGTTGATGAGATCTTGACCTCCCTGTCCAACCCTACATCTGTTTGATTCCAGGTTTTAGCAGAGGATTTTGTCATTTGAGTAGCTGGGTGGAGTATTGAGATCAAGTTCGATCAATTCTTCAATCTATCAGGTAACTCCTACATTTTCCTTTGAGCATTATCTTTTGGAACAATTTGGTGTGATTTACCATGGGATTTTCAGTCGAATTGATCTCTGTCCTATTCCTGGATCAGTAGGAATATGGCTATTAGAATTAATGGTGTCCTACAGCATTTAGGAATAATTAGTTTCTGTGCTGATTCTTGCAATACTCAAAACAGGATTCTAAGAATCAGATCGAGACGAGTAACAGTGGACTCGTGCTCTGATTGGAAATATCTGATCCTACAACTAACAGGTAAACCTTCTTGTTAACTTTTCCTTAGAGTGTTGTAATCATGGTTATATGGCTTGTGTGAACGTTTTTATTAATAATCCTGATCTCAGTACTGGATGTCAGGGATTGTTTGGTCCAAATTCTCGAGTGCTGAGATTAAGGACATTCTTGGTAGATGAATACTCGATTTAATGTTGAGTAACCTTGAGTAATTCATGACTTCTTTCAACTGTTAGAGTGGGACTTTCTAGTAGTACATTAGATTCCGTTTTAATTTAAAGATTAAGTTGAAAAACTACTTTTGGAAAGACAATAGTGACTGTAATGAGTGCATGTTCCAGTTTTAATCTGAGTTTTTGAGTTTATGTTTGCATTAGAGCTCTTTTATTATAGTTGCTCTGTTTTGAGAATTGACACTCTGAAACTTACAAACTGGAGATGGATAGGTGCTGGAACTTAGTTCCTTAAATTCAGTCTTGGGGTATCAGGATTAAACTCAGGGTTAGCTCCTAATTATTTACCTTAACTGAATCCTGGCAGTAGGAGTTTACTTCAGTGGTGAATCATGTGCAGTGTGGTAAATCTGGATTTGTATCACTGTTAGTTCAGTGGTGTTTTGTGATGTCCCTCTATAGATGGATGGGAAGTATAAGTTACATCCATTTAGAATCCAAACCTTGGCATATTATTATGTCAGTGAATATTTTCTAGTTGCCACAAATCTTTGGTGAACTGGATTCAGAGGGACTGGAAACTAAATGTTTCTTGACCTGGAAATCATGAGTTGTGCTTGATAACAGGACATGATTATCGTTGAGGAAACTGTGAGGGATGCTTGGACTCAAGCTGTCATCATCACCCCTTTGAACTCAGCTTTGCACTAAGAGTAGTAGTACTCGGTTTCCTGAGAGTTAACTCATGACCTGAGTTTGAATTCAATTGAACAATCAGTGTTTAGTAATTTTGCTCTACCTTTCTCTGCACTTGGTTATTTTGATTCAGAGGATTGGCCTGCCTATAGCCAGGTAGTGTACTGTTGAAACTCAGGATCAAGCTTCTGCAACTGTTAGTTGTACATATTGGGAGTAATGTGATAAGCCAGGATAATGTTTTGAGTACAAGGTGAGGTTAGATTTAATATAGCAGTATCATAGGGTTTTAGTGAACCTGGAAATCTATTCCAGATTTGTGATCAGTCTCAAAACTTCATATGAACCTGACATTAATTTTTCACTGTTATGACAGTTAATTGGACCTTGTCCAGTTAGCTAAACTGAGTGTTTGGCTACTGTGGAGTATTTTCTTAGCTTGTATAATAGTGATTGGTTATGTTCTTTGAAAGTTGCATTAGATTTCAGGTTACACTCAAAACAGACAGGTGACTAGCATGTACAACCTTATGATTAAATCCATGTATCCTTAAAACCTATTAGATAGCTTTTGAGCATGGTTATAAGTATTGTTACTTGGTTGTTTGTTAGAGTGATTGTGAAGGGTTCATTAATAAGTAGTTACCATTAGGTTTAACCAATATTAATTTGTAGAACTACAAAACCATCAATTTAGATCTTGATTAGTTTTTAACCCACTTGTATCAATAATTTAATTCAGGAAGACATCCAGTTCCTGATTACCAGTACTTTCCGGAGCCAGGCAAGCACTTTCTATGGTTTTGTACATTTACATTCCTGTACTCTTTTCTTGTGACACTGTTATAGCACGACATCATGTATTCCTGTATTCTGGTACTCCTGTTCTTGTACTTGTTAGTGTCGGGTGGGGAAATACACTATCCATGTGACCAAACCCGGTTACTATATATTCCTGTACCTAGCTTAGGCCTCGCACTGTGCACGCGGGTCCTAAGTCGTACCATATTCATGTACTCCTGTGCATGCTCCTGTACTCACCCTAGCCGGTCACATGGACTAGATGTATTTCAAATTTGTGCACATCATGTCTGGTACTGCAGGATTATAGTTTCATTCCTGTACTTTACATTCCTGTACGTTATAGTTCCTGTACTTTACATTCATGTACTATAGTTCCTGTACTTTACATTCATGTACCATATCTCCTGTACTCAGTTCCTGTACTACTTTCCTGTATTTCATTTCCTGTACTCTTGTATCCATTTCATGTTCATGTTTCATTACCTAGAACTGTACTTTGCTCCGCTCCTGAATAGGATATGTTGCAGGTGAGATGGAGGCTATTTGTGACACCTTCTATGGACGGGATGTTGCTATTATTGCTGAGCCAGCTGGAGCTGTGCTGGACCTAGAGGCCGCAGAGGCTTAGTACCTTTCCTTTATGTCTATTCTTATTTTGAGACTTAGTCAGACATTTGACATTTCTGGATGAATGTAATAAAACATATAGACTTGTACTATTTCTGGGATTTCGTTTATAGATGCTGTGATGTTATCTTACTTCATGATTACTTATTAGTTTTTCCCTAGTATTGGTACAGCTTACTTCGTCGTGTCCAATGACGAAGGCTGGGCGTGTCCGACTCGTGTCCGATAATTCGGGAGCGGGTCGTGACAGCCACAGCGAAGGGGGGAGGCCCTACGAGGGGGCCGGCCCCAAGGAGGGGATGATGGCGAACATATCAGCAGGGGGCTCGTACCTTGCGGGGGGGGGGGAGATGGCACCAGGAGACGCCGGAGGGGGAACCGGAGCTGGAGGAGGGGGAGGAGCCCCCGGGGGTCCCGAGGTGAAGGCTGGGACGAGAGGGAAGGGAGCCACTCCAGTCCCGCTGGGGGCCTGGGAGGGCGAGGCGGGCACATCCGAGGAGGCTGGGGGCCTGCATAGAAAGAGGAATGTCGGAGGAAGGGTCGATGCCGGAGAGGAGGGCGGCACAGCTAGAGGAGCGGCGGAAGGGGGGGCGTCGGGGCAGAGGGAAGCATGGCATGCGGAGCAAGGTTCGATCCCGGTAGAGGACCGAGGAGGGAAGGGGCCGGAGAGACTCCAGGGGGGACTGCCGATGGGGAAGGACCAGACTGTTAGCGGCAAGCCCGGTGGCACCGAGGACGCCAATGATGACGACGGCACCGAGGGGGGTGGGGGGTAGGAGAGAGGGAGGAAAACCGTACGGCGAGAGGACGCCGATGTGGGAGGGGGAAACCCCCCACAGGGGGGTTGGCCAGGTGGAACCCGACCGACCGGGGAGGCAGTGTCGACAGGAAGAGAGGGGGTCTCCGAGGGGAGGGGAGGAACCTGGGGTCGCGGCCAGCCCGAGTAGGCCGACCGTCCATGCGAGCCAGCCGACCACGAGTTGGTGGGGGAGTGCGGCGAGCAGAGGAGGAGGAGACCGGAGTCCTCTCGGCTTCCAGGAGTGGAAGCACTCCATCCTGCCCTTCGCTATATATATATATATATATATATATATATATATATATATATATATATATATATATATATATATATATATATATATATATATATATATATATATATATATATATATGAACAAAGAGGAAAATATATATATAACTCATAGATTATTTATAGATGAAAATAAACATGGTCTAACTACAGATATCATTCAGAATCTATGCTAAACCTCATCTCTAACTCAGAAATCTGAGTTCAACTCGGAAATCTCGATTTCAACTAAAAATCACTTCACAAACAAACCCAATATAAATACTCAAACCAACTCGATACCCAAAACGCAAAATACAGAAATAGAACTTACGAAACTTGGCAAACAAGAAGGTTTATACGTTTGTGATGTGCTCGGATACTCACGGGGTCGAACCCGTGTCCGTATCGTGTCCACGAAGTGCGTATCGCACGGGCACGTACGCGCGTGTACGGTATCAGTCGAATCAGTGCAGACGTGATAACTTTGCAAATACTCAACGAAATCTCGTGAAATTTTAGGAGCACGTGGGCAGAGGTTGCCCCCACGTGTCCATAAAATTTCATGAAAAACCGTGTTCTGTGCGTCGAGTTATGACACTCAGACTGCAGGGGCTGTACGCACGCACACGCGCGACCTCGTGGGCACATGTCGACATCCGTCGCTCGCGAGACAAGCAACGTCGTGACACGTGGTCGAGTCTAGGGCGACCCTAGGTCTATGAATACGTGTCCGCTCTCCTGGTTCGAGTCCTCATCGCGTCGTGTCTGCGAACGAAGGCCGTGTCAGCGACAATTTTTGGCCGCGTGCATAGTGTTGGCTGAACCGTGTGCATTGGATTTCTCCGCGCACGCTCCACGAAACATCGTAAAATTTTAGAAGCACGTGGTCAGCGGTTGTCCCCATGCGTCCATGAAATTTCACGCAAAACGGAGTCCTGAGCATCGAGTTATGTCACTCGGACAGCAGGGCATGCACGGGGCCGTGCACGCGCCTCGTGCACGCGTGTCCGTGTCCGATTTGGACACTGAAAACGTGTCAAATCGAGATCCGTCTTCACGAAAGTTATTTCAAATAATCACAAAAATAAATTTGTGAAAACAGAATTTCAAAATACTAACTTTCAGTTTTAAGCGGCATTTCGTCGAACACGTATTCCAATGAACCGACACGTGTCCGATACGCCTATCAAACGTATTAAAAAACCTACCAAACTTCATGCACTGGTCTGGGGTACCTATTTGGATTCATCTACGAAGAAAAATTGGGATTAACAAGTGTTTAGAGGGGTTTACCTATTGAGAGTCAATATCTCAATGAAACGAGCCTCCAAACGCGTCGATGCCGATTTCCTCCGGTCCAACGCCTCCGATCCCCCGCTAGCAAGTCTTCAGCAGGTTCCTCTCCTCCCAAATATTGCAACATACTTTTTTAGAAGGATTTGGATGAGAAACGAGAAAAATAGGCTATTTGGAGGAGAAGGCAATTTCTAGGGTTTTTGCAAATAGATGGCTGCTACTCATATGCACATGAAGAGGGGAGCTGCTGTTTGGGCGGCCAAGGGGTGTATCTAGGGTTAGGTTAGAGTTTGGGATGGGCCACCATGCAACTAAAGTCCAAGGAAAGCCCAATAGCAAAAGGCCAGAAGCTATGTATTAAAATAGCCTAAAAATAAGTCAATTTGTTTCCTAATTAGGACTAATGCTCCAAATTAAAGTCTAATTAGCCAAATAAGTTTCTAATCACATGGTTAGTCTTCTAATCAAGTTTATCTATGGTTAAACCATCTGCTACTACCAAAAATACTAATTAAGGACTAAACACCAATCAATTTAATAATAAAATAAAAAAATTTAAATTATCACACAATTACTAAAATACCCTAATCCAGAAAAGTGGTGGTGACATGGGGGGTCCAAAGCGAACTTTCAGAATGCACCCCCATACATAATGTAAAAAATAAATTAAGAAGCTAAAGTAAAAAATAATTATAACAAATTTTTTTTGTTATGACCAATATTTGAACTAAGGAACTTTACAGTGCAAGACTAATGTTTTAACTCCTTCCCAAAGAACAAGAGCTCATTCGTCCTCAAAATCGACATGTCAAAGGCGTACGATTGCCTCTCATGGGGATTTATCAGGGACGTGCTACAAGGGATGGGCATCCGAGAACACTCAAATCTACTAATAATGGAATGCATAACATTGGTCTCGTTCTCAGTCCTAGTGAACGGATCCCCCGAAGGTAATTTTAAACCAAAGAGAGGACTACGACATGGATGTCCCCTTTCTCCCTTCATTTTCATACTAGCAATGGAAATTCTATCAAGACTCTTCTATTGTTATGAACAAGCTGATCTGTACCAGGGGATCCGCATCAACAGATACTTGCCATCAATATCCCATCTCCTCTTCGCTGACGACATTCTTGTGTTTGGGAAGGCCTCCGCCTAGAACTTGGGCCATGCAAAGGACATCCTACAAAGATTTGCCTCCTGGTCGGGGCAACAGATCAACTACTCAAAGTCCAGCATATACTTCAGCAAACGAACCGGGTCAGCCGAGCAACAAGATCTTGCATCCTCCATGCAGTTATCCAGTATCCGCGGAGAAGACAAGTATCTTGGGCATGCACTGTTACAATCAAAGTATCGATCATCCACATTCAAAAAGTTACTTGATTCATGCGGGTCACGACTGAAGGGATGGAAGACGAAACTCCTCTCCCATGCTGGCCGGAATGTACTCATCAACTCCACACTTAGCTCATTACCTATTTATCATATGGCTACACATAAAATCCCCAAAGGTATCACGTCGAAGATCACACAAATGCATCGAAGCTTCTGGTGGGGGCACGACGTAGATGGGAGAAGGCTGCACTTCCTAGCATGGGATAACTTTACCAAACCTAAGAGAGTCGGAGGACTGGGATTCCGTAAACCAGAGTGGGTCAACACTGCCCTCCTTGGCAAGCTGCTGTGGCGCTTCCTGGACCAGCCTGACCTACTTTGGGTCCGTCTGCTGCGCGGAATTTACCTTCAAAATAAATCCATCTGGGCGATTCACAAATCGAAGCGATCTTCACCAACATGGAAGAGCCTTTTGGACGTTAGACATTTACTGGCGGACAAAGTCTACTGGAGTATTAGGGGAGGATGGGTCAGCATACTCGACGACCCTTGGATCCCAAGCTTGCCCGAACACAAGATTTCAGGGGTTGAGCTGCCGGAGGATGGGACTCGGATAGTCCGTGACTTGAGGTGCCCGCGTTCAAGAACATGGGATCAACCTGTGATACACTCACTCTTCCCGGCCATGGAGGCTAGGGCAATCATTGCCTTCAAACTCAGAGACGGTGACGGCACGGATACCCTTACATGGACATACTCGAACAATGGCGTCTTCTCCGTGAAATGTCTCTATGAATCAATCAAGCTACAACAACCAGGCTGCTCTGAGATGAACAATGATACCAGCTTCTGGCGATAATTCTGGTTGGTAAAAGACTTGCCCCCACGGATCCATACTTTCATCTGGCATCTACTAAAGAACACTCTCCCCACCTTCGTCAACATCAATAAGAGGATTCAGTCTGTTAGCTGTATTTGTCCGCTCTGTGGCGTTCACGACGAAGGAATGGACCATTTACTCCTCCACTGCCATATTGCCCGTGAGGCTTGGTTCGCTTCACTGCTTGGATTGAGACTTGAGGCACACACTAAGGTACGTGATCTGCTATTTAATTGGCTCGTGAATCTCAAATCAGTCGAGGCATTTAAATTAGGACCGTGTATGATGTGGGCTATTTGGAAAATGAGATGCTCCTGTGTGTTTAACAATTCGAACCCTACGTGTGCGGCAATACTCAAACAAGCGAGCGTCGGGTTACAATTTTCTGATCAATAGCCTAATGTTAACTACTACACCACTACTATTTTAAGTTAAAGATGGCCCACGGTACATAGTATAACCATTTGGTTTTCTCATCGATCTTTTGGCTCTTCATGATAGTTATTTTTACGTAAATTGCAGTTATGGTTTCCTGCAGATTCATGTGTTTGATTCTTGATCAATCTTTGTTTTCCAATTGTAATTGCACAAGTAGTATCAATTGTTGCACTCTAAATTGCAAGACACATCTACACAAAAACGCACGCGCTCCTGACGTCTTCAGAGCATATATAGATTAAGGCCTTATCAGAGTTTCCTTATAATAAGATAATAAGAAAACTTTCAGAGCTTATCTAGCTAATCTTACACAAAATTTCAACACTTATTTTTTAAAAAAAATCCTGAATTATGCACTTGAAAGAAGCTTGATAGGCCTTATGTGAAAGAAAGAAGCCTTTCCATTATGTCATAGGTCAGGACTCAGAAGTATATGAAATAATATATATATATATATATATATATACTACTCGTCAGTTCCATCTATGTATCATTGAGAGAAGCTGGGCCTAGTTGCAGACAACAATCCCACATTATTGATGGTTAAATAATAATTAGTCGAAGATATTATATAATTAGCATTAATGAGAAAGTCAGACCATTGCTGACCCACCTGTCAGACAAAACGTCCTGTGTGTATAGAACACCATTTTCTTATAAATATTAATGAGAAAGTCAGACCATTGCTGAGTAGTGGCCTTTAATTAGTTTACTGCATGAAACTTTTGAGGATGTGGAAGGGGGGCAACATTGACTTGGAACAGCTCGACAGAGAGTGCATGTAATTAATTATATAGTAATTCTTTAGTTAGGGCTAGCTGTAACAAACAAGTGATGAATCTTCGTAATTAGAATCTTGAATTTATTGAATTGCTAATGATCGATCGATCAGTGTATAGAATAGAATAGAAATGATTAATATATCACAAACTAGCTAAAGCTGTAAATGTATAAATAGGAGAGACAGTACTGGCGATCATTGACCAGGTGGTAGGTGTTGCAATCATGCGCGCAATGTGATCCTTGGAAACATCCATGGGGTTGGGGTCCTCCTCCTTCCTAATGGTACGGTAGGTCCATAGGACACATTAGTGATGCGGCGCCAAGGTTCTTGGACTCGATCTCCATGGCCCCTCCCACCAACATGATTAATTATCATATGTATATATTCAACTATACTTACTATAAGTACTCCTCCCTCCAGTTCTTGTTTTCTCAATCCCAACAGCTAGCATTTCAAACTTTGCTCCCTCCAAAGTCCAAACTCCTCTTCTGCTCCTGTGGTGTATACATACATAGGTATATATGGAGAGAATGAATATTGATGGACCTGCAGCACAAGGAGAAGAAGGAGGCAACAAGCTGGAAGATACTTCCAAGTTCGACCTCCCGGTGGACTCGGAGCACAAGGCCAAGTCCATAAAGCTCCTCTCCTTGGCCAAGCCCCACATGCTCACCTTCCACCTCTCCTGGGCCTCCTTCTTCACCTGCTTCGTCTCCACCTTCGCTGCCGCCCCCCTCATCCCCATCATACGCGACAACCTCAACCTCACCAAGGCCGACATCGGCAACGCGGGGGTCGCCTCCGTCTCCGGCAGCATCCTCTCCCGTCTCCTCATGGGCGCCGCCTGCGACCTCCTCGGCCCCCGCTACGCCTGCGCCTTCCTCGTCATGCTCGCCGCCCCCACCGTCTTCTGCATGTCCCTCGTCACCGACGCGGCCGGATACATCACCGTCAGGTTCATGATCGGCTTCTCCCTCGCCACCTTCGTCTCCTGCCAGTACTGGATGAGCACCATGTTCACCAGCAAGATCATAGGCCTGGCTAACGGGACCGCCGCCGGCTGGGGGAACATGGGGGGAGGGGCGACCCAGCTGCTCATGCCGCTCGTCTTCGACGCCATCGCAAAGTGCGGGGCCACCCCCTTCTTCGCGTGGAGGATCTCCTTCTTCGTGCCCGGGGTGATGCATCTGGTGATGGGGATACTGGTGCTGACTTTGGGCCAGGACTTGCCCGACGGGAACCTGGGGAGCCTCAAGAACAAGGGAGACGCGAGCGCGGACAAGTTCTCCAAGGTGCTAGCCAATGCGATGACCAACTACCGGACCTGGATCTTCGTCCTCCTCTACGGCTACTCCATGGGCGTCGAGCTCACCACCGACAACGTCATCCACGAGTACTACTACGACCACTTCGGCCTCAACCTCCGCACCTCCGGCTTCATCGCCGCCTCCTTCGGCATGGCCAACTTCGTCGCACGTCCCTTCGGCGGCTTCATCTCCGACCTCGGCACCCGCCGCTTCGGAATGCGTGCCCGCCTGTGGACCGTGTGGGGCCTCCAGACCCTCGGAGGAGTCTTCTGCGTCTGGCTCGGGCGCGCGACGTCCCTGCCCGTCTCCATCTTCGCTATGGTCTGCTTCTCCATCTGCGCGCAGGCCGCATGCGGGGCAACCTTCGGGGTCATCCCCTTCATCTCGCGCAGGTCGCTCGGGATCGTGTCCGGGATGACCGGAGCCGGAGGGAACTTGGGTGCCGGCCTGACGCAGCTGCTCTTCTTCACTAGTTCAAAGTACTCCGCAGGGACCGGGCTCTCGCTGATGGGAGTTATGATCATGGTTTGCACGCTGCCTGTGACTCTTGTACACTTTCCGCAGTGGGGGAGCATGTTCTTGCCGGCATCCGGGAATGCGACCGAAGAGACCTACTACGGCTCCGAGTGGACGGAGGAGGAGAAGGAGATGGGGCTGAACCAGGCAAGCATGAAGTTTGCAGAGAACAGCCGGTCCGAGAGGGGAAGCCGAGCGATTGCAGCAGCTCCACCCTCTCCTAATGCCACCCCGGTGCATGTCTAGCTCTATATTGGATCAAGCTCAGGTTTGTACTTAATTGGGGAAGATATTAGGCTCTCTTTTTTTTAGTACTATATTTGAGCGGCCGGGCCGGAGATCATCACGAATATCTATGATTCCATGTATGCTATAGCAAACTGCTAAGTAAGTATATATTTTTTGAAGAAGACAAATTGTATTACAGACATGACCTGCCAAGTATCGGCAGAAGTATGGTAGGGCTGCTGAGATTGTAATGAAGTGCAAAACAAATGAATTGAAAGGAAATTTCATAAACATATTCTTTGCTAGTAATTAGAACAAAATTCCATAACATCTCTGATCGTAAAATTGAAACAAGGGTGATAAATCACACAAAAGAACTATTGTAATATATGTACATTGTTTTCTGTTATATTTTTTAAACTTTGAAGCATAAAGAGATCACATTTGATATGATCGAATGTATATTTTAACAGGCTTACATGTTCTGTATGAACCTTCTGATTGTGAGAAGAGGTAACAACATAATGCAATTTTAAACTTGTTAAGGAAAATTATATTTCTTTTTGCTTTTGATTTGGAAGTTTGTACTGGTGGGTAGTTGTAACTGGGATAACTATTAGTTACTATATTTGGCCTAGCAAAACTTTTAACAGGTTACACAAGGTAACATTACTGTCATAGGATACTTGCCCTATATGTACTGATAGGTAGTTGTAAGTTTAAATTTTTTTCCTTCAAATATGGTAAGTTTCTAAAACTAAGCTACAAGGAAGATAATCTTATACCATATTTTATTCTTAGATATAACATGGTGAAATAGTTTGTCTGAAGGTATGTTTCTCTTTACAGTTCTAATTGGTTTGTATTGCATCCTCTCATTTTCCTTACCTCTCCTTTTTGGTTGGTATTGCATCCTCTTTGCCTATACATGTAGGTATGTAGATCTGTCACTGTTTGTCCAGTAAATTTGTGTCCAAATATCAGTGTGATGTAGATGTTTAAATTGGAGCTTCATGATATTTGAATTTCTTGCTAAGATATAGGTCCTTGCTACTTATATGCACGAAGAATAATATTGATTGAATATTTACTAGCTTTACTAAAAGTCTCATAACACTTATGTTATTATTGGATTTCTATTTTCCATATTCAAATTTTGGAGGAGGTAAAACTTGAAAGTCGAGCTAAGAAGTTATTTTTTTCCTGAAGAACTTTGAGGTGTCTGCATGTATAGAGCATTTTTTGCTTGACCACAATGAGTCTATTATTTGCTATATTGGCATGTTGCAATGATCATAAACTGGAACTGGTAGATTCATGTTGCCTGGATGTTGCAGAAAAAGTTGAAAAGTGAAATGACTTATCTATGGCCTTTGGATATAGGATGTGCTTATGTTTTTTAATTTCATCATGTCTTGCCTAGTCTGATATGCGCTATCTGTTTTAAAAGAGGCGATGATGATCCTTACCAGATTGCTAATTTCCATTTAAGAATAAGGTTTGGCTTTCTTTTTCCTCTCTTCTGATGGCATGGTGGCTCAGCTGCAACCAATTTGGTAAGATGTACGTGATTTGGAAATATTTATATTTCGATGGAAAAATACCTTTTTATTTCTTGTAGTGGCAGGATCATCATCACAGTAGAGATTCACTTAATAAGGTTTGTCATATATGACGGTTTTTACCCGTCATAAAAATGTATTTTTCTTGTTTTGGCAGGATTATCATTGACAAGTAGTATACCTGTCACGACTGTATCTGAGGCAAACACCTCGTCTCGAGTCATGGCATAGACACGTCCTTAGGCATTGGGGCGACAGTCTTGGCCATTTTGCTGTACAGGCTGGGAAGGTCGAGGTACCGAATCTCGATTATCTGGACGGTGCTGCGATAGAGGTGCAGTTGGTTTTTGTCTTCTAGCCGGACAATCAGCACGTATGTGGCCCTTTTTACCACAGTTACAGCATCCATCTTCAAGTATCAAGCAATTGTTGATAGTGTGACCGAGCCGGTGACATCGGGTGCAGTGAGGCCATGGGTTCTGCCCTGGATATCTTCCTTGTTGTCCATTCTTTGGACGCTTGATCGCATTGTTTTCTTCCACATAGCTAGGGCACTTGTGTTTGTAAGTATGTACGGTGCCAGCAGCAGCTGGAGGATATTGGCGCTCAAGGAGAAGAGCATGATTTGGAGACTCACCCATCATTTTGTATTCCGAAACTGACACATAGGCAGAGATAGAGGGCTGCAATCCACTTTAAACTGCCTAGTGCGACTCTCCATGGTAGACAAGAATGACGCAGCAAATTTGGCTAATTTGTTAAATTCTGCTGCGTATTACCGTACCGTCATGTTCCTTTGCCTCAATTGCATAAATTTATTTTTTTCTTATCGAATGGCTGCAGGAAGGTACTCGATCTCAAATGCCTTACGGAAGGTGGCCCAAGTGATTACCGTCGTCTCGTTATCGCATCGAATTGTTTGCTTTTGTACGACCCACCAGTCGTGCATGTTCAATCTGAATTAAAGTTGACCGCGGACGACTTTCGTGTACTCTTCAATGCCTAGAAGTTTGAAATGATATTCCAACTCCTTTAATCAGTCAATCGTCAGAGAAGGGTATTCTGTACCGCTGAAGAAAGTGCGACATTTTTTTTTTTAATTTTGACACCTCAAAGTTGAAACTTATTGGTGTTGCAGGTTGATGCTCGGGCTCCTCCTCATCGAGTTCGGTAGGTCAGGACGCAGGCTCGGTTATGACATTATTCATCGCAGAGTTGCTATTATCCACAACTGTTGGGACAATTTACTGAAGAGTATCAAGCTGCTTCTGCTGTAACTTAAATTGTGCCTAGAATCGAGCCCCGAACTGAGTCTGTCGTGCCCCAGCTTGTCTCTGCTGGTTTACGACGTGCCGTTGGTGATGTTTATTTTGGTGCTGATTGGCCTCGGCCTGCCATTGTTGTGCTTCCAGCATGAGCAACATCCGTTCTATGGAGGCGTTTGAGGGTTTAGCCCTTGAGCTACTCGAGCCGCTCGAAGCACTCTCGTTATTCGCGGCCGCAGCTTCCCAACTTCTGAAATTAGAAGACAACTTACATTAGTCTCAAAAAATATTATGGACTGACTGTATGAAACAACTCATCTCATCGACACGAGGTCAAAGGTTCGAGACTCAAATAGAAGGCCAAAGGACGTAAAGCCGTGCTCTGATACCATTATGTTACGATTCGATTTCGAAGGATCGATAGTCGTCCCTCGGGCATGATGTCATACGAGCCTAGGCTTCGCTCGCATAAGGCACATTCACGAAACACAATAACAAAGAGAATACACAGAGTAAATTAAACACATTTGTATAGAAGTAACTTCTTTCATTGATAATACTGAATTTACATTTACATTGACCAAGATACAAAATAGATTTATCACGCGGGCTTACAAACTGACTCAATTACAAAATGAATATCGATGAGATATCCGTTCCATATATCACACCCCTTTATACAACCAAAACATTCAGATACCTTGAATAGGGGAGAGTTGAGTCATCTTTTCTTAGACAATTGCGGGATCTTCAGAAGGAATTTGATCAAGTCTTTGTGCGCACGGGCGAAGCTTCAAAATACACGAGGTCTACCTTCAGTCAGGTGGCATGCTCCTCATGATTTCTAGTACCTGTGGAGAGCGTGGATTAGTACATTATCGTGTACTTGTGGGTGGCTAATTAATTTTTGTGCTCTCATTTGGTTAAAAAATTTAGGTGAAACATGCAACATATTTTAGAAATCTTTCTAGCCATCCTAGTCAGTTTCATGCAAGCAGTTTGACAAAACATAAATAAGGTAAATTATGTTAGAACTTACCTACGATAGAGCATGTCGTACAATATACAGCTTACCGTAATCATCCCTGCCAGTTTGTTAGCAATGACTAAAAATAGTGTGTGATATAGAGGTCACTAGCATTAATTAGCCATCCTAGACATAGTCTGGTTAGATGGGATACTTTCAACGCAAGTAGCGAGCTCCGCTTAAAGTCCATGAATTATCCATTGCTTAAGTACAGCTTAGCTACACTATGTTTCCCTCTAGGACGAATCGGTCCTATGGCCCCAGGATAATGTTCGAAGAAATATTGTCCTTGTGTACAAGTTGTCCATGACCTGCTAGACTAAACTAGTTATTTAAGCATGGTCTACAATTTCATAAAAAACTTAACCAAGTTCTGCGTATACTGTCATATCATTTTGTAGTGTTCATTCATTGATTCATTTTATTTTTTTTAACACAGTTATATAGATTGCATAACATAAGTAAGCATGTGAATAGTTTTATGGTATAGCAGTTCCACACAAGTAAACATGTATAATTATATACAATAGTTATATAACATTGGGTCCTCGACTCTATAACTAGCATTCGGACTATTGATGTTATCGATTAATTGGAGAAAGAGGGTCAAGAAGAGAAGGTCGAGCCACTCCCCGTTGATTGAATGAGCGAGTGGAATGAGCCTTCTAAGTCGTATGGTCTCTTAAGCGATCACTTGAAATCGCATAAGCAAACGATCAATACTCTATCTTTCTATTTCGAGTTCGATATAAAATGCGAAGTTCGAAGAACGCAAGCAATAAAATCTATCAAAAATATTCACGAAAATGTATTTAGAAAACCCAAAGCCAAAGAAGCAAGTGCGGCATGGAAAGCAGAGCAACAGGAGGTCTCTCCCGACTCGGCTGTAGAGTCCATACTCGAGGCGCGACCCGCTGAATATGGGACTTTGATTCCGAAAAAGCCAATCCATAATGAGGAAGGGATCTTGATTCAGCCAATCCCGACCAATCGATAATGACAGAGTTTCTTAACCACGTTCTTCACGTCGAAACGAAGAACGGGGCTCGGTGTTAGGACGAGGCACTACATGATCTTCCTCATACATGACATGAGCATACTAGTGAGCCACATTCCATAACTCATCACATCTGGCCAGTTAAGGAAGAGTGCGTCATTCACAATTTTTTTAATTTCCAACACAAGCCATGATCCAACATTCTGATTAAATCCAACAAGCTAATCAAATGCCTCTGCATGGAGTGGGGCATTACAGTTGGGTATACCAACGCTGATATGGCTGGAGATATAGACATGAGGTAGTCGACTTCGGGCTATGTGATGATGTTTTCTAGTGGCAATCGCGGTTGCAGAAGTGTGTTGCTTTGTCGACGAGAGAGGCATAGTACATTGCGATGACAGAGACTTGCAAGGAGTTGTCGTGGATGAAAAAGCTGATACAGAAAGTAGGCCTAAAGCAAGAGCAGTATACTTTGCTTTACGATAGCCAGAGTGTCATTCACCTGGTGAAGAACAAGACATTTCATAGTCGGTCCAAGAACATTGAAACTCGATATCATTGGATATGCATATAGTTGAGAAGAAGGACGTGACGCTTGAGAAGATTCATACAGATGATATCAGAGTAGACATATTCACAAAGGTCACTACAAAAAAAATGATCATTTACGGCGTACGAAACATGCCGTAAATGATCTTTCACGGCGTACATTTTGGTGCCGTAAAAGACCATGCCGTAAATGACCCTATTATTTACAGCGCGTTGGATAGCCCTGTAAATGTTAATATACACGCCGTAAATGATCACAAATGAACGCCGTAATTGATTTTCTCACAAAATTTTGACAACCATTTATGGCATATTTAATATGTCGTAATTGCTCTTTCACGGCATACATTTAGACGCCGTAATAGATATTCCTGCATGATCTAATACAGCATACATTTGTATGCCATAGTTGCTATTCCCGCAAGATAATTTATAGCGTTCATTTTGATGCCGTAAAAGATATTTCTGACAAATTATGTTTACCATTTTGTGACATATGTAGTGTCGTAAATGATGTTTGATGAATATTTTCGTCAAAATATTTTAATGGTAAACAAAGTATACAACATAGCAAAAATACATTTGTAATAGTTTACTCACATGTATTCCCAATCAAACTACAAAACTGGAAACTCCTTCAAATAAATCCAAGCACGTGAAATCATAAAATTTAATTGGATTCAGTAGCCAAAATACATTAATAGCAAACAAAAGGCAATGTCAAAGTACATCATGCCATATTGATGCATGAACTAGAAAAATTGTTGTAGTACTGAATTAAGAACCATACAATTCAATACAAATTTTCTAAAAAAAATTATCGAGCTGAACAGAAAGTGTAAATTGTCTTCTATCATAAATTTCAGCTCAATTGGTTGCATGGGAGAAGCTTCAAACACAATATACAGATATTGTTCTTTTGATTGATAACCTGCACGAACAAAAAATGTATTTTAGTTCATTGTATCTAATTTAATGTATATATAAACACAACAATGAAAAAAAATATAATATAGAAAACTACATTTCCAAGTACTCAATTGTTTAACATTATAGCTTTATGAAACTTTACTACTTAAGTAACATCACCAATGACATTGATCAGATGCTCATTATATTAGAAGAAATGGTAATGTTCATACAGTATCAGAATAAGTGTTCAAGTGTCTGACTCTATTTTGATCCAAAAATAATACAATAAATCTAGCTTCATCAGTGACAAGAAAGAAATTAGTGCAACTCTATCAGAATGCATTACTTTTAAACCCTCTTCAAATCAGCCATGAACAAAGAGGACACAAGTATAAAGTCCAAGGGATGTATAGCAGTTGACATGTGCATTAAATTGATTTCATAATTTCCTAAAAGTTAAAGTAAAACAAGATAGGAACTAGATTTTCTGTACAACACCTTCAAGTAGAAATCAGACTGTGATCAAACATAACAAGGACAGTTATACAGAAAACGTAGTTCCTATCTTGTTTTATTTTAAGTGCACATACTTTTTCAGTTGCCTGTTTGCCCAGATGTTGCTCCAAATTTTAAGACTAAACATATTCGTGTATACTATGTCATGTTACTGCCCTGTCCAATACAGACACATGAATGTATAGTGTGGCATGACATTGTCCTGTCCGACAAGTACATGTCCATGTATATTAGAATGCGTATTGTCCGAAACAGACCACCTATTTTACCAAAAAGTAATGCCTGACAGAATAACCTTTACAAGTACCGAAAGTTATTGATACTAAACAAGTAACAAGAATGTCAAAAGATTCCCAAAAAATGCAAACGGGTAATTAGAGATAATATTAATTTCTTTATTTATTGAGGAACTTGGACAACTTTCTATACCTGAACAAGGTTATGCATCAACTGGTTCACCATCATGCTTGGATATGCCAACTCATCATTTAAAACACAATCAGTATCTGCATTCGATACCTCAGTATTCCCACTCTCCAACATTAACAGTGAAGTTGCATGCCTCTAAACATAGTGAAGCATATAAAAATGAAGAACAATCATCATCAGGGATGGATCCAGAAACTATAGTTGGGATGGGCTACGAAAAATTTGGGTGGACTGGAAGTAGATTAATCCATATAAAAAATCAAAAAAAAATTTATATAGAAAAAAATGTAAAATTTTATTTTTTGGGGTGGGCTCCAGCCCACCCCAAGCAAGCTTTGGATCCGCCCCTGATCATCATTATGTGTACCAAATAAGTATGAGATAAATTTTGGATCTAAAGTTAATCAAGCCTACTAAAATACTAAACTTCCTAACTTTTAACCAAAAAGAAACGTAAAGATAAAAGATGAAAATCTAAATTCAGACAAAATGATGAAAAGAAAGAAATACACCACTAAAGTAGGAAATATGGTTGGAGCTAATGATGCTGCAGCAGGCAAAATTAGACAATCATGCTTAATAAGATCATAAAAGGGGTTAAGATGAGCATGTGAGCTACCTTCAATCAACCATAGATTGTCCAAGTACATCCACATGCACCCACAAGAGTCGAACACACTAGCCTGTTGCCTCTCCCTTTTACTAAACATGAGGACCTACAATTTTCTGTCAATAACTTCACTATATGACAATCAAAATTTGTAGCTAATAACTACTAGTTTTAGTTTTAACACCATGTTCATGTAAACAAATTAGGACCATGCATTATTTCAAATGCAAATTTATAAGAATATAGCAAGAAACATGATCTTTTTACCTGCAATATCTTCAATAAATTAACCACTAAACAATATGATTCAACAAGCATAAAAAGAAGCATCACACAGAGGAAAACAGACCCAAAATTTTCCCAATATATCAACAACATGAAGTATAAGTTATGATATTACCAACATCAAAAGATTCAAAACTAACATGTGTGTGAAGTCATAAATATTTGTTCTTACATAAAACAAGTTCAATCTACATATCTAAAGCCAGTATATATGAAAGGAAATGTATTAATTACTACGCTCTCTCCTGGAAACTCAAAAACAATTTTATGTGATGGAAATATCCTAAGATACAAAAAAGAAAAAAAAAACATGACAATGGGATTTGCTCATAAATCTTGTTTGACTTATGGTATCTTGAGATGTCAGGTTTGTCCGAACATAAATTAGCAAAAAGAAGATAACAAATGTAAGAAAATTCATACAACTATTGGATTATCGGGTTGAAATCTGGTTTTTCTTTTCTTCTACACCTATATTGATGGTGTTACCTGTATACTAAGTACATAAAATTTTATGAGTAAAATTACAGAACAATTACATAGCAATAGAAAGTGTTGAAAAAATTGTAACTAAGATGCATATCCTGTTTGGCTTTGGTGTTCCAAATTCAAAAACCTAACTACAAGCCACAATTTTAAAAATCCACAACCAAAAATTCGATAATCTTCTAATTAACCAAACCAAATAGTTTAATTTGGTTCAGTCAGTTTGAACCACATACTGAACACCCCTAGACCTCTCTACCGAGAAAGTGGGTTGTATGTTCGCACAAGTGCCCTTATTTCTTTCCACCTTGAAAATTACTTTACTGCAAATATCTTAATCATGTTTAACTAGATCAATTAGAAAGCTCACATTACACAGTTGGAGGTAGCTTTTATGGTTTAATTGGAAAAGCATCATTAGATAATATTTTCAAGAATAACACGAAAAACACTTAACAAACTGATTTCTAGTACTGCTTTGCTTAGCAATTGAAATGTATAACTTCAGAACATGTCTTGCACTTGTTTAATTGCCATATCAAGATAAATATGTGAAGTACCTTAACCCATAAGGTAATCATCATGTTTTACAGGTAGCAACTCATCCAAAATCAGTGCCCGTTTAAATGCATCAACAGCTTGAAGATCTCATATATCTCTTTATATCCTCAATTGAAGCGCAAGTTACCTGACAGCCAGTCTTTCTCCTGTTCTTCTCAAAGAATGCCTGAATTTGTTGATGCATCTAGTGCCTTTTTCTTCGATTTTCCTATTCTGAACCTTCTTTCATCATTTTGGAGAAAATATCTACACCTGTAAAATATCCAATTTGTGGTCTTTACGCTCATCATTTTGGAGAAAATATCTACACCTGTAATCTGTCATATAAATCAGTAGTAGCTTCGTAAACGAATAAAGTTGAGAATATAGTACCAAAAGTCTAAATAAAGAAGATATTTGATCTTCAAACACTCAAACAATCATGGAATATACTATGACGCACCAAGCATATTAGAATCCATAATTTTGCTGCATCAACTTATAAATATAGGATTTTACATAAAGGCAACATATACCTTGAATTTTACATAAAGGCAGAGTATAAACTTATGGAGTAGAGTTTCGACTATCGTATATATTATTATTTTTTCCAGCATATTTACTATGCTATTGACTTAGATTTTTTGAAACATACACAAATATGCAAGTCAATTGTACTATGGCATTCTTTCAATTTTTTTACTATCTCTGCTTAAAATATGCAAGTAATTACTGTTGGTATTTTTGCCTTTGGACTAGAAAAGATAGTCCCATATCGGTTACACCAAATGGTGACTATCTCAATATAATGCATTGCTTGTGTTGAGGTGTACACATGATGTGTAGTGGGGCACAAGTTTGTGCCATGTGGAAGTATTTTCCTAGAAGGAAAAAGGATTAAATCCAACAAGGATGCAAGTTAATTTTTGTTGTGCGGACTCGGACTTGGACACGGACTCCAGGATGTCTCGTGCATGCACGGGAGTGTTCGGGGGGTAGGCGTGGACTGGCACACTTCTATGCTGATTATGGGATGATCTAAAATATCAAACTCTATTTTTGAGTATTAGTATTTTAGTCCCACATCGGATAGGAGAAGAGCTGAAGTCTCAACTCCACTCTATAAATAGAGCCCCTTGACCTCCTTTGAAAGATGCACCAAGAAGAGAGTTGAGGGAGTCTATTAAGTCCAGGAAGCCCGTTCAAGTCTCAAATATTGACTTACGAGCGTTCCAGAAGTTCTTCGTGAACTTGCTGGTTCCTGGAAGCTGTTCGTGCTCGTGTGGGGCGAATAAAGCTTTGAGCAACGGTGGTTCATTCACCCCAGCATCTCATTCTCGCCTGTCATCGTTGCTGTTGCCTTTTACAGTAACTTCTTTTTAGAAGCTCTACTGCTGATAGTTGCTTGCACAAAGTCGCTTTAGATTTTTTGTGTATTACGTAGAATCTTTTTAGATCCTCGTAATTCAGAATCCTCCAGGATCTCTGTTGCACATCTTCTTTAAGGTGCTGCATTTGAAACGTTGTGTGTACAATTGTTTCAGTTTCAAAATTTTCCATCGAAAATTGTGCCTCGGCACTAACAATCTCAAAGCTTTATTGAGAAGATGGTTAACTCTCGTGCTTCGCTCATCGATACCGGCTTTAACAAGTTGGAGAAATTCGATAGCGAACACTTCCAGATATGGAGAAGAAAGGTCACTTTAAATCTTCAACTCGTGAATGTTGATCACGTGCTGTCAGAAGAAGAACCGATCGTTCCCACTACTGGATCTGCTGCGGCTGTGGCCGCTGCTACGACCAAGCAAGCGAAGTGAAAGAGAGAAAACAGTATATGCAAACTACTGATACTCAATTCTATGGAAGACTCTCTGGCAGAGTCCTACTCCAAGAAGACATATGCCAAAGAGATATGGGACTCCTTGGGAAAGCTCTATGAAGATGACGAGAACCGGTCCAAGATCTTCATGGTAGAAAAATATCACAAGTGGACCTTCGAAGACGAGAAGGCGATGCTGACCCAAGTGAAGGAGTTTCTGAAGTTGCGTCAGAAACTAGAAGACGAGAACATGCCCCTCGTCGACAAGTTTGTCGTTGGAGGGATCATCGCGAAACTTCCTACAGAATGGAGCAACTTCTATGCAAAGATGCATCGAAAGAAGATGGAAATTAGCTTGGAAGATTTCTTGCAAGAAATCCATGTTGAGGACGAGATGCGCTCTCAACAGAAGATGGATACTCTGTCCAAACAACTGGTGAAGGCAAATCTGGTCCAAACCAGAGAGTACCAGGGGAAGCAGGCTGCTTCTCATCGCAAAAAGAAGGACTTCACGAATCTGAAAGTGAAGGGTCCTGCTTTCAAGCAGCAGAAGTCCAAGTCCCATGTGACTTGCTTCAATTGTGGCAAGAAGGGCCACTACAAATCCGAATGCAGGTCCAAGCCCAAAGAACAAGGTGAGCCTAGTAAGGTTTCTATGATTACTAATCTAGTTGCTATGATAGCACAGGTTACAACTGTGGGGGCTGACTTGGACTGGTGGATAGACACTGGTGCGACCTGCCATGTCTGTTCAGACAAAGACTGGTTCGTCTCTTATGAGCCAACTTCAGAGAAGGTCATAATGGCAAACCAGGCACAAGCTGAAGTACTGGGGATCGGGACGGTGGAGCTGAAACTCACATCGGGGAACACTCTGACGCTTCAAGGTGTGAAGTATGTTCCAGTAATTGCTAAGAACCTGATCTCTGGAAGTCTGCTCTGCAACGCAGGCTTGAGGATGGACATCAATGCTGGCCAGTTGGTGATGTCCAAGAAGGGTACATTCTTCAGGAAAACTTTTCAAACTGAAGGAATGTACAAGATTCAGCTTGTTGAAACCCAGCATGATAATATAAATGCAATCACTTTTTCTGATTATTCTCTTGAGTTGTGGCATAATAGGCTAGGACATGTTCATTGTAAAAGGATTAACAGAATGTCTAGTCTAGGACTTATCTCCAAGTGTGGGGGTAAGGTAGAGAAATGCCAGACGAAGATCACAAGGAAACCCTTTCACAGGGTCCATCGAAGCACAGATCTTCTGGAGTTGGTTCACTCAGATATCTGTGACTTCAAACAATTCTCTACAAAGACCGGGATGAAGTATTTCATTACTTTCATCGATGACTTCTCAAAGTATGCTTTCGTCTACTTGCTCAAGTCTAAAGATGAAGCATTCGAGAAGTTCAAGGAGTTCAGGGCCGAGGCTGAGCGACAAACTGGACAACAACTCAAGAGATTAAGGAGTGATCGAGGCGGGGAGTATCGGTCTCATGAATTCTTATCATTCTGCAAAGAACATGGAATCATCAATGAGACAACGGCTCCGTACTCTCCTCAATCCAACGGAGTAGCAGAAAGGAAGAACAGAACGTTGACAGAGATGATGAACTCCATGCTGTTGACTGCGGGTCTTCCAAAGTGTTACTGGGGAGAAGCTGCACAAACGGCAACGTTCATTCTGAATAGAGTGCCATATGCAACTTCCGACATAACTCCTCATGAACTCTGGTTCAAAGTCAGACCTAACTTGAATGTTATTCGAGTGTGGGGGTGTCTGGCTTATGTGAAGCTCCCGGATCTGAAGATTCAGAAGCTGGGGACTAGGACTACGAAGGCGATCTTCTTGGGGTATGTCGAGAAGAGTGATGCTCGAAGATTCTTTGATATCGAGTCAAACCATATCATCGAATCTCGCGATGCTGAATACTTTGAAGACAAGTTTGTAAAACACAAGAATATTGTTCTCGCAGATCTTCCGAAGAATGATAAGGGTACAAAGTAGACAGAAGTCTTTAATGAACCAGTAGTCCAAGATGAAGCTGTCGTCAAGGAGACACCAGCTGAACCAGAACTCGCTGAGCCGTCAACTAAGCGAACGAGGAGGTCGAAAGACTTCGGAGATGACTTCATCACCTATCATGTGGAAGCAGATCCGCTTACCTATGATAAGGCGATGAAGACCAGAGATGCTGTATTCTGGAAGGAGGCGATAGACAACGAGATTGACTCAATCACCTCCAACAACACATGGGTATTGGTTGACCTGCCAGAAGGAGCAAGACCCATCGGATGCAAATGGATCTTCAAGAAGAAGATTAAAGCAGATGGAAACATTGACAAGTTCAAGGCCAGGCTAGTGGCCAAGGGGTTTGCTCAGAAGCAGGGGATCGACTACTTTGACACTTATGCTCCAGTAGCTCGGATGACAACCATCAGATTGTTAATTGCTCTAGCAGCAATACACAAGCTGGTGATACATTAGATGGATGTGAAAATGGCATTCCTAAATGGCGAGCTGACCGAAGAGATCTACATACAACAACCAGAAGGTTTTGTCGTCAGAGGTCTGGAAGACAAAGTCTGCAAGTTGATGAAGTCTCTGTATGGTTTGAAACAAGCTCCCAAAATGTGGCATGAGAAGTTTGACAAGGTGATAAGGTCAAATGGCTACAGGGTCAGTGAAACAGACAAGTGTGTCTATACGAAGTTTCCTGACGGAAGAGGAGTAATCGTATGTCTTTACGTGGACGATATGCTAATCCTAGGTACGAATTTAAGCTGCGTCACAGAGACAAAGAAATTCCTCTCGACCAAGTTCAGTATGAAGGACTTGGGGGATGCCGACGTAATCTTGGGGCTCAAGATCATCCGGACAGGCACTGGAATAGCGCTGTCACAATCTCATTATATTGAGAAGATGCTCACTCGCTACGGGTATCTAGATCTTCCTTTTATTGATACACCGTACCGGAGTGATCAGAAGATGGAGCCAAATTCGAGGGAAAGCGTCAGGCAGTTGGAGTACGCTAGCGTCATCGGAAGCTTGATGTACGCTACTACTGCCACAAGGCCTGACATAGCTTTTGCAGTAGGAATGCTGAGTCGGTTCACTAGCAATCCAGGCGTTGAGCACTGGAAAGCTGTGAAGCGTGTTATAAGATATCTCAAGAAAACTCAGACATATGCACTTTTCTACAGCGGAGATCCGTCAGTAGTGGAAGGCTTCAGTGATGCTAGCTGGTGTTCAGATATGGAGAGCGAGTATTCCACAGGTGGATTCGTATTCGCCATGGACGGAGCTGCTATATCGTGGAAGTCGAAGAAGCAGACTATGTTATCTCGCTCCTCCATGGAATCTGAATTTTTTGCATTGGATGCTGCTGCAGATGAAGCAGAGTGGTTTCGGGAACTCATGTATGATCTTCCGGTGGTTGGGGCTCAGATACCGACAATACCGATATACTGTGACAACCAGACGGCAGCAGCAGTGGCATCAAATGAACTCTTCAACGGGAAGAAGAGAACGGTACGGTTGAAGCACAGAGCAGTACATGATCTTATCAAGAGTGGTGTTATTGCAGTGATTGATGTTCGGAGTCAGGAGAACCTGGCGGATCCGTTCACCAAGGGTCTCAAGCGCCAGCTGGTCGATGACACAAACTTGTAAAATGGGCTTGAAGGTATTCTGATATTGTATTATTGTATTCCTACCATAAAGTTTTATGCTATTAGTTCAAAGATTTATCTACTAGGCATCTAGCTTTTGGTTCAAGGGAGGACCACTAATCGAAAGAATATCAGGAACGGTGGGTACATGCTCTATTGGACATGGATAGGTTACGGACCTATAACCACTGTTGTCTACTATTGTTTTCTGCAGAAAACGGTTTCTGTACGAAGGTTGGCTTAAATACCTTAATGAGTTCTCAGGCAGAGTGAATGCCTGGAGTGCTTTACAGGAAGCACGGTAGCGCAGTACTACAAGGAGTGTAACTCCATGCTATAGTGGGGTGACTCCACCATGAGGTTCCCAGGTAGGGGTAATGCCTCGGCTTTGCAAGCCAAGTCACAGCGGAGTAGCACCGCAAATAGGCAGGTAGCCTAATACTGTATGATAATCGTAATAAAGAGAAGTAGACAGCACTACAAAGAGGACGATGTCCTCATGTTACAGTGGCATGACACCACGAAGAGGTACCAGGTAGGGTAAAGCCTCAGCTTTGCGAGCCATGTCATAGCGGTGTAACACCGTACGGAAATGCAAGGCTTCATGCTGGGTAGTTTGGCACTACAAAGAGGCCTGTGACCTCATGCTACAGTAGTATAACACTACGATGAGGTACCCAGGTAGGGTAAAGCCTCAGCTTTAAGCCATGTCATAGCGGCGTAGCATCGCAAAGAAGCGTAATGCTTCATGCCATGACTCTTTATAAAGAACTCACCTATAGTGTATGGACAGAGATATCAGGCCGTCTCTTGAGGGTAAACTTGTAGACGCCCAAAAATTATACACTGAAACTAGGCTGGCACAAGGCCTTCAATATGCAGCCAGAAGCACAGTTGATGTCATTATGTGAGTAGGAAGAATTGCAGTTATGGTACAGAATTCAAGGCTTAGTCCATTCTTGTATCATGTTGTTATTTAACCTATACGGGAAGATTCAAGTCGTAGCGACATCTCTCCTAATGCATGATGGGCAGTAACTGTGGGGAACGCTCAACCCATATATTGAGATATGTGGGGAATTGTTGGTGTTTTTGCCTCTGGACTAGAAAAGATAGTCCCACATCGGCTACACCAAATGGTGAGTATCTCAATATAATGCATTGCTTGTGTTGAGGTGTACACATGAGGTGTAGTGGGGCACAAGTTTGTGCCATGTGGAAGTATTTTCCTAGAAGGAAAAAGGATTAAATCCAACAAGGATGTAAGTTAATTTTTGTTGTGCGGACTCGGACTCGGACACGGACTCCAGGATGTCTCGTGCATGCACGGGAGTGTTCGGGGCGTAGGCGTGGACTGGCACACTTCTATGCTGATTATGGGATGATCTAAAATATCAAACTCTATTTTTGAGTATTGGTATTTTAGTCCCACATCGGATAGGAGAAGAGGTGAAGTCTCAACTCCACTCTATAAATAGAGCCCCTTGACCTCCTTTGAAAGATGCACCAAGAAGAGAGTTGAGGGAGTCTGTTAAGTCCAGGAAGCCCGTTCAAGTCACAAATATTGACTTACGAGCGTTCCAGAAGTTCTTCGTGAACTTGCTGGTTCCTGGAAGCTGTTTGTGCTCGTGTGGGGCGAATAAAGCTTTGAGCAACGGTGGTTCATTCACCCCAGCATCTCATTTTTGCCTGTCATCGCTGCTGTTGCCTTTTACAGTAACTTCTTTTTAGAAGCTCTACTGCCGATAGTTGCTTGCACAAAGTCTCTTTAGATTTTTTGTGTATTACGTAGAATCTTTTTAGATCCTCGTAATTCAGAATCCTCCAGGATCTCTGTTGCACATCTTCTTTAAGGTGCTGCATTTGAAACGTTGTGTGTACAATTGTTTCAGTTTCAGAATTTTCCATCGAAAATTGTGCCTCGGTACTAATAATTACCACATATTTCTTACCATTGGACTATTAACTAAATAATGCAATTTACTCCCTACAAGCCTCCATCCAAGCAAGACTGAAGATTGAAGCCTACTTTTATGGCACCAGGTCAAGGGTGGTTCAATTCAGTTGCAAGGACAGTAGAATTCGCATTAAAAACAGACCAAAACAAAAATATATAACAATTGGATCATCAAATGACTGATTGTGTAAAAAAATATACCGAGAGAAAAAGTGGCTTTAAGATCGCCATCGTCAGCCTCTTCGCACAGCCTACTTGTTGTGTCGTCGACATGATCGTTGCGTCGTTGTCAAGCTCGTCACGCCGTCGTCAGGCTCGTCGTGCCACCGTCAGGCTCGTCACGTCGTCGTCCTTCCGTTAGCCTCCGACTCGCTGCCCTTCCATTCGAGTCGTATTGTAGCAAAAAGATGGAGGGGAGAGAGAAGTGGCTCGTAGAGAGAGAGAGAGGGAAGAGGGAGAATTTGAGAAATTTTATCGGAGGAAAGGGAGAGTCGAGAAACCCTAAACAATTGAGGAAAAAAGTGATTATGCCCAAATATTTAGACTGGAAGGGGGGAAGTATTGGTGTATAATAAAAATTTAGGAAATTTAATTTTAAGTCCCCTCTAATAGGTATATATCGTTTGGCATATAAAAACTTTGTGGCAATAAAATATTTCCTCCAATTTATTCTCATTTTGGCACATAAATAAAATATAAAATATACTTGGTGCGACAATTTTTTTTGTTATTAATAATTTAAAACTTCTTGTAGGTCGAGAAGGAAACTCTGTAGAGAAAATATCGTTTGGCATAAAAAAATTTGCAGCCCGAGAAATTGTGTTATACCTAAGGCTGCTACCGAGTCAGGTTCGGACAATGCTAGCCAACCCAAACATGTTATTCCAATGTATCTAGGTTTTGGATCATCCAAGAGCCTACAAGTATAAGCTTGGTGAATTAATGTTCATATTGGGTCCTATATAATGCCAACAGACAACCCATATTAGCTTTATTTTGTTTCCGGTTAGGTCCCTTCTCGTACCCTACCTGTTTAGTAAACTAAGGTCTAATCCGAGTTAGTCTTGCAATTGCCCAACAATCCATTAAAAAGATGCTAAAATCATAATATTCTAATTATCTCTTAAGCATTCCATCAAGCCTGTGTCCAAGTTCACGTTGAGGGAAAGTTAATTTGGAAGGAGACTTTAGAGAAACAATTACTTAGGAAAAAGTTTCTTAGGAGAATCAATTACAACATACACGGCATGCACAAATGCATGTCATAAATAAATTATCGTTTACGGCACGTAAAATTGCATGTCGTAAATGAATTATCATTCACGGCATGCACAAATGCATGACATAAATAAGTATTATCATTTACGGCACACAAAAGTGCATGCCGTAATCGAGTTATCATTCACGGCGTGCACAAATGCATGTCGTAAATAAGTTATCATTTACGGCACATAAAAATGCATGCCGTAAATACGTTTACAATGACGGCTTGCATATCAAATACGTCATAACAAACACAAAAATCAACTCTTTTACGGCACATAAATCTGCGTGCCGTAAAACAGTGTTATTTACGACACGCAGTTGCTGCGTGCCATAAATTGTGCGCCGTAATTGCTACATTTTCTTGTAGTAGTTCTTCCAAGGGAGAAGTTCGAGTACTGCAGGAGGATCGTTGGGATGACGACCCCCTCCACATAGTTGGGAAGGGGCAGATTTGTTGGAGTGGGTGGGGTTCCTAACCTATGTGAAAAATAGCCTGGAGTCGGATTGGGTATTCCTATATATAATCGAAATATTCTAATGGATTTGGCATGGATATTTCTATCTATAGTAGGAATATCTCAATAGAGTTGGATTGAGTAATTCTATATATAATTGGAATACATCAATTAGTTGTGGGTATGTGGCTATATATACTAATTGCTTACTCACCCTATAATATATCTCAGAGCAACAAGAGAAAAATGAGGCAAGAGAGCTTGTGCAACTTTGTAAAGGAGAAAGAAGAATTATAGGACGTTTCGGAGAAAAAGATCAATTATGGCTATTTATCGTTGTCTTATATCTTCGCGATTGTAATCTACTTTCTGTTCGAGTAAGTTGTGGTGATCTGTTTGGATCGCTAGGAGCTTGTAGAGGGTATATTCTCTTTATTTCACTAGTGGAGATTTTTTAACGTTGGACTCCGATCGTCCCATGGTTTTTCCATCTAGTTTTTTATATAAAATCTTCGTGTCTTCGCTGCTCACACGACGTCTAACCTGAGGAAGGAATACAGTAGAAGATCCTGAGATCATTGACTGAATCGAGGTTGCTAGAAACTGTCATCTAGGTCTCATCACTTCAGGTATAATTCGTAAACCCTATTTTCTGCCATTGAAGAGTTACATCACGTGTCAAACTTGTTCATGTTTTATCAATCAGCATGCACACCAATTCGAGGTTCTAGGGATCCCCAATTCCATCAATTTCAGTTGTCTTTCAGTAGCAGGACATGTATTGGCAGTGTATTTTGTGTTGTTATTGGCGACCCCGTGTCCCTCAAGTAATTGAGCCACCTCTATCTTCAATTGAGTGAAGGAAAGTTTCTTCACTACAAAAAATTGTCAGATTAGCGACGGCTAAATACGTCGCTAACCTCGGTGAAAACGTCGCTAAATTAATTTAGCGACGTTTAAGGCGACTTTTCGAGAACGACGGAAAAAAATATGTCGCTAAACGAGAAAACGTCGAAAAACGTCGCAAGCGCGACGTTATTTGGCGACATTATTAATGTCGCTAATTAGCGACGTTTATTGGTTGACGCTAATTAGCGACGTAAACGACAACGTTATTGTGTTGTCGCCGTTTTGCGACATTGTTGCGACGTTTTGGCGACGATGAGCTGACATCAGATTGTGGTGCTACGTGTTGCCACGTCAGCATTTAGCGACACGTTTAGCGACATTTATTAACGTCGCTAATGTTTAGCGACTAATGTTAACGTCGCTAAAAACGTCGCTAAGTTAAAAAAAATATAAAAAAAGGTTTCAGAATGCAAATGGTGCTGGAGCTGGAGCCTAAGCCAAAATACAGAATACAAAATGCAAAATACAGAATCCAATCCCAGGGTTCGCCGACCCCATCGGTGGAACACTCAACACCGGTACGCACAATACATTCCAGAATATACAAAAAATATAAAGAAAAAATAGTATCTGCAACGAACAATTTCAATATATAATATCCTCAACAAACCAAATCAATATCTGCAAATACGTAGAAACTCAGTATCCTCAACGAAAAAACTGAATATCCCCAAATACGTACAAAGTCAAAATACAAAATACAGAATCTAATCCCTGGGTTCGTCGAAAATACAAAAACAAAGATTGACACATAGTTCTAATTCATATGTGTTTTAAGTGTGAGAACGGATGGCTCAGAACACAACCCAAAATTCATTCTAGCATACATTAGTGTGAATCATCTATGTTCTGTACATATGGTGTAGTATACGTTCTTATCGAATCTAGTATCTAGTATCTGAATAATGTAACAGAATCAAGATGAACTCACATAATGCAATACTAAAATATCATCTACTACTATATGAGATATAGTGATAGGTTGTCGTGTCATCATTGCCGAGAGATGAGGGTCGGAGGCAGTCAACTTTATCTACGGCTACATAGTTTCTGCCTCGCCAGTCGAATGGCTGCAGGAACTATGTCCTGATCACCATGTCGTACCATAGTTTCTACCTCGCCAGTCGAATGGTTGCAGGAACTATATGTCCCGATCACCATGTTACCAATTAACCAACCAACAAAACTACTTGTTACAAATATCGGCACTATATGTCGCAAAACGTCGCTATGACGTTGTTAATAGTGACTAATTTGGCGACGTTAGTATGAACGTCGCTAAATTCTAATTATATTCCCTACCAATTCATTTTCCTCCATTTTACTCTCTCACTCTCTCTCCTCCCCCCTCCGGCGCTCTCACTCTCTCCGGCACTCTCACAGTACTTAAGTGTGAGAACGGATGGCTCAGAACACAACCCAAAATTTATTCTAGCATACATTAGTGTGGATCATTATGTTCTGTACATATGGTGTAGTATATGTTCTTATTGTATCTAGTATCTGAAGAATGTAACAGAATCAAGATGAACTCACATAATGTAATACTAAGACATCATCTACTACTATATAAGATATAGTGATAGGATGTCGTATCATCATTGCCGAGGGATGAGGGTCGAAGGACTGTCAACTTTATCTACGGCTACATAGTTTCTGTCCTCGCCAGTCGAATGGCTGCAGGGACTATGTCCTGATCACCATGTCGTACCGTAGATTAATGCAAATAGAGCTGGAGCCTGGGCCAAAATACAGAATACAAAATACAAAATCCAATCCTGGGTTTGCCGACCCCCTCGGTGGAACACTCAACACCGGCACGCACAATACATTTCAGAATATACAAAAAATATAAAGAAAAAAATACTATCCGCAACGAACAATGTCAATATATAATATCCGTAAATACGTACAAACTCAGTATCCTCAACAAAAAAATTGAATATCCCTAAATACGTACAAAGTCAAAATATAGTACAGTCCAAAAATGCAAAAACAAAACTACTGATCGCCTGGAGCTAGAGCTGGACACGTTGCTAGAGCCGGAGGAGCGCCACCAGATGACGCACAAATACCGCTCGAGTGACCCAAAGGCATGCAGCCACTTCCCTCCCTCCATTTTCCCTCTCCCTCTCTCATGCTACCAACGTCACAACTTTTCCAGTGTTGCTCCCTCTAATGATGATGAACGTAAAAATCAAAGACCCCCTCTCCTTTCTCATTCTTCACAGTTCTCACAAGAGGAAGGATCAGTGTTTTCTAGTTCTCTTCCATCCATCCATTCTCCGTTCTGATCAAGCCTCCACATATGATATCCAGCTCAACTGTAGAGGCGGAAAAGAAGAAGTGGGCAGGAAGAGGAGGGGAAAGCAGCACAGCCGGCGGCATGACCTGGAGGAAGTACAGAGGCTTTCTTCAATATCTGTAGGAGAACTATAAGGATATATTTTTTTCATAACTTGTCACCTTGTCAAAGCCACCTCAGCATTCACTGTTTCCCTCAAACGACGTGCCGCTCCTCGGGTCATGGGTACCATCTGGTAAGATCGATATTCACAAATAATATAATTGTAACAAAAGCAAGCTAACTAAAGGAACCATCATTTAATTTGAGTACATTTTTGAAAGCAGATAAAGTACAAAAAAATTAATTTTTTTTCCAAGTGTGAGAACGGATGGCTCAGAACACAACCCAAAATTCATTCTAGCATACATTAGTGTGGATCATTATGTTCTGTACATATGGTGTAGTATATGTTCTTATCGTATCTAGTATCTAAAGAATATAACAGAATCAAGATGAACACACATAATGTAATACTAAGACATCATCTACTACTATATAAGATATAGTGATAGGTTGTCATATCATCATTGCCGAGGGATGAGGGTCGGAGGGTAGTCAACTTTATCTACGGCTACATAGTTTCTGCCTCGCCAGTCGAATGGCTGTAGGGACTATGTCCTGATCACCATGCCATAGTTTCTGTCTCGCTAGTCAAATGGCTGCAGGGACTATATGTCCCGATCACCAAGTGTGAGAACGGATGCCTCAGAACACAACCTAAAATTTATTCTAGCATACATTAGTGTGAATCATCTATGTTCTGTACATATGGTGTAGTATATGTTCTTATCGTATCTAGTATCTGAAGAATGTAACAGAATCAAGATGAACTCACATAATGTAATACTAAGACATTATCTACTACTATATAAGATATAGTGATAGGTTGTCATGTCATCATTGCAGAGGGATGAGGGTCGGAGGGCAGTCAACTTTATCTACGGCTACATAGTTTCTGCCTCGTCAGTCGAATGGCTGCAGGGACTATATCCTGATCACCATGTCATAGTTTCTGTCTCGCCAGTCGAATGGCTGCAGGGACTATATGTCTCGATCACCATGTTACCAATTAACCAACCAACAAAACTACTTGTTACAAATATCGGCACTATCGGTGCGTTCGAATCGGAGTATCACATTTTTTGGTGTCGAAAAAACAAATAATTATTACTAAATTATCAGATTTTTCGGCACTATCGGTACCCCTGACCAAGCCCCCCTTACACCACCCCTAACCCGAACCCTAACCCTCCACTCCCCTGCTCTCCTCCCCCTACCGCCTCCACCCCCTGCTCCCCTCCCCCAGCCGCACACATACCTACCCCTAACCCGAACCCTACCCTTAGCTCCCCTCCCCCAGCCGTCCTCGTCCCCCCTGTCCCACCCCCCAGCCACCCCCCAGACAACCCCGAACCACCCGCATCCCCCCTGCCCCTCCCCCCGAGCCATGCGTACCCCCCAACCACCAACAACAAAAACAGTCGAAAAGAGAGAGAGAGAGAGAGAGAGTCGCCGGAGAGAGTGAGAGCACCGGAGAGAGTGAGAGCGCCGGAGGGGGGGAGGAGAGAGAGTGAGAGAGTAAAATGGGAGGAAATGGACCCCAACCCGAACCCTAACCCTAGCTTCCCTCCCCCAGCCACCCTCGTCACCCCTGCCCCACCCCCCAGCCACCCCCAGCCAGCCCAAACCACCCGCATCCCCCCTGCACCTCCCCCCGAGCCACCCGCACCCCCCAAACTACCAACAACCAAAATAGACGGAGAGAGAGAGAGGGAGGGGAAGAGTCACGTATCAGAGAGGGAGGAGAGACACCGGAGAGAGTGAGAGCACTGGAGGGGGGGAGGAGAGAGAGTGAGAGAGGAAAATGGGAGAAAATGAATCGGGGGGGTATTATTAGAATTTAGCGACGTTCAAACGACAGTCGCTAAATTAGTCGTTATTAGCGACGTCATAGCGACGTTTCGCGATGACTTGCTCATGTAATTAATATACATCGCTATTTTGTCGCTTACATCGTCGCTATTAGCGACGATTAGCGACGCCTCACTAAAACGTCGCTAATGTACACAATTTAGCGACGTTAATCGAACGTCGCTAAATTTATGTCGCCAAATGAGCAGATTTTAGTAGTGCTTGTCCCACTCTCCTGCCTCCGTACCTCATAATACGTAATAGTTATCATGTGTCCCGACTACGAAAGTATATGCTACATTGAAGTTATTTTCTAGACTACTTTGTTGGAACCGACTTACTTCGTTATTTGACCATTGTCCATTTTGTGAGTCAGCATATGTAACACCCAGTTTTCCAGAAAGGATAATTTTGAAATTTTGTAATTATAATTATTATTTAATGATATTTAATTTATATTATGATTTTTTAGTGATTTTTAATCATTTTTAAACTATTTAAATCATGACTTATGATTTTGGTGTTTGACTAGTGTAACCTTGGAGACTGTTGACCTAGAGCCTAGCCATGTGATTAGGATATTTAATTAGTACATTTTAGCCTAGAGGGTATTTTGGTCATTTTAGGATTTATTTGAATTTATTATGATTTATGGGGATTTGTGTGAATTTAATTATTATTTAAATAAGTGCTATGTGCTATGATGAGTTTTAGCCTAGTGCAGCCTAACCTAGAAGCTTAGACTTAACCCATGGGCTAAGTAGGATGGTTAACTTAAGTTGAGGGTAGAAATTATCAAGTTAGAAATCAAATAGGAGTTTTAGTCATGAGAATTGATTTTAGAGAATGGGCCCTTAGAAACTTAGATGTAACTTGACTTAGAGAGGGAGGCCCATGGCCCAACTAACTAAACCCTAACCCTGGCATTTATGACCAGCCACCTAGGGATCCACACTTCTATTTAATGTCTCCTCAAACTTAGGGCTAGCATCCTTAGAAAAATAGCAAGTTGAAAATAGAGGTAAAACCCTTTCTTCCCTAATCCATAACTCCTCCATTTCAACTCCTTTTTCTTCCTAATTTCTTGCAATAGATTCTAATCTCTGTGTTTTTGATGGCTATGGTGAGAAATTTCAGGGAAGGGGCAATTTGGAAGAGTTTGGGTAGCTTGAGGAACAACTCACTTTGGGGCTTTTTGAGCCATTTCAAACCTATAGGTAAATCCCTATTCCCTCCACCAAATTTTGTTTTCTTTGCATGGATAGGAAGCCCTAGGTGTCCCCTAGCTGTAGGACTTGGTTTCGTATCAAGGTGGATTCATTATGTGTCCGTATCGAATACGTATCCAATAGGATACCTAGGTGTTTGTAGGAATGCCACTTAGGATTTGATTTTCGATTTTTGTAAAAGTAATTGCATGTATTCGTAGATTTATATATGTATTTTAATATTTGTGAAGAATGAGCTAATTATTGTGTCGTTTTTGTGTCCTAATATACACTGGACATGCTGCACGACACCCACGTGTACTGTCCTGCTACACGAATGCGATTTCTCCATGGACACGCCACGTGGACACGTAATATTTGACACGGGGGTAGGGGAAATGTCTGTCAAGACTCGCCCAAAGTTTCGTGTCGAGTCGTGTCATGTCGAGTGAGAAATCGTGAGTGCACTGATCTTGTACACAGACACATCGCGCGGAAATCCTCTACTGATACGTGCGTCGTGTCGCATCCAGACACGTTTTGGATGCGTGGCGACACGTGGGATGGCTAGACCTATACCTAGTCTAGGTGTGGACACGAACACGTGGTGTCTTGTGCCCTGTGTCGTGTCCACGAGACACTGGCATGCCCGCACGACGCTGTACTGTATACACGTGTCTGTGTGTGTTTCTACTTGATTGGACACCTCGTGTCCGCTTGTGTGGACACGAGAGCACTCACCTAGACACGTGCACATGTAGTACTCTCATTACCAACCATTTAAGTGTAATATTAACATGAATTTATATGTCAATTAGCATTTCTTATTGTTCACTGACACACAGTGCACTATTTTCGGTTTTCTGATTTGGACACGTTCGTGTCCACTCTTGTGGACACGAATACACCCCTCTGACATGTAAACATATGGACAACACCACTGTCCACCTGTCTTTAGGTTTCACATGAGAATTGATTCATTTTAGGATTCAAAATGATTTTTACTGATACTGAGAAAAACCTGAGTAAAACTTCAGAGTTTAAATATGTTTTAAATTATCAAATTAATGAAATTGTTATGTATTAACATGTATACATGTCTGGGACATGTATTGGTTCGAATTTGTTCATATACTTTCACTACCAAAATAAGTCGTTTTAGCGACGCCAAAAGACGTCGCTAAAACGACAATATTCGTCGCTAATAATATTTAGCGGCAAAATTACCGACGTTTCTGGCTGGTCGCGGAAATGTTAGTCGCTGATCATATAAACTTCGCCAATCGTCGCAATTACCGACGTTTGCCGACATAAATATACGTCGGTATAATGCCGACGTCTACCGTCGTGTCGTCGGTGGCTCTGCGACGTAAAATATGGTGTCGCTACGCGTCGATAAATTTACCGACGAATTACCGTCGACTCGTCGGTGGTTTAGTGACATGATCAAAGTCACGAAACGTCGGTAAATCCTGGGAATTCCTGGGGCTGAATAGCGACGTTTACCGACGTTTACCGACGTCCTCCGACATATAATGACGTCACTAAACGTCGGTAAACTGGATAATATTGCTTATCTACCGACGTTTACCGACGCAAAATTACGTCGGAGGACGTCGGTAAACGTCGCTAAATCTGCAAATAAAATAAAATAAAATAAAATACAGAATGTCCATTTCTCCCTGCAGTTTAAAAAGCTAACCATTTCTCACTGTAGAATAGGATCCAAACAATCACAGAATGTCCATTTCTCACTGTACACAGGTTTCAGTCCCTATAACCAAGTCTACAACAATCATACAATATCCATTTGTCACTGTACACAGATTTCAGTCCCTATAAGCAAGTTTACAACAATCATACAACTAACCAAATAACCAAATATCCAAATAATCAAGTATTCAAATAACCAATTCTACACCAAATAACAAAGTCTACAACCAAATAACCAACAAATAGAATATGATCCAAACATCCAAATCTACACAACCAACAAATATCCAAGTCACAAATAAAGAATGAAACAAATATAAAGAAACAGTCCTAACTAGGACTACTAGGAATCTGGTGCAGGAGGGGCACCGCCGCGACGAAGGGATAAGAACAACTCATACTCCTCAAGTAAAATCGACACCGATGGAGGAGGCAGTGACGTCGGCAGAGTCGGTATCGAAGAAGAAGACGGTGGAGGCGGCGGAGTCGACGATGATGAAGGCGCACCCGAAGGACCAGCATGCTCCAACGCTGTAAGTCACTGGTGGTATGAATCCATGATAGATAACATTCTATCACTGCTCTGGACCATCAACTCCTGCGCCAATCTCATCCTCTCGGCCATGGTCACCTGTCCTGTCTGCAGCTCCGTCACCGTGTGCTCTAACCCTCCAACGGTGTGCTCTGTCCTCTCAGTCGTCTCCCTGAGGTCCATAATGTCGCGGTCGAGTGCATCCAATCGTGCTAGCAGCGCAGGATCCTCCGTAGGGTGCTGAGACTGCTCCTCGATCCGTCGTAGCAGGTCGTCACGGAGAGACTCCATCATCTGGTGGACTCGGGCAGACTCCTAGGACGGCTGTGGACCATGCACACTAGGAGGAGATGTCCTAGAGGACTGGGTTGCAACTAGGGCGCCATAGGATCCCGTACCGTAGTACATACCCCTACGGAGTCCACCAGCGGCGGCTATCCACAGCTCGTCCGCCGACGGAGCTTGAGTGGGCTGCGAGGAAGTACCGGCCTCTCCTGCATCAGGTGCATTAGCAGCCGTCCGTTCCCGCAGCCTCTGATACTCGGCCTAGAAAGTACTTATTATTACTAACTTCTAATTTCTAATTAATGTACTTATTATTACTAATTTCTAATTAATGTACTTATTATTTCTAATTTCTAATTAATGTACTTATTATTACTAACTACATGAATATTTATTTGCATCATATTTACTAAGTTATATTAAAATTGACACGAAGTATTAAATTAAGATAACGTATTGTAATACTTACATAAGTCTGCTCGGCCCTCTCGTCAATAAGGTCACCGCCGCGATGATGGGTGGCCAGGAAGACGGTCACCATGTCGGCATTACCGACCTTCCTTACCTGTAATTAAATATATTATCTTAGTAATAATTTATCGGCATCGTATTAAAATAATATTTGTAAAAGAGAAAGACATACCAGACGACGGAAATGTTCCGTCATCGGAATCGACCCACCGTACCACTTCTAGGCATGTTGCCTAGCCGCCTTGGCCTTCTCCGACTTCTCCTTGTACCTTGGCTCCTCGAATCGAGCCTTCATCGCATTCCACTGATCAGGGGTGATCCAACCTTGGATCGGCTTTCCGGCACGATCATGATCCTTCTGATCATTGATAGAGTCGCGGATCAGCTTGGCAGCGACGGCAGGAAACATCCCCTCGATCTGCTCGGCCCGGTGCGGTGGATTGAAAAATATATCCTAGAAGAGCATAAAGCAAATATTTATCAGTTATATATAATATACAAAAATTATATGATTCATGTTAAAAGCAAATATATTTTAACCTTGAAGCGCGCAAACCAGAAGGCTTCCTCTCGTCCGGAGCATCAGAGTAGTTAATCCAAGCACCACCATAATTATACCTCAACATGTGGCCTAGACGTCTCTGTACCTCTGGGGGACGATATCTATACAAACATATTATATTCATAAAAAAAGTTAATTTATGATAAAAATAGAAAGAAAAAAATTATAAACCAAAACACCTACTTTGTACCGTCGGCCCAGATCTCCGTCCTCCTCTCCTCCGGAGGTGCACACGCATCATCTGCATGTTGCTGGTCGGCCGTCGGCACCGCCGCCTCGGCCGTCGCCGCAGCCTCCGCCATCTGCTCATCCGTCTCTATCGTCGTATCAGCAGTAGGAACGTTAGACGGACGAGCACTGTCAACAGGCCTGGAACTACTCGTTCCAGGAGATATGCCACGTGACGTCGTCCCAGCAGGCCCACGTACTGTCCGATATGGAGGAGTAATCGGCGACGAGGATCCAGAGCCGGTACCAGAATGAGGTACCGAAGGAAAACTCCATCCTCTAGCGGTACCTGTAGGAAGTACCGGAGGAGAGTGACCTCGTTGTCTCCCTCGGAATGCTCCGCGACGACCTGCCATACCTGATAACAGCATATGATAATACAACAAATAATAGAGACTAGAAATATGAAAGTACAACAAATAATAGAGACTAGAAATATGTAAGTACAACAAAGACAAGATAATAACCAAGACAACATATAATGATACATTCTACAATAAATATCTAAGTCCAGATAATATATTCTAGAAGAAACATCTAAGTTCAGATAAGTATATCTCTCTCAATCATCTTCAGAATAATCATCTTGTTCGTCTTCCTCGACCTCATCTTCCTCTTCCTCCTCATCTTCACTTTCATCTTCGCCTTCGTCGGCTTCGTCTTCCTCTTCGATAATTCTACGTCTTCTACATTATGTGTCGTGTAATGCGTAACTTCCGTGGAGTCCACATCGACAATATTGGTTACAAGAGGTAGCTCGTCCTCCTGGTAAGCTTTTTCGTCAACATCAAAAGTATCTCTGGCTTTAGTCTTGCATACTGCCCACCAGTCAGACTTCATTGCTCCCCGTCTCGGATAAGCTGTGAAGTACACGAGCTGAGCCTGAGTTGCTAGGACAAACGGTTCGTAGCCTTGATATCTACGCTTGTAGTTTATATCCACAAGACCATGCTTGTCAATTTTCCAACCTTAATTTTCAATCGGATCGAACCATTCACACTTGAACAACACGATCTTTGCAGGTTCTCTGCCATTATTATATGACAACTCCACAATCTCTCGCAAGATGCCAAAGAAATCATTTCATGGATCGACGTCTTTATAGTTCGAAGACTTGATACACAAACAACTGTTTTTCGTGGAATCAAGATCCAGGAAGCTGTCTCTGATCGGAGCATTTGTCGACTTGAACCGAAAGCCATTGACACAGTAACTTGGCCATATTTTAACAAAAGTAATTGGTCCCTTGGCAAGAGTTCTAATTAATTCAATCTCGGGTGAAATTAGACGATCGACCTGAATATCAAAGAAGCGATAATAAGTTATTTATTGCGCAGTTGTATTAGAAGAGGCCAGTAATTACCGAGCTACTTACATATTGGCTCAACCAAGAAGGAAAATGACGTCTCATTTCTGTAAGATAGATACATCAAGGTAGTGAATGATATACAATTGTCAGTTCATGCGGTCTACACTTTCCGTAGTATATGTACACATGACATTTTACGTTAAATGGTTAGAGATTATCTGTCATCTTCTTTTCGCATTGCTAACTTTTCTTTCGTGTGTTTGTGCGTGCGGTGGTCAGAGATTATGGCGGCGGTATATCACCCGTGTCTACAATATTTCATATAGGCTGAGTTGTAGAAGTCAAGTTTTAGGATATTAGTCTATATATTATGTATAGTCCAACCGAGTCAACTCTAAGCTAAACTAGTCCAACTTGGTCAAACTAGCCATTTCTAAGTTGTATAAGTCAAGTTTTAGGATATTAGTCTATATATACTAGTATAAACTCTTCCTTCTCTCCAAATACCTGGTACTAGTTAACCCTCCCCCTTTCTCCCACTAGACACACACATACATATACATGATGTATACAACCACACCATAGTTCCCATGTTCTTTTAACCTAACTTTCCAGTTGGTACTAACCTCAATAGAACAAACACTCTCACAGCTCAAAATACTAACACATGCTCACGCCTTACTCTTGTGACACTCCCTTTCAAACACAAACACACACCTATATGTTCCCTTACACATGTTGCCATGTTACCTATAAAAATAGAAAACTCTTGTTGTCTAAAATAAGACACAATTCTACAAAGAGAACCATACTGTAGAACTCACACTTTAAGACAATAGATGAAGGAAGACTTGTATGGAGGATCGATAGGGTTGAGCGATGTTATTTTATTCTACAAAGAGAACCATACTGTAGAACTCATACTGTAGAACTCACACTTTAACACAATTCTACAAAGAGTTATCATAGGGTGTTGAGCGATGTCATTTTATTCTTTTCTTCTTCTTTTTCTTGGGATTTTCGAGTATTGGATCTTGAGACATATATAGCTAGAACTTACGAAGAATGGAGTACCATACTTCAACAAATAGATGTTGACTAATTGGTTCATATACTTGTCTAAAATAAGTGTAGAAATATTGCAAGGTGAAACAATGTATCAAACACTATATCGAAACCCAAATCCAATATGCAAATCCAAATTAATACGAAAATACACAAGTGTATGTAGGGGATTAAGTGTACAGAGGTAAAATACATATATATGCATGCTTGGGGGTGTCCACGTGTCCAACAAATGGACACAAAGTGTCCAAAACCTCACGAACACACTGTATCAGTGAACACATGGTCGTAATGTGTCTCTGTGTCCATTTTGGACACGAAAAATACCTCAATTAGGATTAGGGTTTACCTTCAGTCTCCTCGCGGTGGTGAAGGAGGAGGAGGAGGACAAGTTCGGTGGTGGAGGAGGAGGGGATTAAGTGTACAGAGGTGAAATACATATATATGCAAGCTTGAGAGTGTCCACGTGTCCAACAAATGGACACAAAGTGTCCAAAATCTCACGAACACACTGTATCAGTGAACACATGGTCGTAATGTGTCTCCGTGTCCATTTTGGACACGAAAAACACCTCATTTAGGGTTAGGGTTTACCTTCAGTCTCCTCGCGGTGGTGGAGGAGGAGGAGGAGGATCTCGCGGTGGAGGAGGAGAAGGGGCTCGCGATGGAGGAGGAGGAGGAGGAGAAGGAGAAGGGGCTCGCCGGAGGGAGAAGAAGGGGCTCGCGGTGGAGGAGGATGATGAGCGGCGCCGGAGGAAAGGGGGTCGGGCTGTCGTCGAGGTCGGGGAAGAGGGGCGGGAACAAAAAATTTGGGGAGAGGGAGAAATGAAAAGTCGAACCGAGGAAACCCTATTTAACGGAAGTTAGCGACGTCCATAAATACGTCGCAAAGCGTCGGCCTTCCTTTAATATTCGGCGACGTCTTAATCTTTGCGACGCTAAACGTCGCTAAATTAATAAAACTAGCGACGTTTTTCGACAAATCAATGACGTTGATTTTTATTACACTAAAGGTGGTCGCAATATGTCGTTGTTGGTCGCTATCAGCGACGTATTGTGACGCATACTTTTGGAGTCGCTAAATCCAACAAAATTAGAGACGTTTTAAGTCTGCGTCGCTAATTTCGTCGCTGATATGACTTATTTTGGTAGTGTTCATTACAAATCTAAGTATATGCAAATGGTTTGATAGTGAACTATTTATATATATGTTATACTTAGTGAAATGAATAAGTGTCAGTTTTTTTTAGGGATTTTTCGTGTCTTATGTATGTATTTATGTCTGTATATATATATAAGTTATTTTCTATTCAGTTTGAGTTTTTGGGTTGGATTTAAATTGAGAAAGGGTCGAAGGTTTCACTGTTTTCGAAATGAAAACTGAGATTTTACCAAGTTATGTAAACCTGTGTTGAGATGTAATGTAACCTGGGAATTTCAAATCTGAAACCTAGGATTTTGAGTTTGATGAGAGTGATGGAATGAGAAAGGGAAGGGGGCAGCACCTGCTGTTGGTAGCAGGTAGTGTAGGGGCATCCAGCCCCCATAGAAGCAGTAGTATACAGCCTATAAGCAGTCCCAAACTACCCCCAAACCTGTCCCTGTAGCAGCCTATTTTTCCCTCCCTAGTGTGTGTGTCTAGTAGAGAGGAGTAGGCAGGGAAGAGGACAGTAGCATAGGATAATTGGAGGGGATATATGAGAAAGGATGTGTGTGAGTGAGGTTGAGGTGAGGTTTAGATATAAGTAAATAGGAAGGGGTTAGATGAGAAGGAATATTGGGAGGATGTTTAGATATTAGGTTGTAGGATTTAGTATGGGTGATTACATCATATCCTTATATATTTAGATTATAGGCTATGTGATATGTTAAGGGTTGGTAAGTTATGTGGGGTTTTAAAAACTGAGATTACACCATTGTCTACACAAATTCACACACATGGAAATAGACACTTCATACACACCCACACACACATGTTTTTTCCTTTCCCCTCTCTCTAAATTTGTGTTTGATTGATATATATATATTTTCTATATAGGATTGGTATATGTAGGCTTTCCTTTAGGCTTGCCTATATACACTAGTAATGTATATATATATAGATATGATAACTACATAGATTGTTGAATGTAAAGTCCTTGTTTGTATATATGATGTTGATATATGGTATAGGCTTGGTTTGGTGTTGACCTAGTTAGACTAGGGTTGGTCTAGATTGGACTAGTAGACCTAGTTTGACTTTATGTTGACTAGAGTGTTGACTAAAGTTGACCAAGAGTTGACTTTGACCTAGTTTGACCTAGACAGTTGACCAAGAGTTGACTTTGACCTAGTTGACTTAGAATCATGTAGTTTGCATTGCAGATTTCCATTATTTCATTTTGAGTACTTAAATAACCTGTTTTACTCTAAATAGGACTTTGTGACACCAGTTCGGACATCCATTCATATCAGTCATACAGGGTGACAGGCGAGTACATTCTCTGACCGTTTCATACTTGTCTGGATTTACATTCTTGCTCTAGATTACTGTACTTGATGCTGACACGATCGTTATCACGGATTGGTACTATATGGATCTTCTTCTGAGATGTTATCTCCTTGTATTCACTAAATACATATTGTGATGTACGTTTCACTTACATATTGTATTTATTGAATACCCTATCATTGTACACTCATTGTGCATATTGTACTCTCATTATCACATTGAGCCATTGTATAAGCTATTGTACAAGCCATTGTATAAGGTAACGTAACTGAAATGGATCCTTGTGTATTGATTGGGGAGGGAGAGTAGAAATGGTTATGTGATCAATCCTATTGTATATGTCCATTGTACACCCACGTACAAAGGAGTCCCATTTTATTGTATAACCTAACCCGTTTACATAACCATATTGTGCTCTAAATCACATGTTGCTTACAGTTCTTACTTATCATATATAGATATTTCCCATTATCAAATCTCTGCTATTTTTATATACATTCTTCTTTCAGCATTTCCTGTACCTTACTCTATTGCATGCTTTATATTTCCTAACTTGATATGAACTGCGTGAGATGTTTTGTGCTCGCTCCTGTCCTGACTGGACCTGTTGAAAATATTACAGAGGATGAGGATGAGGCCTGGGTAGACACCTACTATGGGACAGCTGTAGATGGTTCTTGTGACCTAGATTTCCAGTCGGATCCAGTAGCTATAGAGACTGAGGCTCCCTAGTTTAGGTTTTACTATTTCAGTCATTTTGAGATCTGGGTTGTATATATTCTTTCATATTCAGTAGTTGAGACTTGTATTCTGGATGTTGTTGAGTTTTATCTTAGACAATTAGCATTGTCTCTCTCTGGTTGTACTTGTGGATCTTTTATTTCAGTATTTTTCTATCTATCTTTCTATCTTATCATTCTGCCTTAGATGTGATTGAGATTGTGTATTGCTATGTCACCTCCATTCGGAGTGTATATACTGTACAGGTACCTTTATATTGTTAGATGATTGACCTAGGACAACGTTCTACCGCCGACACTGCGGCGTAGGCTGGGCGTTATTACGTTCTCGTACCCTCCCAGTGGGTGCGGGTCGTGACACGTTTTTAGTGGTGGTCTATGCAGGTCGAGTTTATGTAGTGGTATTCGAACTAGAGTATCACTACAGCCTGCAGTTGGTTAGAATATTCTTGAGGTACTCAATCACATTAGGAAAAGCTCTTAATCTGATTCTTGTTATCAAAATTCTTGCTACTTTAATACTTTCTTTTGAAATAAACTGTCCTCCTTTGATTCATCGCTTCTTTCTCAGCAATTGATATCCTTGTTTGATCTGTCTTCAGGATGGTGGAGACGCGGTTACAGCGTACCATTCATGGGGATACTGTAGATGGGACTGCTACCTCTCAGCCAGTTCAGCAGGGTCGGAAGGCTACAGCTCCTGCCACCTCAGCTCATATTGGGACTTCAGCAGCAGCAGTAGAGGGTATACCTTCACCAGTTCGGAGGCAGGACCCAGTCATCCCAGAGGTACCATTCCAGCAGCCGCCGCCTACAGGACACGTGGACGCAGCACAGATGTTCGCGTACTTTCAGCAGTTTATGGAGATACAGCAGACCCGGCAGGAAAGGGGCATGGAGCTGGCCATTACGACAGTCGCAGCTCGACCAGTAGTCCAGCAGCTGAAGACACCTGGGATAGAGCAGTTCCAGAAGATGAGCCCCAGAGACTTCCTGGGGACGGAGGGGATTTTATATGCTGACGAGTGGATCGAGCATATAGAGGAGATCTTCCGCCTGGCCCGGATACTGGCAGATCTCCAGATATAGGCAGCAGCTAGCCGGATGCGAGATCTTGCTCGTACCTGGTATCAGTCAGACCCCAGAGTGGGGGTAGTTGGACAGACCTGGGAGGATTTCAAGGGCTTCTTTAAGAAGAAGTTCTTTTCAGATTCAGCGCTTTGAGCCTTGGAGTCGCAGTTCGAGAGCTTAGTTCAGGGGAGCCTGTCAGTGAAGGAGTACGCTGGGGAGTTCGGCCGCCTCAGCAGATTCGTAGAGGGCTTGAGCGAGGCGGCGAAGGCCCAGAGGTTCTGAAAGGGTCTAGTCAAGGAAGTCAAGTCCTTGACCAAGGGCAACAGGGATGCCACTTTCGAGAAGATTTTGACGGGAGCCTTATTGGCGGAGGATGATCTTGAGCTTAGGCTCAAGAGGGGGCGAGACCCAGTTGGGGACTGCAGCAGCGGAGGACCGGCCAAGAGGCCGCACATTCAGCAGCAGTATCAGCAGCCGATGCCCCGCATACAGTTTCAGCAGCAGTACCAGCAGCCGAGGGCTCAGATACATCAGCTACAACAGAGGCCTGTTCAGCATCGGGACAGAGACATGTACTATATCAGCAGGACATCGTGTGAAACTTCTGCAAGAAGCCAGGCCATTGGTGGAACGATTGCAGGAAGAGGCTGGGTATGTGTTTGCTTTGCGATTCAGCGGAGCATCAGTATAAAGAGTGTCCCAAGAACCCGACACCATTGGCTCAGGTAGCACCAGGAGCTAGGGCTCCGGCAGGACAGCATAGGGGACCACCATTGCAGACTCAACAGGAGAGGTTCGTACAGCATCAGCAGCAGGCCAGGGGAGGCCAGCCAGGACGAGCTGTCGCCATGACAGCCGAGGATGCTCAGGCCGTTGGAGATCTAGTTGCAGGTTCCGTTCTTGATTCAAATTCTGCAATTACTGTCTTGAAATTCGATTCTCTCTGTTCCTTGTCGGTTGATCAATTCTGTCCTGTTGCTCTTGTGTTATGTTTGATTTTCTTCTGAGATGAATCATATGGGCTAGGTCACCCAGTTATGGAATCTAGAATCATCGATAGTCGTGTTAGCTGGCATAGTGAGGACATATAGTCAGATTTAGGATGTATTTCTCGGGTGTGGAAATTTAAGATTTTTGCTACCAAGCATGCGGTAATACAAAAATTTTAAATACCATGATTCTAGAGGTATGTGCCTTAGTCGAGGACTCTGTGATTATCGTAGCCATGCTCACTAGCACGACGAAGATTCTGAGTATCATGATTTTGGACAGACGCATATGATTATCTGACGGTATGTTTGAGACTTTGATTGTGGGGTGTTTGACCTAGAAGGACTACTATCATTTTAATTTCGAGGACGAAATTTTTATAAGGTGGGTAGGATTGTAACACCCAGTTTTCCAGAATAGGGTAATTTTGAAATTTTGTAATTATAATTATTATTTAATGATATTTATTTCATATTATGATTTTTTAGTGATTTTTAATCATTTTTAAACTATTTAAATCATGACTTATGATTTTGGTGTTTGACTAGTGTAACCTTGGAGACTGTTGACCTAGAGCCTAGCCATGTGATTAGGATGTTTAATTAGTACATTTTAGCCTAGAGGATATTTTGGTCATTTTAGGATTTATTTAAATTTATTATGATTTATGGGGATTTGTGTGAATTTAATTATTATTTAAATAAGTGCTATGTGCTATGATGGGTTTTAGCCTAGTGAAGCCTAACCTAGAAGCTTAGACTTAACCCATGGGCTAATTAGGATGATTAACTTAAGTTGAGGGTAAAAATTATCAAGTTAGAAATCAAATAGGAGTTTTAGTCATGAGAATTGATTTTAGAGAATGGGCCCTTAGAAACTTAGATGTAACTTGACTTAGAGAGGGAGGCCCATGGCCCAACTAACAAAACCCTAACCCTAGCATTTATGACCAGCCACCTAGGGATCCACACTCCTATTTAATGTCTCCTCAAACTTAGGGCTAGCCTCCTTAGAAAAATAACAAGTTAAAAATAGAGGTAAAACCCTTTCTTCCCCAATCCATAACTCCTCCATTTCAACTCCTTTTTCTTCCTAATTTCTTGCAATAGATTCTAATCTCTGTGTTTTTGATGGCTATGGTGAGAAATTTCAGGGAAGGGGCAATTTGGAAGAGTTTGGGTAGCTTGAGGAACAACTCACTTTGGGGCTTTTTGAGCCATTTCAAACCTATAGGTAAATCCCTATTCCCTCCACCAAATTTTGTTTTTTTTACATGGATAGGAAGCCCTAGGTGTCCCCTAGCTGTAGGACTTGGTTTCGTGTCAAGGTGGATTCATTACGAGTCCGTATCGGACACGTATCCAATAGGATACCTAGGTGTTTGTAGGAATGCCACTTAGGATTTGATTTTCAATTTTTGTAAAAGTAATTGCATGTATTCGTAGATCTATATATGTATTTTAATATTTGTGAAGACTGAGCTAATTATTGTGTCATTTTTGTGTCCTAATATACACTGGACACGCTGCACGACACCCACGTGCACTGTCCTGCTACACGAATGCGATTTCTCCATGGACACGCCACGTGGACACGTAATATTTGACACGGGAGTAGGGGCAATGTCTGTCAAGACTCCTCCAAAGTTTTGTGTCGAGTCGTGTCATGTCGAGTGAGAAATCGTGAGTGCACTGATCTTGTACACAGACACAGCGCACGAAAATCCTCCACTGATACGTGCGTCGTGTCGCGTCCAGACACGTTTTGGATGCGTGGCGACACGTGGGATGGCTAGACCAATACCTAGTCTAGGTGTGGACACGAACACGTGGTGTCTTGTGCCCTGTGTCGTGTCCACGAGACACTGGCATGCCCGCACGACGCTGTACTGTATGCACGTGTCTGTGTGTGTTTCTACTTGATTGGACACCTCGTGTCCGCTTGTGTAGACACGAGAGCACTCACCTAGACACGTGCACATGTAGTACTCTCATTACCAACCATTTAAGTATAATATTAACATGAATTTATATGTCAATTAGCATTTCTCATTGTTCACTGACACACAGTGCACTATTTTCGGTTTTCTGATTTGGACACGTTCGTGTCCACTCTTGTGGACACGAATACACCCCTCTGACATATAAACATATGGACAACACCACTGTCCACCTGTCTTTGGGTTTCACATGAGAATTGATTCATTTTAGGATTCAAAATGATTTTTACTGATACTGAGAAAAACCTGAGTAAAACTTCAGAGTTTAAATATGTTTTAAATTATCAAATTAATGAAATTGTGATGTATTAACATGTATACATGTTTAGGACATGTTTTGGTTCGAATTTGTTCATATACTTCATTACAAATCTAAGTATATGCAAATGGTTTGATAGTGAACTATTTATATATATGTTATACTTAGTGAAATGAATAAGTGTCATTTTTTTAGGGATTTCCTGTGTCCTAGGTATGTATTTATGTCTGTATATATATAAGTTATTTTCTGTTTAGTTTGAGTTTTTGGGTTGGATTCGAATTGAGAAAGGGTCGAAGGTTTCACTGTTTTCGAAATGAAAACTGAGATTTTACCAAGTTATGTAAACCTGTGTTGAGATGTAATGTAACCTGGGAATTTTAAATCTGAAACCTAGGATTTTGAGTTGGATGAGAGTGATGGAATGAGATAGGGAAGGGGGCAGCACCTGCTGTTGGCAGCAGGTAGTGTAGGGGGCATCCAGCCCCCATAGCAGCAGTAGTATACTGCCTATAAGCAGTCCCAAACTACCCCCAAACCTGTCCCTATAGCAGCCTATTTTTCCCCCTAGTGTGTGTGTCTAGTAGAGAGGAGTAGGCAGGGAAGAGGACAGTAGCATAGGATAATTGGAGGGGATGTATGAGAAAGGATGTGTGTGAGTGAGGTTGAGGTGAGGTTTAGATATAAGTAAATAGGAAGGGGTTAGATGAGAAGGAATATTGGGAGGATGTTTAGATATTAGGTTGTAGGATTTAGTATGGGTGATTACATCATATCCTTATATATATAGATTATAGGCTATGTGATATGTTAAGGGTTGGTAAGTTATGTGGGGTTTTAAAAACTGAGATTACACCACTGTCTACACAAATTCACACACATGGAAATAGACACTTCATACACACCCACACACACATGTTTTTCCCTTTCCCCTCTCTCTAAATTTGTGTTTGATTGGTATATATATATTTTCTATATAGGATTGGTATATGTAGGCTTTCCTTTAGGCTTGCCTATATATGCTAGTAATGTATATATATATAGATATGATAACTACATAGATTGTTGAATGTAAAGTCCTTGTTTGTATATATGATGTTGATATATGGTATATATAGGCTTGGTTTCGTGTTGACCTAGTTAGACTAGGGTTGATCTAGATTGGACTAGTAGACCTAGTTTGACTTCATGTTGACTAGAGTGTTGACTAAAGTTGACCAAGAGTTGACTTTGACCTAGTTTGACCTAGACAGTTGACCAAGAGTTGACTTTGACCTAGTTGACTTAGAATCATGTAGTTTGCATTGCAGATTTCCATTATTTTATTTTGAGTACTTAAATAACCTGTTTTACTGTAAATAGGACTTTGTGACACCAGTTCGAACATCCATTCATATCAATCATACAGGGTGACAGGCGAGTATATTCTCTGACCGTTTCATACTTGTCTGGATTTACATTCTTGCTCTAGATTACTGTACTTGATGCTGACACGATCGTTATCACGGATTGGTACTATATGGATCTTCTTCTGAAATGTTATCTCCTTGTATTCACTAAATACATATTGTGATGTACGTTTCACTTACATATTGTATTTATTGAATACCCAATCATTGTACACTCATTGTGCATATTGTACTCTCATTATCACATTGAGCCATTGTACAAGCCATTGTACAAGCCATTGTATAAGGTAACGTAACTGAATTGGATCCTTGTGTATTGATTGGGGAGGGAGAGTAGAAATGGTTATGTGATCAATCCTAGTGTATAAGAAATTGTATATGTCCATTGTACACCCACGTACAAAGGAGTCCCATTTTATTGTATAACCTAACCCGTTTACATAACCATATTGTGCTCTAAATCACATGTTGCTTACAGTTCTTACTTATCATATATAGATATTTTCCATTATCAAATCTCTGCTATTTTCATATACATTCTTCTTTCAGCGTTTCCTGTACCTTACTCTATAGTATGCTTTATATTTCCTAACTTGATATGAACTGCGTGAGATGTTTTGTGCTCGCTCCTGTCCTGACTGGACCTGTTGAAAATATTATAGAGGATGAGGATGAGGCCTGGGTAGACACCTACTATGGGACAGCTGTAGATGGTTCTTGTGACCCAGATTTCCAGTCGGATCCAGTAGCTATAGAGACTGAGGCTCCCTAGTCTAGGTTTTACTATTTCAGTCATTTTGAGATCTGGGTTGTATATATTCTTTCATATTCAGTTGTTGAGACTTGTATTCTGGATGTTGTTGAGTTTTATCTTAGACACTTAGCATTGTCTCTCTCTGGTTGTACTTGTGGATCTTTCATTTCAGCTTTTTTCTATCTTTCTATCTTATCATTCTGCCTTAGATGTGATTGAGATTGTGTATTGCTATGTCACCTCCATTCGGAGTGTATATACTGTACAGGTACTTTTATATTGTTAGGTGATTGACCTATGACAGCGTTCTACCGCCGACACTGCGGCGTAGGCTGGGCGTTGTTACGTTCTCGTACCCTCACAGTGGGTGCGGGTCGTGACAGCATAGGTTAGCGAGGATGAATCCTTACTCAGCTGACGCAGGGGGGTACATGTATCAATATACCTTATGGTTCTTCCTCTTTTCTTTTGTATTATATATTTGTGCGTTTATTTATTATTTCTGCTTCTGTTATTCTGTGTTTATGATGTATTTCCTGATGAGTTATGATTTTTCTGTAGTTGTTCTAGTATTATTATCCCAGACAAGGCTACAGTGACATGTATGCGACATAATCAGATATGTCGCAAAAATGCTTTGGCGACACAAATCTAACTTTATGCTACATATTGCTTATGTCATTGAACATGCATTTTCTTGTAGAGATTAAAAACTTAGCGACGTTTAACTTAACGTCGCTCACTTATTAATATACTCTGACATATACAATATGACGTCGCCAAACGTCGCTATTGACAAAAATATAGCGACGTTCGGCGACTCCAAGGCGACATCATTTTCCATAATACTAACGGTAGTCGGTAGGCGTCGCGGAATGTCGCTACCAGTGACGTATGACGACGTTTATTTGATACGTCGGTAATTTTGATAATAGTAGCGACGTTCTGGAGTCGCTAAAAACGTGACTAATATGACTTATTTTGGAAGTGTTGCTGGACATCAAGTCCATTTTAGAATTGCTTAAATCTCTGGCCGTCCTGGTAATGGATAGGACTGTCAGAAATTTTGGCAGTCCTGACCGTCGTAGAAGAAATTTTTTAGTAATCATGGAAACATGTCACGTAAGAATTTTATATTTTTATATAATCATTAAGTTACCTTTATAAATATTTTTAATTAAATCTATTTTGGAGATAAATAAATTATCTACTCGATTTAAAAATAAAATAAAGTATCTACTCGGTTTAAAAAAACCCAAAATTTTAAATCCATCTTATAGATAAGTCTCCCAATTTTGCTCATTTTAGAATAAACCTTCATATATACGGTCTATAAATCCATTTTAGGTATAAATCTATTTTAGAGATAAGTATCTCAATTTTGTTCATCTCAAAATAAACCTATTTTAGAGATAAGTCTCTCAATTTTAAATCTATTTTAGAGCCTCTTATCTACTCCGTTTAAAAAAACTCAAAAATTTAAATCTATCTTATAGAAATCTCTCAATTTTCTTTATTTCAAAATAAATCATCATCTATACTTATAAATCTATTTAAGAGAGAAGTCTCTCAATTTTAAATTTATTTTAGAGTTCTAACCAATATTTTTATAACATCTATATCTATAAAATATGATAAATATCTATAAAATATGATAAACAATATGATACGACAATATAAGCCAGAAACACTAGATACGACAATATGATACGCAAAATGATATTTGGAATGTAATCATGTATCTCAAAATGAAAAGGTAATAGTATCCATAATTTATGTCAAAAATTTTAGGACTGTCATAATTTTTTACAGTTCTGAATACTTTTAGGGCTGTCAAAAAAGTGGACAGTCCTGAAATGGACTTGCTGTATAGCAGTACATTTCAGGACTGTCCAAATTTCTGGCAGTTCTAGAAGTATTTAGGGCTGCCACAAATTTTAGCAGTCCTAATGTCGACTTGGTCGACTGCAATTGCAAGAAATTAGGGTTTATTAGGGTTTATTTCCATGCATTGTTTATGGGGAGCCTTTGGGTGCCATTTTTGAAATTGGGAAGGGAAAAAAGCTAGGATTTATTAGAGTTTATTTTCATACATTTGTTGTGAGGAGCCTTTGGGTGCCATCTCTGAAATTGGGAATGAGAAGAAAACTATGGTTTATTAGGGTTTATTTTCATGCATTGTTTGTGATGAGCCTTTGATGGAGATGGGGAAGATGGAAACGGTGGAGAAGAATAAGTAGAGATCTTTGGAGGGTTTGGGAAGAGAGGGAGAGAGAGAGAGTAAAATATTGAAATGAAGGTAAAAATTTGGGTTTGGGTGTGTTAGGTTGGGACAGCCCCAAAAGTAAAAAATTGGGATGTTCCGAGTAATTTCTCCTTAATCCTGGACTAGCCCCAATTCGGACTAGCCCTGAGTAACTTTGCATGTGCCCTTACAATTTACCCTTATAAAAATGTTATAACAACTTTTTTTGCAAGCATCATAAAAATGTAATTTTGTTGTAGCGTATGTTGCTCGGCTGGCAATAACTCATCATTAGTTAATAACCAACTCGTTTCTTTAACCAATGGTTTTTTTTTTGTTTTGTTTGTGTAGACGAGATGAGTTGTGAGAGGATTTGGATCCACGACATGGCAGATACAAGGGCCCTCATTCACTTCCCTCTCTCTATATATATTGATCTATAATTGCCCATTTATGAGGAGTTATTCTCTGGATTAATTGCCCATTATGGATGGTTATAGCTGGTAGGTGGTTTCGCTCCCCTATGATTTAGGTGGATTTGCTCTTAGCGAGATACTAGAAAATATAGGCAACGAGAGAAGAATTTGCATCCGCATACAAGCCACGAAGTGTTGTTCGAGGCAGGGCCGGACCTGAGCTCGTGGGTGGTCCAAAGCGAACTTTCAGAATACGTCCCCATACATAATGTAAAAAATAAATTGAGAAGCTAAAGTAAAAAATAAATATAACAAAAAATTACTGTTATGACCAATATTTGAACTAAGGAACTTTAGAGTGCAAGACTAACGTGTTAACTGCTACACCACTACTATTTTAAGTTAAAGATGGCCCATGGTACATATTACAACCATTTGATTTTCTCATCGATCTTTTCGCTCTTCATGATAGTTATTTTTACGTAAATTGCAGTTGTGGCTTCCTGCAGATTCATGTGCTTGATTCTTGATCAATCTTTGTTTTGCAATTGCAATTGCACAAGTAGTATCAATTGTAGCACTCTAAATTGCAATTGCAATTGCACAAGTAGTATCAATTGTAGCTTCCTTCTTCTACCAGTCGTGGACTATATGGAAAGTCAGGAACAGAGCAATCTTCAATAACTTTTCAATCAATGCAATATGGATTTATGAAGAAGCACGAAGCCTACAGGAGAAACATGAAGCTTATTGTCCTGATGTCTCTGACAGTACAATCAATCAGTTTGAACATCAACATAATGTTACATGGGTGCCACCAAGTTCCAACTACTGGAAGATCAATTTCAATGGTGCCTTCTTGGATGGGAAAATGGCGGGTGCTGTTGTACTTCGAGATTCAGCAGGTCGATTTCATATGGCGTTATCGAAGACAGAGGATGGTGGTTCGCCTATTGAAGCTGAGGCGTCTGCTATCAGTTTAGCTCTTCTCATCTGCAAAGACGAAAATCTCCATGAGGTTATTATTGAAGGTGATTGCAAGACGTTGATCGACTCAATTAATCAACCTGCAGTGACTACTTTATGGCGTGCTCGTCATACCATTGCGGATGCAAGAAAGGCTGCAATGTTTATTCCTAACCTTTCTTTCAAATTCATTGATAGAAGAGCTAATCAATGTGCTCATTTACTAGCTAAATCTTCTTTGTTGTTTAATTCATCTGAATCTATATCTCTCTATAAGGAGATACCTTCTTGTATTGTATCTCATGTTATTCATGACATGAGATCAGTTCTTTCTTAACTTTAATGAATCCTTGTTTCAAAAAGAAAAAGAAAAAAGAAAGTCAGACCATTGCTGACCCACCTGTCAGACAAGACGTCCTGTGTGTATAGAACACCATTTTCTTATAAATATTAATGAGAAAGTCAGACCATTGCTGAGGAGTGGCCTTTAATTAGTTTACTGCATGAAACTTTTGAGGATGTGGAAGGGGGGCAACATTGACTTGGAACAGCTCGACAGAGAGTGCATGTAATTAATTATATAGTAATTCTTTAGTTAGGGCTGTAACAAACAAGTGATGAATCTTCGTAATTAGAATCTTGAATTTATTGAATTGCTAATGATCGATCGATCAGTGTATAGAATAGAATAGAAATGATTAATATATCACAAACTAGCTAAAGCTGTAAATGTATAAATAGGAGAGACAGTACTGGCGATCATTGACCAGCTGGTAGGTGTTGCAATCATGCGCGCAATGTGATCCTTGGAAACATCCATGGGGTTGGGGTCCTCCTCCTTCCTAATGGTACGGTAGGTCCATAGGACACATTAGTGATGCGGCGCCAAGGTTCTTGGACTCGATCTCCATGGCCCCTCCCACCAACATGATTAATTATCATATGTATATATTCAACTATACTTACTATAAGTACTCCTCCCTCCAGTTCTTGTTTTCTCAATCCCAACAGCTAGCTAGCATTTCAAACATTTGCTCCCTCCAAAGTCCAAACTCCTCTTCTGCTCTAATTAATTCAAACTCGATCGATCGATCAGTGCTTCTCTTCTCTTCTCTTCTCTTGTGGTGTATACATACATAGGTATATATGGAGAGAATGAATATTGATGGACCTGCAGCACAAGGAGAAGAAGGAGGCAACAAGCTGGAAGATACTTCCAAGTTCGACCTTCCGGTGGACTCGGAGCACAAGGCCAAGTCCATAAAGCTCCTCTCCTTGGCCAAGCCCCACATGCTCACCTTCCACCTCTCCTGGGCCTCCTTCTTCACCTGCTTCGTCTCCACCTTCGCCGCCGCCCCCCTCATCCCCATCATACGCGACAACCTCAACCTCACCAAGGCCGACATCGGCAACGCGGGGGTCGCCTCCGTCTCCGGCAGCATCCTCTCCCGTCTCCTCATGGGCGCCGCCTGCGACCTCCTCGGCCCCCGCTACGCCTGCGCCTTCCTCGTCATGCTCGCCGCCCCCACCGTCTTCTGCATGTCCCTCGTCACCGACGCGGCCGGATACATCACCGTCAGGTTCATGATCGGCTTCTCCCTCGCCACCTTCGTCTCCTGCCAGTACTGGATGAGCACCATGTTCACCAGCAAGATCATAGGCCTGGCCAACGGGACCGCCGCCGGCTGGGGGAACATGGGGGGAGGGGCGACCCAGCTGCTCATGCCGCTCGTCTTCGACGCCATCGCAAAGTGCGGGGCCACCCCCTTCTTCGCGTGGAGGATCTCCTTCTTCGTGCCCGGGGTGATGCATCTGGTGATGGGGATACTGGTGCTGACTTTGGGCCAGGACTTGCCCGACGGGAACCTGGGGAGCCTCAAGAACAAGGGAGACGCGAGCGCGGACAAGTTCTCCAAGGTGCTAGCCAATGCGATGACCAACTACCGGACGTGGATCTTCGTCCTCCTCTACGGCTACTCCATGGGCGTCGAGCTCACCACCGACAACGTCATCCACGAGTACTACTACGACCACTTCGGCCTCAACCTCCGCACCTCCGGCTTCATCGCCGCCTCCTTCGGCATGGCCAACTTCGTCGCACGTCCCTTCGGCGGCTTCATCTCCGACCTCGGCACCCGCCGCTTCGGAATGCGTGCCCGCCTGTGGACCGTGTGGGGCCTCCAGACCCTCGGAGGAGTCTTCTGCGTCTGGCTCGGGCGCGCGACGTCCCTGCCCGTCTCCATCTTCGCTATGGTCTGCTTCTCCATCTGCGCGCAGGCCGCATGCGGGGCAACCTTCGGGGTCATCCCCTTCATCTCGCGCAGGTCGCTCGGGATCGTGTCCGGGATGACCGGAGCCGGAGGGAACTTGGGTGCCGGCCTGACGCAGCTGCTCTTCTTCACTAGTTCAAAGTACTCCGCAGGGACCGGGCTCTCGCTGATGGGAGTTATGATCATGGTTTGCACGCTGCCTGTGACTCTTGTACACTTTCCGCAGTGGGGGAGCATGTTCTTGCCGGCATCCGGGAATGCGACCGAAGAGACCTACTACGGCTCCGAGTGGACGGAGGAGGAGAAGGAGATGGGGCTGAACCAGGCAAGCATGAAGTTTGCAGAGAACAGCCGGTCCGAGAGGGGAAGCCGAGCGATTGCAGCAGCTCCACCCTCTCCTAATGCCACCCCGGTGCATGTCTAGCTCTATATTGGATCAAGCTCAGGTTTGTACTTAATTGGGGAAGATATTAGGCTCTCTTTTTTTTAGTACTATATTTGAGCGGCCGGGCCGGAGATCATCACGAATATCTATGATTCCATGTATGCTATAGCAAACTGCTAAGTAAGTATATATTTTTTTGAAGAAGACAAATTGTATTACAGACATGACCTGCCAAGTATCGGCAGAAGTATGGTAGGGCTGCTGAGATTGTAATGAAGTGCAAAACAAATGAATTGAAAGGAAATTTCATAAACATATTCTTTGCTAGTAATTAGAACAAAATTCCATAACATCTCTGATCGTAAAATTGAAACAAGGGTGATAAATAAGACAAAAGAACTATTGTAATATATGTACATTGTTTTCTATTATATTTTTTAAACTTTGAAGCATAAAGAGATCACATTTGATATGATCGAATGTATATTTTAACAGGCTTACATGTTCTGTATGAACCTTCTGATTGTGAGAAGGTAACAACATAATGCAATTTTAAACTTGTTAAGGAAAATTATGTATCTTTTTGCTTTTGATTTGGAAGTTTGTCACTTGGTAGGAAAGGATCACACTAGCAGTAGTGTTAGATTTGACATGTTTAGATCTGATGGCTTTATATCATCGTCAAGGTAGATAATCATTCAGGAGTGAGTAATATAATTTGTGTTGGTACTCTCCGTATTAAGGTTGTTTTCCTTGTGCTATTGAGTTAAAATACAAGTTTGATATATTTGGGTCGTTTATTTTAGAGAGGCTCCTGGCTGTTTTATCAGTTTTAGTCTAGAAGAATCTTTGTGTTTAATGGTGTATTTCCTTCATGTTCCTTAAGAATGCATTTCGAATTTCATCCTTGTTATTAAAAATAAAGACTATAGGTCTATATTCTTCACCAACATTCCTCATATTCATTATATATCTCAAATTGTACGAGTGTTCTTCTCCGAGTAGGCACAAATTATGAAATTGAATCGAAGCCTGCTAAGTTTGTCAAATTGGAAGCCAAGAGTGTAGTCAGTTCCATTGAATCTAGGGAGTAATCCTCTGTTTGACAAATCTCCACTGATTGTTTCCGCCGTATACTTTTCATCGAATATAGTTTTCCTCAAACTTTCGTCATTTAGCGGAGGAAGATGAAAGTTTCTTTATATGTTGAGTTCACTCCAATTAGACATATTATTTTGAAGAAATTCAGTGCATACAGTAACAACTGGATTTCTGGGGCAGAAAGAAAGAATACGACTAGACACAGGCAGCTTAGCAATGTTATCATCTTCCAACTTCAGGTTATCAGCAGCTGCAGCTGCTTCAACATCCTCTGTGTCATATGAACAATCTTGACCCCTTGGTCTAAATTGAGAACAGGCCTCTCTTCCAATATCTATATGACTCCTTTCTGATACTGCAGCAGTGAAGAACTTGAACAATTCTTTTTGTACCATACTGAAGTATGTAAACTCTATCCAATATCATCTACAAGTTTCTGCTTGCTCATGCAAGTTTTACTTATCTGAGCTATTTCAGGGAAGGACATCCTAAAGAACTCATAATATGATTACTGTTGAGACTTGAAGTGATTTTATTGAATGGAGTAACAACATATATATATATATCAACACTCCCCCTCAAGATGGGCGAAAGATATTCACTAAGCCCATCTTGTCACATCCTCTCATCATGTTGATAGAACTAAGCCCCTTTGTCAGTCCGTCTGCTACCTGATCTTTGGTTGGAACATAGCCCAGCTCTAGTTCTCCTTTATCCAGTTTCTCTTTGATGAAGAATCTGTCAATCTCAATATGTTTGGTCCTGTCATGCTGCACTGGATTGTTGGCAATATTAATAGCTGACTGGTTGTCACACCATAGCTTCATCTTTGTTCCCTGGTCCAGCTTTAGCTCCGTCAGCATATTCTTCAACCACAATAGTTCTGTGACTCCCAAGGCCATCGCTCTATACTCTGCTTCAGCTGTTGATCTGGCCACTACTGACTGCTTCTTACTCCTCCAAGAGACCAAGTTGCCTCCTACAAATATGCAGTATCCCGATGTGGATCTCCTGTCGTCAGCACAGCTAGCCCAGTCAGAATCACAATAGCCCTCAATGCCTACATGATTATTTCTTCTAAAGATCAGTCCCTTCCCGGGGGCTCCCTTCAAGTACCTCAGAATTTGGTACACTGCGTCCATGTGACCCTTCCGGGGGTCATGCATGTAGCGGCTTACTACACTTACCGCAAAGCTGATATCAGGTCGAGTGTGGCTTAAGTAGATTAACTTGCCCACCAATCTCTGATATCTATCCCGGTCAACTGGTTCTCCAGCTTCAGCATCCAGTTTAAACTTCTGGTCTATCGGTGTCGTAGCTGGTTTACATCCCATCATCCCTGTTTCCGTAAGCAGGTCCAGTGCGTACTTCCTTTGAGAAAGAACGATTCCCTCATTATCTCGAGCAATCTCAATCCCAAGGAAGTATCGAAGGGGGCCAAGATCTTTCACCTCGAACTCCTTGCCAAGTTTTACTTTGAGTTGGGCGATCTCCTGCTCATCATTGCCTGTGATAATCATATCATCTACATATACTGCAAGCATGGTGATATGGCCTCCACTCCGTCTGAAGAAGACAGTGTGATCAGCATTGATCTGCTGATATCCTATCCCTATCATTGCTCTCCTGAACCTGTCAAACCATGCCCGAGGAGACTGCTTCAGTCCATAGAGAGACTTCTTCAGTCTGCAGACCTTGCCTTCTGTCTGTTTTGTGCCGAATCCTGGTGGTATTGGTGTCTCAGGAGTTGGGACAGGCGCAGGCAAGGGACTTGGCACTGACACTGTAGGTACTGGTCCTGTAGTCTGCTTGTTGTTTCTCCTGTTGTAGGTCAGTAACTCCCCCTGAGCCGTAGGTGTAACACTTCTCGTCTCCTCCCTCTGTTCCGCTTCACCTTCATGTTCCTCCTCAACCGTGTCTCTATGCCAAACTTCTAAATCGGTTACCACCAGGTTCTCCAAGTTCTCTATCTCCCCCTCTCGCCTTATACTTGTAGTATGAGACGTGTTATACGAAGTTCCATCCTGGCGGTAATATGGCTCATGCTCCCGGAAGTGGACGTCCATACTAACAAATTTCTTCTTCTCTACTGGACTCCAGCATACATACCCCTTCTGAGTTGCTGAGTAGCCCACGAAGATGCACTTGACTGCTCTAGGGTCAAGTTTTCCAACGAATGGTCTGTTGTCCTTCACAAAACACACACATCCAAACACCTTTAGTGGAAGTATTCCACTATTATTACCTTGTAATACTTCACATGGAGACTTCCATCCCAAGACTTTTGAAGGCATCCTGTTTATAAGTTGAGCTGCTGTCAACACCGTATATCCCCATAGGTGTTGTGGGACATTCATGTCGATCATCATACTTCTTGCGGTCTCCAGAAGATGTCGGTTCTTCCTTTCTGCTACTCCATTTTGTGCTGGTGTATATGCACAAGAGGTCTGATGCTGTATTCCAAGTGCTGACAAGTACTCTGCAAGTGTCCTATTGGTATACTCCGTCCCATTGTCAGATCTCAGTATCTTCACCACTGCATTATACTGAGTCTGGACATATTTATGAAAGTCCCGAAAACAAGCAAATACATCACTTTTGTTCTTCATCAAATACAGCCAGGTGACACGAGATACACAATCGATAAACGAAACAAAATACTTATACCCATTCATAGTGTTAGTAGCACATGGGCCCCAAACATCAGAATGAACTACCTCAAAGACTGAAGAACTCTTATGACCATTTCCAACATATGAACTCCTAGTAAGTTTTCCTAACTCACATGCATCACATACTAATTTCCTTTTATTTGATTTTGCATACATATCTGGATACAACTTATTTAGAGTATCAAAGGAAGAATGCCCCATCCTCCTATGATGAAGTATCAAAGTGTCTTCAGTCTTCTGCTGCAGCTCCTCCATTCCAGCCTTCTCTGCCATAGACACCAATGCTGAGTCCAGTCCGTCTTGATCTAGGTACCACAGTCCATCATGCCAAGTGCCAGTCCCAAGTCTTCGTCCCGTCCCTTTCTCCTGGAAGATCACCTTAGGAATATCAAAAGAAACAATGCATTTTAGTTGGAGAATTATAGAACTAATAGACAAGAGACTGACTGGGAAGGATAGAGCATGCAAAACATTGGATAACCTTACTGAACCCGTACAATTAACAGTACCCTTACCGACCACTGGTTGGAAAGTACCATCCGCAGTCTGAATGGTGTCTGTCGATGCTAGGTGAGTGTACGAGGAAAACTTACTAGCATTTCCGGTCACATGCCGAGATGCTCCTGAGTCGATAATCCAGTCTGACATTTTAAGGGAAGACATAGATGCAAGAGCGTGAGACTCGTCAGTACCTTCTGATGGATGGGCATACATAGCGGCGTTGAAGAATGGAGTGGATGCCTCCTCTGCTACGCTCCTCCTATCTCCTTCGATTGACGCTTTTTGCTTTCTCTCCAGCAGATCCAGTAGCGCCTGATCCTCCTCAGTAAAGGCGCCGCCAGCTCCTTCATTCCCATCTGCCACCAGCAGGTTTGCCCGATAGCCTCCTCGACCGCCTCGTCGGCCTCCTCGACCACGTCCACGTCCAGCATATCCTCGTCCACGTCCACCACCTGAGTCTCCCTCCTTAGGTGGTTTGGTACAAGCATATCGATGGTGGCCCATCTCCCCACAGTTGTAGCACTGCCGATTCTGTTGCCAGAGCTCTCCCTTGGATCCTGTATCCCCCGAACCGGTAGCTGCTAGTGCTGACTTCACTTCGGGTAAAGCACCTGTCGATGATGCGCCTGTCCCTGTCTGTAATCTGATCCGCGTCTCCTCCTGAATCATGGCTGAGATAGCCTCCTCGAGACTAGGGATCGCTGGCTGGGCGAGGAGTAAGGCTGTTCTCTGTGTGAATGCTGCAGTCAGTCCCTTAAGGAATTTCATCGTCCTCTCCTGCAGACACACCTGTCTCTCCTTGCACTTTGGGTCCCCGCAGCTTGCCCGTTTGGAATGGTGATCATAATCCAGCCAGAGGCGTTCCAACTCCGTAGCGTACTCCTGCACCGTCTTCTCGCCTTGTACGGTGTCGTCGATCTCCCCTTTTATCTGGAAGATCCGTAGATTGTTACCTATGCCATCATAGGTTCTTCTCAATTTCTCCCATACGTCTTTCACCATCTCAATGCCATCTACTGTGGAAGCAATAGACTGGACTAAGGAGTTGAGAAGCCAGATATAAATCACCATATGAGTGGATTTCCACTCGTCGCGTCCTGTCGAGCCCTCTTCCGGCTCTGTCTTCTCGCCTGTCAAGAATCCCTCCAGGTTCTTACCTGCAAGGGTTCTTCTCACCCGCCGTGACCAACTCAAATAGGTGGCTGGTCCATCCAACTTCAGATCGATGGAGGGTAGTTCTAACTTTGGCGGTGCTCGTGTCGTGCTTTCACCAGCCGACACCTTTATCAACTTCAGCAATGTCGCCACATCGTCAGCATCCAGCTTCTTGAGAATCTCCTCCATCGATGCTTCTTCTCGATCACTTCACACTTGCTCCACGACTCACGCTCGTCCTTGCCGTCCTCTCCTAAATCCGAATATGTCTGATTTCATCGGATCTAGGGATTATAGGCATCTCCTTGAGATTGATCTCAAGAACGAGCGTGAATCTTGTACCCGCAATAGCGGTACAATGAATCCTGCAGCCGTAAAAACGGTACAGAAACGAGCGTGAATCTTGTACCCGCAATAGCGGTACAATGAATCCTGCAGCCGTAAAAACGGCAGCAGCAGCAGCAGTTGCAGCCGCAACAGCGGCACAGCAACGGCAGCAGCGCGGCAGCGGCGGCGGCGGCGCGGCAGCTGCAGCAGCAGCGGGGCGGCGCTGCGGCGGCGGCGGCGCGGCAGCAGCTGCAGCGGCAGCGGGCGGCAGCAGCTGCAGCGGCAGCGGGCGGCAGCGGCGGCGTAGAAGGGGGATTAGGGTTAGGGTTTGTGTGGAGGAGGGGTCTCTAACGGTATGCTAAGCAATTTTAGGCTCTGATACCATGTTGAGACTTGAAGTGATTTTATTGAATGGAGTAACAACATATATATATATCAACAATTACCATCACCAATTAAACCAGCCAAGGATATCAAGAAACCCTCAGATAAGGTCAAATCTCTTGTTTCCCTGGTATAATTTGTCCGGTAAGAATGAGCAATAGGCTCTACATGGGAACTATCGTATCTGACAGTTACATCTTCAAATTCATGAGTCAAGCTATCAATCCCAAATTCTACTTGGTGACGGTTACCAGTTGGGAATTACCCTGGTACTTTGGCACAAATTTTGCTATATATGAATTTTTTTGCTATATGTACTGGTGGGTAGTTGTAACTGGGATAACTATTAATTACTATATTTGGCCTAGCAAAACTTTTAACAGGTTACACAAGGTAACATTACTGTCATAGGATACTTGCCCTATATGTACTGGTAGGTAGTTGTAAGTTTAAATTTTCTTCCTTCAGATATGGTAAGTTTCTAAAACTAAGCTACAAGGAAGATAATCTTATACCATATTTAATTCTTAGAGAGAACATGGAGAAATAGTTTGTCTGAAGGTATGTTTCTCTTTACAGTTCTAATTGGTTTGTATTGCATCCTCTCATTTTCCTTACCTCTCCTTTTTGGTTGGTATTGCATCCTCTTTGCCTATACATGTAGGTATGTAGATTTGTCACTGTTTGTCCAGTAAATTTGTGTCCAAATATCAGTGTGATGTAGATGTTTAAATTGGAGCTTCATGATATTTGAATTTCTTGCTAAGATATAGGTCCTTGCTACTTATATGCACGAAGAATAATATTGATTGAATATTTACTAGCTTTACTAAAAGTCTCATAACACTTATGTTTTTATTGGATTTCTATTTTCCATATTCAAATTTTGGAGAAGGTAAAACTTGAAAGTCGAGCTAAGAAGTTATTTTTTTCCTGAAGAACTTTGAGGTGTCTGCATGTATAGAGCATTTTTTGCTTGACCACAATGAGTCTATTATTTGCTATATTGGCATGTTGCAATGATCATAAACTGGAACTGGTAGATTCATGTTGCCTGGATGTTGCAGAAAAAGTTGAAAAGTGAAATAACTTATCTATGGCCTTTGGATATAGGATGTGCTTATGTTTTTTAATTTCTTCATGTCTTGCCTAGTCTGATATGCGCTATCTGTTTTAAAAGAGGCGATCATGATCCTTATCAGATTGCTAATTTCCATTTAACAATAAGGTTTGGCTTTCTTTTTCCTCTCTTCTGATGGCATGGTGGCTCAGCTACAACCAATTTGGTAAGATGTATGTGATTTGGAAATATTTATATTTCGATGGAAAAATACCTTTTTATTTCTTGTAGTGGCAGGATTATCATCACAGTAGAGATTCACTTAATAAGCTTTGTCATATATGACGGTTTTTACTTGTCATAAAAATATATTTTCTTGTAGTGGCAGGATTATCATTGACAAGTAGTATACCTGTCACGACTGTATCTGAGGCAAACACCTCGTCTCGAGTCATGGCATAGACGCGTCCTTAGGCATTGGGGCGACAGTCCTGGCCATTTTGCTGTATGGGCTGGGAAGTATGTACGCTTGATCGCATTGTTTTCTTCCCTGGGCATTGGGGCGACAGTCCTTAGGCATTGGGGCGACAGTCCTTAGGCATTGGGGCGACAGTCCTGGCCATTCTGCCCTGGATATCTTCCTTGTTGTCCATTCTTTGGACGCTTGATCGCATTGTTTTCTTCCACATAGCTAGGGCACTTGTGTTTGTAAGTATGTACGGTGCCAGCAGCAGCTGGAGGATATTGGCGCTCAAGGAGAAGAGCATGATTTGGAGACTCACCCATCATTTTTTATTCCGAAACTGACACATAGGCAGAGATAGAGGGCTGCAATCCACTTTAAACTGCCTAGTGCGACTCTCTATGGTAGACAAGAATGACGCAGCAAATTTGGCTAATTTGTTAAATTCTGCTGCGTATTACCGTACCGTCATGTTCCTTTGTCTCAATTGCATAAATTTATTTTTTTCTTATCGAATGGCTGCAGGAAGGTACTCGATCTCAAATGCCTTACGGAAGGTGGCCCAAGTGATTACCGTCGTCTCGTTATCGCATCGAATTGTTTGCTTTTGTACGACCCACCAGTCGTGCATGTTCAATCTGAATTAAAGTTGACCGTGGACGACTTTCGTGTACTCTTCAATGCCTAGAAGTTTGAAATGATATTCCAACTCCTTTAATCAGTCAATCGTCAGAGAAGGGTATTCTGTACCGCTGAAGAAAGTGCGACATTTTTTTTTTAATTTTGACACCTCAAAGTTGAAACTTATTGGTGTTGCAGGTTGATGCTCGGGCTCCTCCTCTTCGAGTTCGGTAGGTCAGGACGCAGGCTCGGTTATGACATTATTCATCGCAGAGTTGCTATTATCCACAACTGTTGGGACAATTTACTGAAGAGTATCAAGCTGCTTCTGCTGTAACTTATATTGTGCCTAGAATCGAGCCCCGAACTGAGTCTGTCGTGCCCCAGCTTGTCTCTGCTGGTTTACGACGTGCCGTTGGTGATGTTCATTTTGGTGCTGATTGGCCTCGGCCTGCCATTGTTGTGCTTCCAGCATGAGCAACATCCGTTCTATGGAGGCGTTTGAGGGTTTAGCCCTTGAGCTACTCGAGCCGCTCGAAGCACTCTCGTTATTCGCGGCCGCAGCTTCCCAACTTCTGAAATTAGAAGACAACTCACATTAGTCTCAAAAAATATTATGGACTGACTGTATGAAACAACTCATCTCATCGACACGAGGTCAAAGGTTCGAGACTCAAATAGAAGGCCAAAGGACGTAAAGCCGTGCTCTGATACCATTATGTTACGATTCGATTTCGAAGAATCGATAGTCGTCCCTCGGGCATGATGTCATACGAGCCTAGGCTTCGCTCGCATAAGGCACAGTCACGAAACACAATAACAAAGAGAATACACAGAGTAAATTAAACACATTTGTATAGAAGTAACTTCTTTTATTGATAATACTGAATTTACATTTACATTGACCAAGATACAAAATAGATTTATCACGCGGGCTTACAAACTGACTCAATTACAAAATGAATATCGATGAGATATCCGTTCCATATATCACACCCCTTTATACAACCAAAACATTCAGATACCTTGAATAGGGGAGAGTTGAGTCATCTTTTCTTAGACAATTGCGGGATCTTCAGAAGGAATTTGATCAAGTCTTTGTGCGCACGGGCGAAGCTTCAAAATACACGAGGGCTACCTTCAGTCAGGTGGCATGCTCCTCATGATTTCTAGTACCTGTGGAGAGCGTGGATTAGTACATTATCGTGTACTTGTGGGTGGCTAATTAATTTTTGTGCTCTCATTTGGTTAAAAAATTTAGGTGAAACATGCAACATATTTTAGAAATCTTTCTAGCCATCCTAGTCAGTTTCATGCAAGCAGTTTGACAAAACATAAATAAGGTAAATTATGTTAGAACTTACCTACGATAGAGCATGTCGTACAATATACAGCTTACCGTAATCATCCCTGCCAGTTTGTTAGCAATGACTAAAAATAGTGTGTGATATAGAGGTCACTAGCATTAATTAGCCATCCTAGACATAGTCTGGTTAGATGGGATACTTTCAACGCAAGTAGCGAGCTCCGCTTAAAGTCCATGAATTATCCATTGCTTAAGTACAGCTTAGCTACACTATGTTTCCCTCTAGGACGAATCGGTCCTATGGCCCCAGGATAATGTTCGAGGAAATATTGTCCTTGTGTACAAGTTGTCCATGACCTGCTAGACTAAACTAGTTATTTAAGCATGGTCTACAATTTCATATAAAACTTAACCAAGTTCTGCGTATACTGTCATATCATTTTGTAGTGTTCATTCATTGATTCATTTTATTTTTCTTAACACAGTTATATAGATTGCATAACATAAGTAAGCATGTGAATAGTTTTATGGTATAGCAGTTCTACACAAGTAAACATGTACAATTATATACAATAGTTATATAACATTGGGTCCTCGACTCTATAACTAGCATTCGGACTATTGATGTTATCGATTAATTGGAGAAAGAGGGTCAAGAAGAGAAGGTCGAGCCACTCCCCGTTGATTGAATGAGCGAGTGGAATGAGCCTTCTAAGTCGTATGGTCTCTTAAGCGATCACTTGAAATCGCATAAGCAAACGATCAATACTCTATCTTTCTATTTCGAGTTCGATATAAAATGCGAAGTTCGAAGAACGCAAGCAATAAAATCTATCAAAAATATTCACGAAAATGTATTTAGAAAACCCAAAGCCAAAGAAGCAAGTGCGGCATGGAAAGCAGAGCAACAGGAGGTCTCTCCCGACTCGGCTGTAGAGTCCATACTCGAGGCGCGACCCGCTGAATATGGGACTTTGATTCCGAAAAAGCCAATCCATAATGAGGAAGGGATCTTGATTCAGCCAATCCCGACCAATCGATAATGACAGAGTTTCTTAACCACGTTCTTCACGTCGAAACGAAGAACGGGGCTCGGTGTTAGGACGAGGCACTACATGATCTTCCTCATACATGACATGAGCATACTAGTGAGCCACATTCCATAACTCATCACATCTGGCCAGTTAAGGGAGAGTGCGTCATTCACAATTTTTTTAATTTCCAACACAAGCCATGATCCAACATTCTGATTAAATCCAGCAAGCTAATCAAATGCCTCTGCATGGAGTGGGGCATTACAGTTGGGTATACCAACGCTGATATGGCTGGAGATATAGACATGAGGTAGTCGATTTCGGGCTATGTGATGATGTTTTCTAGTGGCAATCGCGGTTGCAGAAGTGTGTTGCTTTGTCGACGAGAGAGGCATAGTACATTGCGATGACAGAGACTTGCAAGGAGTTGTCGTGGATGAAAAAGCTGATACAGAAAGTAGGCCTAAAGCAAGAGCAGTATACTTTGCTTTACGATAGCTAGAGTGTCATTCACCTGGTGAAGAACTAGACATTTCATAGTCGGTCCAAGAACATTGAAACTCGATATCATTGGATATGCATATGGTTGAGAAGAAGGACGTGACGCTTGAGAAGATTCATACAGATGATATCAGAGTAGACATGTTCACAAAGGTCACTACAAAAAAAATGATCATTTACGGCACACGAAACATGCCGTAAATGATCTTTCACGGCGTACATTTTGGTGCCGTAAAAGACCATGCCGTAAATGACCCTATTATTTACAGCGCGTTGGATAGCCCTGTAAATGTTAATATACACGCCGTAAATGATCACAAATGAACGCCGTAATTGATTTTCTCACAAAATTTTGACAACCATTTATGGCATATTTAATATGTCGTAATTGCTCTTTCACGGCATATATTTAGACGCCGTAATAGATATTCCTGCATGATCTAATACAGCATACATTTGTATGCCATAGTTGCTATTCCCGCAAGATAATTTATAGCGTTCATTTTGATGCCGTAAAAGATATTTCTGACAAATTATGTTTACCATTTTGTGACATATGTAGTGTCGTAAATGATATTTGATGAATATTTTCGTCAAAATATTTTAATGGTAAACAAAGTATACAACATAGCAAAAATACATTTGTAATAGTTTACTCACATGTATTCCCAATCAAACTACAAAACTGGAAACTCCTTCAAATAAATCCAAGCACGTGAAATCATAAAAATTAATTGGATTCAGTAGCCAAAATACATTAATAGCAAACAAAAGGCAATGTCAAAGTACATCATGCCATATTGATGCATGAACTAGAAAAATTGTTGTAGTACTGAATTAAGAACCATACAATTCAATACAAATTTTCTAAAAAAATTTATCGAGCTAAACAGAAAGTGTAAATTGTCTTCTATCATAAATTTCAGCTCAATTGGTTGCATGGAAGAAGCTTCAAACACAATATACAGATATTGTTGTTTTGATTGATAACCTGCACGAACAAAAAATGTATTTTAGTTCATTGTATCTAATTTAATGTATATATAAACACAACAATGAAAAAAAATATAATATAGAAAACTACATTTCCAAGTACTCAATTGTTTAACATTATAGCTTTATGAAACTTTACTACTTAAGTAACATCACCAATGACATTGATCAGATGCTCATTATATTAGAAGAAATGGTAATGTTCATACAGTATCAGAATAAGTGTTCAAGTGTCTGACTCTATTTTGATCCAAAAATAATACAATAAATCTAGCTTCATCAGTGACAAGAAAGAAATTAGTGCAACTCTATCAGAATGCATTACTTTTAAACCCTCTTCAAATCAGCCATGAACAAAGAGGACACAAGTATAAAGTCCAAGGGATGTATAGCAGTTGACATGTGCATTAAATTGATTTCATAATTTCCTAAAAGTTAAAGTAAAACAAGATAGGAACTAGATTTTCTGTACAACACCTTCAAGTAGAAATCAGACTGTGATCAAACATAACAAGGACAGTTATACAGAAAACGTAGTTCCTATCTTGTTTTATTTTAAGTGCACATACTTTTTCAGTTGCCTGTTTGCCCAGATGTTGCTCCAAATTTTAAGACTAAACATATTCGTGTATACTATGTCATGTTACTGCCCTGTCCAATACAGACACATGAATGTATAGTGTGGCATGACATTGTCCTGTCCGACAAGTACATGTCCATGTATATTAGAATGCGTATTGTCCGAAACAGACCACCTATTTTACCAAAAAGTAATGCCTGACAGAATAACCTTTACAAGTACCGAAAGTTATTGATACTAAACAAGTAACAAGAATGTCAAAAGATTCCCAAAAAATGCAAACGGGTAATTAGAGATAATATTAATTTCTTTATTTATTGAGGAACTTGGACAACTTTCTATACCTGAACAAGGTTATGCATCAACTGGTTCACCATCATGCTTGGATATGCCAACTCATCATTTAAAACACAATCAGTATCTGCATTCGACACCTCAGTATTCCCACTCTCCAACATTAACAGTGAAGTTGCATGCCTCTAAACATAGTGAAGCATATAAAAATGAAGAACAATCATCATCAGGGATGGATCCAGAAACTATAGTTGGGATGGGCTACGAAAAATTTGGGTGGACTGGAAGTAGATTAATCCATATAAAAAATCAAAAAAAATTTATATAGAAAAAAATATAAAATTTTATTTTTTGGGGTGGGCTCCAGCCCACCCCAAGCAAGCTTTGGATCCGCCCCTGATCATCATTATGTGTACCAAATAAGTATGAGATAAATTTTGGATCTAAAGTTAATCAAGCCTACTAAAATACTAAACTTCCTAACTTTTAACCAAAAAGAAACGTAAAGATAAAAGATGAAAATCTAAATTCAGACAAAATGATGAAAAGAAAGAAATACACCACTAAAGTAGGAAATATGGTTGGAGCTAATGATGCTGCAGCAGGCAAAATTAGACAATCATGCTTAATAAGATCATAAAAGGGGTTAAGATGAGCATGTGAGCTACCTTCAATCAACCATAGATTGTCCAAGTACATCCACATGCACCCACAAGAGTCGAACACACTAGCCTGTTGCCTCTCCCTTTTACTAAACATGAGGACCTACAATTTTCTGTCAATAACTTCACTATATGACAATCAAAATTTGTAGCTAATAACTACTAGTTTTAGTTTTAACACCATGTTCATGTAAACAAATTAGGACCATGCATTATTTCAAATGCAAATTTATAAGAATATAGCAAGAAACATGATCTTTTTACCTGCAATATCTTCAATAAATTAACCACTAAACAATATGATTCAACAAGCATAAAAAGAAGCATCACACAGAGGAAAACAGACCCAAAATTTTCCCAATATATCAACAACATGAAGTATAAGTTATGATATTACCAACATCAAAAGATTCAAAACTAACATGTGTGTGAAGTCATAAATATTTGTTCTTACATAAAACAAGTTCAATCTACATATCTAAAGCCAGTATATATGAAAGAAAATGTATTAATTACTACGCTCTCTCCTGGAAACTCAAAAACAATTTTATGTGATGGAAATATCCTAAGATACAAAAAAGAAAAAAAAAACATGACAATGGGATTTGCTCATAAATCTTGTTTGACTTATGGTATCTTGAGATGTCAGGTTTGTCCGAACATAAATTAGCAAAAAGAAGATAACAAATGTAAGAAAATTCATACAACTATTGGATTATCGGGTTGAAATCTGGTTTTTCTTTTCTTCTACACCTATATTGATGGTGTTACCTGTATACTAAGTACATAAAATTTTATGAGTAAAATTACAGAACAATTACATAGCAATAGAAAGTGTTGAAAAAATTGTAACTAAGATGCATTTATCCTGTTTGGCTTTGGTGTTCCAAATTCAAAAACCTAACTACAAGCCACAATTTTAAAAATCCACAACCAAAAATTCGATAATCTTCTAATTAACCAAACCAAATAGTTTAATTTGGTTCAGTCAGTTTGAACCACATACTGAACACCCCTAGACCTCTCTACCGAGAAAGTGGGTTGTATGTTCGCACAAGTGCCCTTATTTATTTCCACCTTGAAAATTACTTTACTGCAAATATCTTAATCATGTTTAACTAGATCAATTAGAAAGCTCACATTACACAGTTGGAGGTAGCTTTTATGGTTTAATTGGAAAAGCATCATTAGATAATATTTTCAAGAATAACACGGAAAACACTTAACAAACTGATTTCTAGTACTGCTTTGCTTAGCAATTGAAATGTATAACTTCAGAACATGTCTTGCACTTGTTTAATTGCCATATCAAGATAAATATGTGAAGTACCTTAACCCATAAGGTAATCATCATGTTTTACAGGTAGCAACTCATCCGAAATCAGTGCCCGTTTAAATGCATCAACAGCTTGAAGATCTCATATATCTCTTTATATCCTCAATTGAAGCGCAAGTTACCTGACAGCCAGTCTTTCTCCTGTTCTTCTCAAAGAATGCCTGAATTTGTTGATGCATCTAGTGCCTTTTTCTTCGATTTTCCTATTCTGAACCTTCTTTCATCATTTTGGAGAAAATATCTACACCTGTAAAATATCCAATTTGTGGTCTTTACGTTCATCATTTTGGAGAAAATATCTACACCTGTAATCTGTCATATAAATCAGTAGTAGCTTCGTAAACGAATAAAGTTGAGAATATAGTACCAAAAGTCTAAATAAAGAAGATATTTGATCTTCAAACACTCAAACAATCATGGAATATACTATGATGCACCAAGCATATTAGAATCCATAATTTTGCTGCATCAACTTATAAATGTAGGATTTTACATAAAGGCAACATATACCTTGAATTTTACATAAAGGCAGAGTATAAACTTATGGAGTAGAGTTTCGACGATCGTATATATTATTATTTTTTCCAGCATATTTACTATGCTATTGACTTAGATTTTTTGAAACATACACAAATATGCAAGTCAATTGTACTATGGCATTCTTTCAATTTTTTTACTATCTCTGCTTAAAATATGCAAGTAATTACTGTTGGTATTTTTGCCTTTGGACTAGAAAAGATAGTCCCATATCGGCTACACCAAATGGTGAGTATCTCAATATAATGCATTGCTTGTGTTGAGGTGTACACATGATGTGTAGTGGCGCACAAGTTTGTGCCATGTGGAAGTATTTTCCTAGAAGGAAAAAGGATTAAATCCAACAAGGATGCAAGTTAATTTTTGTTGTGCGGACTCGGACTTGGACACGGACTCCAGGATGTCTCGTGCATGCACGGGAGTGTTCGGCGGGTAGGCGTGGACTGGCACACTTCTATGCTGATTATGGGATGATCTAAAATATCAAACTCTATTTTTGAGTATTGGTATTTTAGTCCCACATCGGATAGGAGAAGAGGTGAAGTCTCAACTCCACTCTATAAATAGAGCCCCTTGACCTCCTTTGAAAGATGCACCAAGAAGAGAGTTGAGGGAGTCTGTTAAGTCCAGGAAGCCCGTTCAAGTCTCAAATATTGACTTACGAGCGTTCCAGAAGTTCTTCGTGAACTTGCTGGTTCCTGGAAGCTGTTCGTGCTCGTGTGGGGCGAATAAAGCTTTGAGCAACGGTGGTTCATTCACCCCAGCATCTCATTCTCGCCTGTCATCGTTGCTGTTGCCTTTTACAGTAACTTCTTTTTAGAAGCTCTACTGCTGATAGTTGCTTGCACAAAGTCGTTTTAGATTTTTTGTGTATTACGTAGAATCTTTTTAGATCCTCGTAATTCAGAATCCTCCAGGATCTCTGTTGCACATCTTCTTTAAGGTGCTGCATTTGAAACGTTGTGTGTACAATTGTTTCAGTTTCAAAATTTTCCATCGAAAATTGTGCCTCGGCACTAACAATCTCAAAGCTTTATTGAGAAGATGGTTAACTCTCGTACTTCGCTCATCGATACCGGCTTTAACAAGTTGGAGAAATTTGATGGTGAACACTTCCAGATATGGAGAAGAAAGGTCACTTTAAATCTTCAACTCGTGAATGTTGATCACGTGCTGTCAGAAGAAGAACCGATCGTTCCCACTACTGGATCTGCTGCGACTGTGGCCGCTGCTACGACCAAGCAAGCAAAGTGGAAGAGAGAAAACAGTATATGCAAACTACTGATACTCAATTCCATGGAAGACTCTCTGGCAGAGTCCTACTCCAAGAAGACATATGCCAAAGAGATATGGGACTCCTTGGGAAAGCTCTATAAGATGACGAGAACCGGTCCAAGATCTTCATGGTTGAAAAATATCACAAGTGGACCTTCGAAGACGAGAAGGCGATGCTAACCCAAGTGAAGGAGTTTCTGAAGTTGCGTCAGAAACTAAAGACGAGAACATGCCCCTCGTCGACAAGTTTGTCGTTGGAGGGATCATCGCGAAACTTCCTACAGAATGGAGCAACTTCTATGCAAAGATGCATCGAAAGAAGATGGAAATTAGCTTGGAAGATTTCTTGCAAGAAATCCATATTGAGGACGAGATGCGCTCTCAACAGAAGATGGATACTTTGTCCAAACAACTGGTGAAGGCAAATCTGGTCCAAACCAGAGAGTACCAGGGGAAGCAGGCTGCTTCTCATCGCAAAAAGAAGGACTTCACGAATCTGAAAGTGAAGGGTCCTGCTTTCAAGCAGCAGAAGTCCAAGTCCCATGTGACTTGCTTCAATTGTGGCAAGAAGGGCCACTACAAATCCGAATGCAGGTCCAAGCCCAAAGAACAAGGTGAGCCTAGTAAGGTTTCTATGATTACTAATCTAGTTGCTATGATAGCACAGGTTACAACTGTGGAGGCTGACTTGGACTGGTGGATAGACACTGGTGCGACCTGCCATGTCTGTTCAGACAAAGACTGGTTCGTCTCTTATGAGCCAACTTCAGAGAAGGTCATAATGGCAAACCAGGCACAAGCTGAAGTACTGGGGATCGGGACGGTGGAGCTGAAACTCACATCGGGGAACACTCTGACGCTTCAAGGTGTGAAGCATGTTCCAGTAATTGCTAAGAACCTGATCTCTGGAAGTCTGCTCTGTAACGCAGGCTTGAGGATGGACATCAATGCTGGCCAGTTGGTGATGTCCAAGAAGGGTACATTCTTCGGGAAAACTTTTCAAACTGAAGGAATGTACAAGATTCAGCTTGTTGTAACCCAGCATGATAATATAAATGCAATCACTTTTTCTGATTATTCTCTTGAGTTGTGGCATAATAGGCTAGGACATGTTCATTGTAAAAGGATTAACAGAATGTCTAGTCTAGGACTTATCTCCAAGTGTGGGGGTAAGGTAGAGAAATGCCAGACGAAGATCACAAGGAAACCCTTTCACAGGGTCCATCGAAGCACAGATCTTCTGGAGTTGGTTCACTCAGATATCTGTGACTTCAAACAATTCTCTACAAAGACCGGGATGAAGTATTTCATTACTTTCATCGATGACTTCTTAAAGTATGCTTTCGTCTACTTGCTCAAGTCTAAAGATAAAGCATTCGAGAAGTTCAAGGAGTTCAGGGCCGAGGCTGAGCGACAAACTGGACAACAACTCAAGAGATTAAGGAGTGATCGAGGCGGGGAGTATCGGTCTCATGAATTCTTATCATTCTATAACGAACATGGAATCATCAATAAGACAACGGCTCCGTACTCTCCTCAATCCAACGGAGTAGCAGAAAGGAAGAACAGAACGTTGACAGAGATGATGAACTCCATGCTGTTGACTGCGGGTCTTCCAAAGTGTTACTGGGGAGAAGCTGCACAAACGGCAACGTTCATTCTGAATAGAGTGCCATATGCAACTTCCGACATAACTCCTCATGAACTCTGGTTCAAAGTCAGACCTAACTTGAATGTCATTCGAGTGTGGGGGTGTCTGGCTTATGTGAAGCTCCCGGATCTGAAGATTCAGAAGCTGGGGACTAGGACTACGAAGGCGATCTTCTTGGGGTATGTCGAGAAGAGTGATGCTCGAAGATTCTTTGATATCGAGTCAAACCATATCATCGAATCTCGCGATGCTGAATACTTTGAAGACAAGTTTGTAAAACACAAGAATATTGTTCTCGCGGATCATCCGAAGAATGATAAGGGTACAAAGCAGACAGAAGTCTTTAATAAACCAGTAGTCCAAGATGAAGCTGTCGTCAAGGAGACACCAGCTGAACCAGAACTCGCTGCCGTCAACTAAGCGAACGAGGAGGTCGAAAGACTTCGGAGATGACTTCATCACCTATCATGTGGAAGCAGATCTGCTTACCTATGATAAGGCGATGAAGACCAGAGATGTTGTATTCTGGAAGGAGGCGATAGACAACGAGATTGACTCAATCACCTCCAACAACACATGGGTATTGGTTGACCTGCTAGAAGGAGCAAGACCCATCGGATGCAAATGGATCTTCAAGAAGAAGATTAAAGCAGATGGAACCATTGACAAGTTCAAGGCCAGGCTAGTGGCCAAGGGGTTTGCTCAGAAGCAGGGGATCGACTACTTTGACACTTATGCTCCAGTAGCTCGGATGACAACCATCAGATTGTTAATTGCTCTAGCAGCAATACACAAGCTGGTGATACATTAGATAGATGTGAAAATGGCATTCCTAAATGGCGAGCTGACCGAAGAGATCTACATACAACAACCAGAAGGTTTTGTCGTCAGAGGTCTGGAAGACAAAGTCTGCAAGTTGATAAAGTCTCTGTATGGTTTGAAACAAGCTCCCAAAATATGGCATGAGAAGTTTGACAAGGTGATAAGGTCAAATGGCTACAGGGTCAGTGAAACAGACAAGTGTGTCTATACGAAGTTTCCTGACGGAAGAGGAGTAATCGTATGTCTTTACGTGGACGATATGCTAATCCTAGGTACGGATTTAAGCTGCGTCACAGAGACAAAGAAATTTCTCTCGACCAAGTTCAGTATGAAGGACTTGGGGGATGCCGATGTAATCTTGGGGCTCAAGATCATCCGGACAGGCACTGGAATAGCGCTGTCACAATCTCATTATATTGAGAAGATGCTCACTCGCTACGGGTATCTAGATCTTCCTTTTATTGATACACCATACCGGAGTGATCAGAAGCTGGAGCCAAATTCGAGGGAAAGCGTCAGGCAGTTAGAGTACGCTAGCGTCATCGGAAGCTTGATGTACGCTACTACTGCCACAAGGCCTGACATAGCTTTTGCAGTAGGAATGCTGAGTCGGTTCACTAGCAATCCAGGCGTTGAGCACTGGAAAGCTGTGAAGCGTGTTATGAGATATCTCAAGAAAACTCAGACATATGCACTTTTCTACAGCGGAGATCCGTCAGTAGTGGAAGGCTTCAGTGATGCTAGCTGGTGTTCAGATATGGAGAGCGAGTATTCCACAGGTGGATTCGTATTCGCCATGGGCGGAGCTGCTATATCGTGGAAGTCGAAGAAGCAGACTATGTTATCTCGCTCCTCCATGGAATCTGAATTTTTTGCATTGGATGCTGCTGCAGATGAAGCAGAGTGGCTTCGGGAGCTCATGTATGATCTTCCGGTGGTTGGGGCTCAGATACCGACAATACCGATATACTGTGACAACCAGACAGCAGCAGCAGTGGCATCAAATGAACTCTTCAACGGAAAGAAGAGAACGGTGCGGTTGAAGCACAGAGCAGTACATGATCTTATCAAGAGAGGTGTTATTGCAGTGATTGATGTTCGGAGTCAGGAGAACCTGGCGGATCCGTTCACCAAGGGTCTCAAGCGCCAGCTGGTCGATGATACAAACTTGTAAAATGGGCTTGAAGGTATTCTGATATTATATTATTGTATTCCTACCATAAAGTTTTATGCTATTAGTTCAAAGATTTATCTACTAGGCATCTAGCTTTTGGTTCAAGGGAGGACCACTAATCGAAAGAATATCAGGAACGGTGGGTACATGCTCTATTGGACATGGATAGGTTACGGACCTATAACCACTGTTGTCTACTATTGTTTTCTGCAGAAAACGGTTTCTGTAGGAAGGTTGGCTTAAATGCCTTAATGAGTTCTCAGGCAGAGTGAATGCCTGGAGTGCTTTATAGGAAGCACGGTAGCGCAGTACTACAAGGAGTGTAACTCCATGCTATAGTGGGGTGACTCCACCATGAGGTTCCCAGGTAGGGATAATGCCTCGGCTTTGCAAGCCAAGTCACGGCGGAGTAGCACCGCAAATAGGCAGGTAGCCTAATGCTGTATGATAATCGTAATAAAGAGAAGTAGACAGCACTACAAAGAGGACGATGTCCTCATGTTACAGTGGCATGACACCACGAAGAGGTACCAGGTAGGGTAAAGCCTCAGCTTTGCGAGCCATGTCATAGCAGTGTAACACCGTACGGAAATGCAAGGCTTCATGCTGGGTAGTTTGGCACTACAAAGAGGCCTGTGACCTCATGCTACAGTAGTATAACACTACGATGAGGTACCCAGGTAGGGTAAAGCCTCGGCTTTAAGCCATGTCATAGCGGCGTAGCATCGCAAAGAAGCGTAATGCTTCATGCCATGACTCTTTATAAAGAACTCACCTATAGTGTATGGACAGAGATATCAAGCCGTCTCTTGAGGGTAAACTTGTAGACACCCAAAAATTATATACTGAAACCAGGCTGGCACAAGGCCTTCAATATGCAGCCAGAAGCACAGTTGATGTCATTATGTGAGTAAGAAGAATTGCAGTTATGGTACAGAATTCAAGGCTTAGTCCATTCTTGTATCATGTTGTTATTTAACCTATGCGGGAAGATTCAAGTCGTAGCGACATCTCTCCTAATGCATGATGGGCAGTAACTGTGGAGAACGCTCAACCCATATATTGAGATATGTGGGGGATTGTTGGTGTTTTTGCCTTTGGACTAGAAAAGATAGTCCCACATCGGCTACACCAAATAGTGAGTATCTCAATATAATGCATTGCTTGTGTTGAGGTGTACACATGAGGTGTAGTGGGGCACAAGTTTGTGCCATATGGAAGTATTTTCCTAGAAGGAAAAAGGATTAAATCCAACAAGGATGCAAGTTAATTTTTGTTGTGCGGACTCGGACTCGGACACGGACTCCAGGATGTCTCGTGCATGCACGAGAGTGTTCGGGGCGTAGGCGTGGACTGGCACACTTCTATGCTGATTATGGGATGATCTAAAATATCAAACTCTATTTTTGAGTATTGGTATTTTAGTCCCACATCGGATAGGAGAAGAGGTGAAGTCTCAACTCCACTCTATAAATAGAGCCCCTTGACCTCCTTTGAAAGATGCACCAAGAAGAGAGTTGAGGGAGTCTGTTAAGTCCAGGAAGCCCGTTCAAGTCACAAATATTGACTTACGAGCGTTCCAGAAGTTCTTCGTGAACTTGCTGGTTCCTGGAAGCTGTTCGTGCTCGTGTGGGGCGAATAAAGCTTTGAGCAACGGTGGTTCATTCACCCCAGCATCTCATTTTTGCCTGTCATCGCTGCTGTTGCCTTTTACAGTAACTTCTTTTTAGAAGCTCTACTGCCGATAGTTGCTTGCACAAAGTCTCTTTAGATTTTTTGTGTATTACGTAGAATCTTTTTAGATCCTCGTAATTCAGAATCCTCCAGGATCTCTGTTGCACATCTTCTTTAAGGTGCTGCATTTGAAACGTTGTGTGTACAATTATTTCAGTTTCAGAATTTTCCATCGAAAATTGTGCCTCAGTACTAATAATTACCACATATTTCTTACCATTGGACTATTAACTAAATAATGCAATTTACTCCCTACAAGCCTCCATCCAAGCAAGACTGAAGATTGAAGCCTACTTTTATGGCACCAGGTCAAGGGTGGTTCAATTCAGTTGCAAGGACAGTAGAATTCGCATTAAAAATAGACCAAAACAAAAATATATAACAATTGGATCATCAAATGACTGATTGTGTAAAAAAATATACCGAGAGAAAAAGTAGCTTTAAGATCGCCATCGTCAGCCTCTTCGCACAGCCTACTTGTTGTGTCGTCGACATGATCGTTGCGTCGTTGTCAAGCTCGTCACGCCGTCGTCAGGCTCGTCGCGCCACCGTCAGGCTCGTCACGTCGTCGTCCTTCCGTTAGCCTCCGACTCGCTGCCCTTCCAATCGAGTCGTATTGTAGCAAAAAGATGGAGGGGAGAGAGAAGTGGCTCGTAGAGAGAGAGAGAGGGAAGAGGGAGAATTTGAGAAATTTTATCGGAGGAAAGGGAGAGTCGAGAAACCCTAAACAATTGAGGAAAAAAGTGATTATGCCCAAATATTTAGACTGAAAGGGGGGAAGTATTGGTGTATAATAAAAATTTGGGAAATTTAATTTTAAGTCCCCTCTAATAGGTATATATCGTTTGGCATATAAAAACTTTGTGGCAATAAAATATTTCCTCCAATTTATTCTCATTTTGGCACATAAATAAAATATAAATATATACTTGGTGCGACAATTTTTTTTGTTATTAATAATTTAAAACTTCTTGTAGGTCGAGAAAGAAACTCTGTAGAGAAAATATCGTTTGGCATAAAAAAAATTTGCAGCCCGAGAAATTGTGTTATACCTAAGGCTGCTACCGAGTCAGGTTCGGACAATGCTAGCCAACCCAACCATGTTATTCCAATGTATCTAGGTTTTGGATCATCCAAGAGCCTACAAGTATAAGCTTGGTGAATTAATGTTCATATTGGGTCCTATATAATGCCAACAGACAACCCATATTAGCTTTATTTTGTTTTCGGTTAGGTCCCTTCTCGTACCCTACCTGTTTAGTAAACTAAGGTCTAATCCGAGTTAGTCTTGCAATTGCCCAACAATCCATTAAAAAGATGCTAAAATCATAATATTCTAATTATCTCTTAAGCATTCCATCAAGCCTGTGTCCAAGTTCACGTTGAGGGAAAGTTAATTTGGAAGGAGACTTTAGAGAAACAATTACTTAGGAAAAAGTTTCTTAGGAGAATCAATTACAACATACACGGCATGCACAAATGCATGTCATAAATAAATTATCATTTACGGCACATAAAATTGCATGTCGTAAATGAATTATCATTCACGGCATGCACAAATACATGACATAAATAAGTATTATCATTTACGGCACACAAAAGTGCATGCCGTAATCGAGTTATCATTCACGGCGTGCACAAATGCATGTCGTAAATAAGTTATCATTTACGGCACATAAAAATGCATGCCGTAAATACGTTTACAATGACGGCTTGCATATCAAATACGTCGTAACAAACACAAAAATTAACTCTTTTACGGCACATAAATCTGCGTGCCGTAAAACAGTGTTATTTACGGCACGCAGTTGCTGCGTGCCATAAATTGTGCGCCGTAATTGCTACATTTTCTTGTAGTAGTTCTTCCAAGGGAGAAGTTCGAGTACTGCAGGAGGATCGTTGGGATGACGACCCCCTCCACATAGTTGGGAAGGGGCAGATTTGTTGGAGTGGGTGGGGTTCCTAACCTATGTGAAAAATAGCCTGGAGTCGGATTGGGTATTCCTATATATAATCGAAATATTCTAATGGATTTGGCATGGATATTTCTATCTATAGTAGGAATATCTCAATAGAGTTGGATTGAGTAATTCTATATATAATTGGAATACATCAATTAGTTGTGGGTATGTGGCTATATATACTAATTGCTTACTCACCCTATAATATATCTCAGAGCAACAAGAGAAAAATGAGGCAAGAGAGCTTGTGCAACTTTGTAAAGGAGAAAGAAGAATTATAGGACGTTTCGGAGAAAAAGATCAATTATGGCTATTTATCGTTGTCTTATATCTTCGCGGTTGTAATCTACTTTCTGTTCGAGTAAGTTGTGGTGATCTGTTTGGATCGCTAGGAGCTTGTAGAGGGTATATTCTCTTTATTTCACTAGTGGAGATTTTTTAACGTTGGACTCCGATCGTCCCATGGTTTTTCCATCTAGTTTTTTATATAAAATCTTCGTGTCTTCGCTGCTCACACGACGTCTAACCTGAGGAAGGAATACAGTAGAAGATCCTGAGATCATTGACTGATCGAGGTTGCTAGAAACTGTCATCTAGGTCTCATCACTTCAGGTATAATTCGAAACCCTATTTTCTGCCATTGAAGAGTTACATCACGTGTCAAACTTGTTCATGTTTTATCAATCAGCATGCACACCAATTCGAGGTTCTAGGGATCCCCAATTCCATCAATTTCAGTTGTCTTTCAGTAGCAGGACATGTATTGGCAGTGTATTTTGTGTTGTTATTGGCGACCCCGTGTCCCTCAAGTAATTGAGCCACCTCTATCTTCAATTGAGTGAAGGAAAGTTTCTTCACTACAAAAAATTGTCAGATTAGCGACGGCTAAATACGTCGCTAACCTCGGTGAAAACGTCGCTAAATTAATTTAGCGACGTTTAAGGCGACGTTTCGAGAACGACGGAAAAAATGTGTCGCTAAACGAGAAAACGTCGAAAAACGTCGCAAGCGCGACGTTATTTGGCGACATTATTAATGTCGCTAATTAGCGACGTTTATTGGTTGACGCTAATTAGCGACGTAAACGACAACGTTATTGTGTTGTCGCCGTTTTGCGACATTGTTGCGACGTTTTGGCGACGACGAGCTGACATCAGATTGTGGTGCTACGTGTTGCCACGTCAGCATTTAGCGACACGTTTAGCGACATTTATTAACGTCGCTAATGTTTAGCGACTAATGTTAACGTCGCTAAAAACGTCGCTAAGTTAAAAAAAATATAAAAAAAGGTTTCAGAATGCAAATGGTGCTGGAGCTGGAGCCTAAGACAAAATACAAAATACAAAATGCAAAATACAGAATCCAATCCCAGGGTTCGCCGACCCCATCGGTGGAACACTCAACACCGGTACGCACAATACATTCCAGAATATACAAAAAATATAAAGAAAAAATAGTATCTGCAACGAACAATGTCAATATATAATATCCTCAACAAACCAAATCAATATCTGCAAATACGTAGAAACTCAGTATCCTCAACGAAAAAACTGAATATCCCCAAATACGTACAAAGTCAAAATACAAAATACAGAATCTAATCCCTGGGTTCGTCGAAAATACAAAAACAAAGATTGACACATAGTTCTAATTCATATGTGTTTTAAGTGTGAGAACGGATGGCTCAGAACACAACCCAAAATTCATTCTAGCATACATTAGTGTGAATCATCTATGTTCTGTACATATGGTGTAGTATACGTTCTTATCGAATCTAGTATCTAGTATCTGAATAATGTAACAGAATCAAGATGAACTCACATAATGTAATACTAAAATATCATCTACTACTATATGAGATATAGTGATAGGTTGTCGTATCATCATTGCCGAGGGATGAGGGTCGGAGGACAGTCAACTTTATCTACGGCTACATAGTTTCTGCCTCGCCAGTCGAATGGCTGCAGGAACTATGTCCTGATCACCATGTCGTACCATAGTTTCTACCTCGCCAGTCGAATGGTTGCAGGAACTATATGTCCCGATCACCATGTTACCAATTAACCAACCAACAAAACTACTTGTTACAAATATCGGCACTATATGTCGTAAAACGTCGCTATGACGTTGTTAATAGCGACTAATTTGGCGACGTTAGTATGAACGTCGCTAAATTCTAATTATATTCCCTACTAATTCATTTTCCTCCATTTTACTCTCTCACTCTCTCTCCTCCCCCCTCCGGCGCTCTCACTCTCTTCGGCACTCTCACAGTACTTAAGTGTGAGAACGGATGGCTCAGAACACAACCCAAAATTCATTCTAGCATACATTAGTGTGGATCATTATGTTCTGTACATATGGTGTAGTATATGTTCTTATTGTATCTAGTATCTGAAGAATGTAACAGAATCAAGATGAACTCACATAATGTAATACTAAGACATCATCTACTACTATATAAGATATAGTGATAGGATGTCGTATCATCATTGCCGAGGGATGAGGGTCGAAGGACTGTCAACTTTATCTACGGCTACATAGTTTCTGCCTCGCCAGTCGAATGGCTGCAGGGACTATGTCCTGATCACCATGTCGTACCGTAGATTAATGCAAATGGAGCTGGAGCCTGGGCCAAAATACAGAATACAAAATACAAAATCCAATCCCTGGGTTTGCCGACCCCCTCGGTGGAACACTCAACACCGGCACGCACAATACATTCCAGAATATACAAAAAATATAAAGAAAAAAATACTATCCGCAATGAACAATGTCAATATATAATATCCGCAAATACGTACAAACTCAGTATCCTCAACAAAAAAACTAAATATCCCTAAATACGTACAAAGTCAAAAATATAGTACAGTCCAAAAATGCAAAAACAAAACTACTGATCGCCTGGAGCTAGAGCTGGACACGTTGCTGGAGCCGGAGGAGCGCCACCAGATGACGCACAAATACCGCTCGAGTGACCCAAAGGCATGCAGCCACTTCCCTCCCTCCATTTCCCCTCTCCCTCTCTCATGCTACCAACGTCACAACTTTTTCGGTGTTGCTCCCTCTAATGATGATGAACGTAAAAATCAAAGACCCCCCTCTCCTTTCTCATTCTTCACAGTTCTCTCAAGAGGAAGGATCAGTGTTTTCTATTTCTCTTCCATCCATCCATTCTTCGTTCTGATCAAGCCTCCACATATGATATCCAGCTCAACTGTAGAGGCGGGAAAGAAGAAGTGGGCAGGAAGAGGAGGGGGAAGCAGCACAGCCGGCGGCATGACCTGGAGGAAGTACAGAGGCTTTCTTCAATATCTGTAGGAGAACTATAAGGATATTTTTTTTCATAACTTGTCACCTTGTCAAAGCCACCTCAGCATTCACTGTTTCCCTCAAATGACGTGCCGCTCCTCGGGTCATGGGTACCATCTGGTAAGATCGATATTCACAAATAATATAATTGTAACAAAAGCAAGCTAACTAAAGGAACCATCATTTAATTTGAGTACATTTTCGAAAGCAGATAAAGTACAAAAAAATTAATTTTTTTTTCCAAGTGTGAGAACGGATGGCTCAGAACATAACCCAAAATTCATTCTAGCATACATTAGTGTGGATCATTATGTTCTGTACATATGGTATAGTATATGTTCTTATCGTATCTAGTATCTAAAGAATGTAACAGAATCAAGATGAACACACATAATGTAATACTAAGACATCATCTACTACTATATAAGATATAGTGATAGGTTGTCATATCATCATTGCCGAGGGATGAGGGTCGGAGGATAGTCAACTTTATCTACGGCTATATAGTTTCTGCCTCGCCAGTCGAATGGCTGTAGGGACTATGTCCTGATCACCATGCCATAGTTTCTGTCTCGCTAGTCGAATGGCTGCAGGGACTATATGTCCCGATCACCAAGTGTGAGAACGGATGCCTCAGAACACAACCTAAAATTTATTCTAGCATAAATTAGTGTGAATCATCTATGTTCTGTACATATGGTGTAGTATATGTTCTTATCGTATCTAGTATCTGAAGAATGTAACAGAATCAAGATGAACTCACATAATGTAATACTAAGACATTATCTACTACTATATAAGATATAGTGATAGGTTGTCATGTCATCATTACAGAGGGATGAGGGTCGGAGGGCAGTCAACTTTATCTACGGCTACATAGTTTCTGCCTCGTCAGTCGAATGGCTGCAGGGACTATATCCTGATCACCATGTCATAGTTTCTGTCTCGCCAGTCGAATGGCTGCAGGGACTATATGTCTCGATCACCATGTTACCAATTAACCAACCAACAAAACTACTTGTTACAAATATCGGCACTATCGGTGCGTTCGAATCGGAGTATCACATTTTTCGGTGTCGAAAAAACAAATAATTATTACTAAATTATCAGATTTTTCGGCACTATCGGTACCCCTGACCAAGCCCCCCTTACACCACCCCTAACCCGAACCCTAACCCTCCACTCCCCTGCTCTCCTCCCCCTACCGCCTCCATCCCCTGCTCCCCTCCCCCAGCCGCACACATACCTACCCCTAACCCGAACCCTACCCTTAGCTCCCCTCCCCCAGCCGTCCTCGTCCCCCCTGTCCCACCCCCCAGCCACCCCCCAGACAACCCCGAACCACCCGTATCCCCCCTGCCCCTCCCCCCGAGCCATGCGTACCCCCCAACCACCAACAACAAAAACAGTCGAAAAGAGAGAGAGAGAGAGAGTCGCCGGAGAGAGTGAGAGCACCGGAGAGAGTGAGAGCGCCGGAGGGGGGGAGGAGAGAGAGTAAAATGGGAGGAAGCCCTAGGTGTCCCCTAGCTGTAGGACTTGGTTTCGTATCAAGGTGGATTCATTATGTGTCCGTATCGAATACGTATCCAATAGGATACCTAGGTGTTTGTAGGAATGCCACTTAGGATTTGATTTTCGATTTTTGTAAAAGTAATTACATGTATTCGTAGATCTATATATGTATTTTAATATTTGTGAAGAATGAGCTAATTATTGTGTCGTTTTTGTGTCCTAATATACACTGGACACGCTGCACGACACCCACGTGTACTGTCCTGCTACACGAATGCGATTTCTCCATGGACACGCCACGTGGACACGTAATATTTGACATGGGGGTAGGGGAAATGTCTGTCAAGACTCGCCCAAAGTTTCGTGTCGAGTCATGTCATGTCGAGTGAGAAATCGTGAGTGCACTGATCTTGTACACAGACACAGCGCGCGGAAATCCTCTACTGATACGTGCGTCGTGTCGCATCCAGACACGTTTTGGATGCGTGGCGACACGTGGGATGGCTAGACCTATACCTAGTCTAGGTGTGGACACGAACACGTGGTGTCTTGTGCCCTGTGTCGTGTCCACGAGACACTGGCATGCCCGTACGACGCTGTACTGTATATACGTGTCTGTGTGTGTTTCTACTTGATTGGACACCTCGTGTCCGCTTGTGTGGACACGAGAGCACTCACCTAGACACGTGCACATGTAGTACTCTCATTACCAACCATTTAAGTGTAATATTAACATGAATTTATATGTCAATTAGCATTTCTTATTGTTCACTGACACACAGTGCACTATTTTTGGTTTTCTGATTTGGACACGTTCGTGTCCACTCTTGTGGACACGAATACACCCCTCTGACATGTAAACATATGGACAACACCACTGTCCACCTGTCTTTAGGTTTCACATGAGAATTGATTCATTTTAGGATTCAAAATGATTTTTACTGATACTGAGAAAAACCTGAGTAAAACTTCAGAGTTTAAATATGTTTTAAATTATCAAATTAATGAAATTGTTATGTATTAACATGTATACATGTCTGGGACATGTATTGGTTCGAATTTGTTCATATACTTTCACTACCAGAATAAGTCATTTTAGCGACGCCAAAAGACGTCGCTAAAACGACAATATTCGTCGCTAATAATATTTAGCGGCGAAATTACCGACGTTTCTGGCTGGTCGCGGAAATGTTAGTCGCTGATCATATAAACTTCGCCAATCGTCGCAATTACCGACGTTTGCCGACATAAATATACGTCGGTATAATGCCGACGTCTACCGTTGTGTCGTCGGTGGCTCTGCGACGTAAAATATGGTGTCGCTACGCGTCGATAAATTTACCGACGAATTACCGTCGACTCGTCGGTGGTTTAGTGACATGATCAAAGTCGCGAAACGTCGGTAAATCCTGGGAATTCCTGGGGCTGAATAGCGACGTTTACCGACGTTTACCGACGTCCTCCGACATATAATGACGTCACTAAACGTCGGTAAACTGGATAATATTGCTTATCTACCGACGTTTACCGACGCAAAATTACGTCGGAGGACGTCGGTAAACGTCGCTAAATCTGTAAATAAAATAAAATAAAATAAAATACAGAATGTCCATTTCTCCCTGCAGTTTAAAAAGCTAACCATTTCTCACTGTAGAATAGGATCCAAACAATCACAGAATGTCCATTTCTTACTGTACACAGGTTTCAGTCCCTATAACCAAGTCTACAACAATCATACAATATCCATTTGTCACTGTACACAGATTTCAGTCCCTATAAGCAAGTTTACAACAATCATACAACTAACCAAATAACCAAATATCCAAATAACCAAGTATTCAAATAACCAATTCTACACCAAATAACAAAGTCTACAACCAAATAACCAACAAATAGAATATGATCCAAACATCCAAATCTACACAACCAACAAATATCCAAGTCACAAATAAAGAATGAAACAAATATAAAGAAACAGTCCTAACTAGGACTACTAGGAATCTGGTGCAGGAGGGGCACCGCCGCGACGAAGGGATAAGAACAACTCATACTCCTCAAGTGAAATCGACACCGATGGAGGAGGCAGTGACGTCGGCAGAGTCGGTGTCGAAGAAGAAGACGGTGGAGGCGGCGGAGTCGACGATGATGAAGGCGCACCCGAAGGACCAGCATGCTCCAACGCTGTAAGTCACTGGTGGTATGAATCCATGATAGATAACATTCTATCACTGCTCTGGACCATCAACTCCTGCGCCAATCTCATCCTCTCGGCCATGGTCACCTGTCCTGTCTGCAGCTCCGTCACCGTGCGCTCTAACCCTCCAACGGTGTGCTCTGTCCTCTCAGTCGTCTCCCTGAGGTCCATAATGCCGCGGTAGAGTGCATCCAATCGTGCTAGCAGCGCAGGATCCTCCGTAGGGTGCTGAGACTGCTCCTCGATCTGTCGTAGCAGGTCGTCACGGAGAGACTCCATCATCTGGTGGACTCGGGCAGACTCCTAGGACGGCTGTGGACCATGCACACTAGGAGGAGATGTCCTAGAGGACTGGGTTGCAACTAGGGCGCCATAGGATCCCGTACCGTAGTACGTACCCCTACGGAGTCCACCAGCGGCGGCTATCCACAGCTCGTCCGCCGACGGAGCTTGAGTGGGCTGCGAGGAAGTACCGGCCTCTCCTGCATCAGGTGCATTAGCAGCCGCCCGTTCCCGCAGCCTCTGATACTCGGCCTAGAAAGTACTTATTATTACTAACTTCTAATTTCTAATTAATGTACTTATTATTACTAATTTCTAATTAATGTACTTATTATTTCTAATTTCTAATTAATGTACTTATTATTACTAACTACATGAATATTTATTTGCATCATATTTACTAAGTTATATTAAAATTGACACGAAGTATTAAATTAAGATAACGTATTGTAATACTTACATAAGTCTGCTCGGCCCTCTCGTCAATAAGGTTACCGCCGCGATGATGGGTGGCCAGGAAGACGGTCACCATATCGGCGTTACCGACCTTCCTTACCTGTAATTAAATATATTATCTTAGTAATAATTTATCGACATCGTATTAAAATAATATTTGTAAAAGAGAAAGACATACCAGACGACGGAAATGTTCCGTCATCGGAATCGACCCACTGCACCACTTCCAGGCATGTTGCCTAGCCGCCTTGGCCTTCTCCGACTTCTCCTTGTACCTTGGCTCCTCGAATCGAGCCTTCATCGCATTCCACTGATCAGGGGTGATCCAACCTTGGATCGGCTTTCCGGTACGATCACGATCCTTCTGATCATTGATAGAGTCGCGGATCAGCTTGGCAGCGACGGCAGGAAACATCCCCTCGATCTGCTCGGCCCGGTGCGGTGGATTGAAAAATATATCCTAGAAGAGCATAAAGCAAATATTTATCAGTTATATATAATATACAAAAATTATATGATTCATGTTAAAAGCAAATATATTTTAACCTTGAAGCGCGCAAACCAGAAGGCTTCCTTTCGTCCGGAGCATCAGAGTAGTTAATCCAAGCACCACCATAATTATGCCTCAACATGTGGCCTAGACATCTCTGTACCTCTGGGGGACGATATCTATACAAACATATTATATTCATAAAAAAAGTTAATTTATGATAAAAATAGAAAGAAAAAAATTATAAACCAAAACACCTACTTTGTACCGTCGGCCCAGATCTCCGTCCTCCTCTCCTCCGGAGGTGCACACGCATCATCTGCATGATGCTGGTCGGCCGTCGGCACCGCCGCCTCGGCCGTCGCCGCAGCCTCCGCCATCTGCTCATCCGTCTCTATCGTCGTATCAGCAGTAGGAACGTTAGACGGACGAGCACTGTCAACAGGCCTGGAACTACTCGTCCCAGGAGATATGCCACGTGACGTCGTCCCAGCAGGCCCACGTACTGTCCGATATGGAGGAGTAATCGGCGACGAGGATCCAGAGCCGGTACCAGAATGAGGTACCGAAGGAAAACTCCATCCTCTAGCGGTACCTGTAGGAAGTACCGGAGGAGAGTGACCTCGTTGTCTCCCTCGGAACGCTCCGCGACGACCTGCCATACCTGATAACAGCATATGATAATACAACAAATAATAGAGACTAGAAATATGAAAGTACAATAAATAATAGAGACTAGAAATATGTAAGTACAACAAAGACAAGATAATAACCAAGACAACATATAATGATACATTCTACAATAAATATCTAAGTCCAGATAATATATTCTAGAAGAAACATCTAAGTTCAGATAAGTATATCTCTCTCAATCATCTTCAGAATAATCATCTTGTTCGTCTTCCTCGACCTCATCTTCCTCTTCCTCCTCATCTTCACTTTCATCTTCGCCTTCGTCGGCTTCGTCTTCCTCTTCGGATAATTCTACATCTTTTACATTATGTGTCGTGTAATACGTAACTTCCGTGGAGTCCACATCGACAATATTGGTTACAAGAGGTAGCTCGTCCTCCTGGTAAGCTTTTTCGTCAACATCAAAAGTATCTCTGGCTTTAGTCTTGCATACTGCCCACCAGTCAGACTTCGTTGCTCCCCGTCTCGGATAAGCTGTGAAGTACACGAGCTGAGCCTGAGTTGCTAGGACAAACGGTTCGTAGCCTTGATATCTACGCTTGTAGTTTATATCCACAAGACCATGCTTGTCAATTTTCCAACCTTGATTTTCAATCGGATCGAACCATTCACACTTGAACAACACGATCTTTGCAGGTTCTCTGCCATTATTATATGACAACTCCACAATCTCTCGCAAGATGCCAAAGAAATCATTTCATGGATCGACGTCTTTATAGTTCGAAGACTTGATACACAAACAACTATTTTTCGTGGAATCAAGATCCAGGAAGCTGTCTCTGATCGGAGCATTTGTCGACTTGAACCGAAAGCCATTGACACAGTAACTTGGCCATATTTTAACAAAAGTAATTGGTCCCTTGGCAAGAGTTCTAATTAATTCAATCTCGGGTGAAATTAGACGATCGACCTGAATATCAAAGAAGCGATAATAAGTTATTTATTGCGCAGTTGCATTAGAAGAGGCCAGTAATTACCGAGCTACTTACATATTGGCTCAACCAAGAAGGAAAATGACGTCTCATTTCTGTAAGATAGATACATCAAGGTAGTGAATGATATACAATTGTCAGTTCATGCGGTCTACACTTTCCGTAGTATATGTACACATGATATTTTACGTTAAATGGTTAGAGATTATCTGTCATCTTCTTTTCGCATTGCTAACTTTTCTTTCGTGTGTTTGTGCGTGCGGTGGTCAGAGATTATGGCGGCGGTATATTACCCGTGTCTACAATATTTCATATAGGCTGAGTTGTAGAAGTCAAGTTTTAGGATATTAGTCTATATATTATGTATAGTCCAACCGAGTCAACTCTAAGCTAAACTAGTCCAACTTGGTCAAACTAGCCATTTCTAAGTTGTATAAGTCAAGTTTTAGGATATTAGTCTATATATACTAGTATAAACTCTTCCTTCTCTCCAAATACCTGGTACTAGTTAACCCTCCCCCTTTCTTCCACTAGACACACACATACATATACATGATGTATACAACCACACCATAGTTCCCATGTTCTTTTAACCTAACTTTCCAGTTGGTACTAACCTCAATAGAACAAACACTCTCACAGCTCAAAATACTAACACATGCTCATGCCTTACTCTTGTGACACTCCCTTTCAAACACAAACACACACCTATATGTTCCCTTACACATGTTGCCATGTTACCTATAAAAATAGGAAACCCTTGTTGTCTAAAATAAGACACAATTCTACAAAGAGAACCATACTGTAGAACTCACACTTTAAGACAATAGATGAAGGAAGACTTGTATGGAGGATCGATAGGGTTGAGCGATGTCATTTTATTCTACAAAGAGAACCATACTGTAGAACTCATACTGTAGAACTCACACTTTAACACAATTCTACAAAGAGTTGTCATAGGGTGTTGAGCGATGTCATTTTATTCTTTTCTTCTTCTTTTTCTTGGGATTTTCGAGTATTGGATCTTGAGACATATATAGCTAGAACTTACGAAGAATGGAGTACCATACTTCAACAAATAGATGTTGACTAATTGGTTCATATACTTGTCTAAAATAAGTGTAGAAATATTGCAAGGTGAAATAATGTATCAAACACTATATCGAAACCCAAATCCAATATGCAAATCCAAATTAATACGAAAATACACAAGTGTATGTAGGGGATTAAGTGTACAGAGGTAAAATACATATATATGCATGCTTGGGGGTGTCCACGTGTCCAACAAATGGACACAAAGTGTCCAAAACCTCACGAACACACTGTATCAGTGAACACATGGTCGTAATGTGTCTCTGTGTCCATTTTGGACACGAAAAACACCTCAATTAGGATTAGGGTTTACCTTCAGTCTCCTCGCGGCGGTGAAGGAGGAGGAGGAGGACAAGTTCGGTGGTGGAGGAGGAGGGGATTAAGTGTACAGAGGTGAAATACATATATATGCAAGCTTGGGAGTGTCCACGTGTCCAACAAATGGATACAAAGTGTCCAAAATCTCACGAACACACTGTATCAGTGAACACATGGTCGTAATGTGTCTCCGTATCCATTTTGGACACGAAAAACACCTCATTTAGGGTTAGGGTTTACCTTCAGTCTCCTCGCGGTGGTGGAGGAGGAGGAGGAGGATCTCGCGGTGGAGGAGGAGAAGGGGCTCGCGATGGAGGAGGAGGAGGAGGAGGAGAAGGGGCTCGCCGGAGGGAGAAGAAGGGGCTCGCGGTGGAGGAGGAGGATGAGCGGCGCCGGAGGAAAGGGGGTCGGGCTGTCGTCGAGGTCGGGGAAGAGGGGCGGGAACAAAAAATTTGGGGAGAGGGAGAAATGAAAAGTCGAACCGAGGAAACCCTATTTAACGGAAGTTAGCGACGTCCGTAAATACGTCGCAAAGCGTCGGCCTTCCTTTAATATTCGGCGACGTCTTAATATTTGCGACGCTAAACGTCGCTAAATTAATAAAACTAGCGACGTTTTTCGACAAATCAACGACGTTGATTTTTATTACACTAAAGGTGGTCGCAATATGTCGTTGTTGGTCGCTATCAGCGACGTATTGTGACGCATACTTTTGGAGTCGCTAAATCCAACAAAATTAGAGACGTTTTAAGTCTGCGTCGCTAATTTCGTCGCTGATATGACTTATTTTGGTAGTGTTCATTACAAATCTAAGTATATGCAAATGGTTTGATAGTGAACTATTTATATATATGTTATACTTAGTGAAATGAATAAGTGTCAGTTTTTTTTAGGGATTTTTCGTGTCCTAGGTATGTATTTATGTCTGTATATATATATAAGTTATTTTCTATTCAGTTTGAGTTTTTGGGTTGGATTTAAATTGAGAAAGGGTCGAAGGTTTCACTGTTTTCGAAATGAAAACTGAGATTTTACCAAGTTATGTAAACCTGTGTTGAGATGTAATGTAACCTGGGAATTTCAAATCTGAAACCTAGGATTTTGAGTTTGATGAGAGTGATGGAATGAGATAGGGAAGGGGGCAGCACCTGCTGTTGGCAGCAGGTAGTGTAGGGGCATCCAGCCCCCATAGCAGCAGTAGTATACAGCCTATAAGCAGTCCCAAACTACCCCCAAACCTGTCCCTGTAGCAGCCTATTTTTCCCTCCCTAGTGTGTGTGTCTAGTAGAGAGGAGTAGGCAGGGAAGAGGACAGTAGCATAGGATAATTGGAGGGGATATATGAGAAAGGATGTGTGTGAGTGAGGTTGAGGTGAGGTTTAGATATAAGTAAATAGGAAGGGGTTAGATGAGAAGGAATATTGGGAGGATGTTTAGATATTAGGTTGTAGGATTTAGTATGGGTGATTACATCATATCCTTATATATTTAGATTATAGGCTATGTGATATGTTAAGGGTTGGTAAGTTATGTGGGGTTTTAAAAACTGAGATTACACCATTGTCTACACAAATTCACACACATGGAAATAGACACTTCATACACACCCACACACACATGTTTTTCCCTTTCCCCTCTCTCTAAATTTGTGTTTGATTGATATATATATATTTTCTATATAGGATTGGTATATGTAGGCTTTCCTTTAGGCTTGCCTATATACACTAGTAATGTATATATATATAGATATGATAACTACATAGATTGTTGAATGTAAAGTCCTTGTTTGTATATATGATGTTGATATATGGTATAGGCTTGGTTTGGTGTTGACCTAGTTAGACTAGGGTTGGTCTAGATTGGACTAGTAGACCTAGTTTGACTTTATGTTGACTAGAGTGTTGACTAAAGTTGACCAAGAGTTGACTTTGACCTAGTTTGACCTAGACAGTTGACCAAGAGTTGACTTTGACCTAGTTGACTTAGAATCATGTAGTTTGCATTGCAGATTTCCATTATTTCATTTTGAGTACTTAAATAACCTGTTTTACTCTAAATAGGACTTTGTGACACCAGTTCGGACATCCATTCATATCAGTCATACAGGGTGACAGACGAGTACATTCTCTGACCGTTTCATACTTGTCTGGATTTACATTCTTGCTCTAGATTACTGTACTTGATGCTGACACGATCGTTATCACGGATTGGTACTATATGGATCTTCTTCTGAGATATTATCTCCTTGTATTCACTAAATACATATTGTGATGTGCGTTTCACTTACATATTGTATTTATTGAATACCCTATCATTGTACACTCATTATGCATATTGTACTCTCATTATCACATTGAGCCATTGTATAAGCTATTGTACAAGCCATTGTATAAGGTAACGTAACTGAAATGGATCCTTGTGTATTGATTGGGGAGGGAGAGTAGAAATGGTTATGTGATCAATCCTATTGTATATGTCCATTGTACACCCACGTACAAAGGAGTCCCATTTTATTGTATAACCTAACCCGTTTACATAACCATATTGTGCTCTAAATCACATGTTGCTTACAGTTCTTACTTATCATATATAGATATTTCCCATTATCAAATCTCTGCTATTTTTATATACATTCTTCTTTCAGCATTTCCTGTACCTTACTCTATTGCATGCTTTATATTTCCTAACTTGATATGAACTGCGTGAGATGTTTTGTGCTCGCTTCTGTCCTGACTGGACCTGTTGAAAATATTACAGAGGATGAGGATGAGGCCTGGGTAGACACCTACTATGGGACAACTGTAGATGGTTCTTGTGACCTAGATTTCCAGTCAGATCCAGTAGCTATAGAGACTGAGGCTCCCTAGTTTAGGTTTTACTATTTCAGTCATTTTGAGATCTGGGTTGTATATATTCTTTCATTTTCAGTAGTTGAGACTTGTATTCTGGATGTTGTTGAGTTTTATCTTAGACAATTAGCATTGTCTCTCTCTGGTTGTACTTGTGGATCTTTTATTTCAGTATTTTTCTATCTATCTTTCTATCTTATCATTCTGCCTTAGATGTGATTGAGATTGTGTATTGCTATGTCACCTCCATTCGGAGTGTATATACTATACAGGTACCTTTATATTATTAGATGATTGACCTAGGACAACGTTCTACCGCCGACACTGCGGCGTAGGCTGGGCGTTGTTACGTTCTCGTACCCTCCCAGTGGGTGCGGGTCGTGACACGTTTTTAGTGGTGGTCTATGCAGGTCGAGTTTATGTAGTGGTATTCGAACTAGAGTATCACTACAGCCTGCAGTTGGTTAGAATATTCTTGAGGTACTCAATCACATTAGGAAAAGCTCTTAATCTGATTCTTGTTATCAAAATTCTTGCTACTTTAATACTTTCTTTTGAAATAAACTGTCCTCCTTTGATTCATCGCTTCTTTCTCAGCAATTGATATCCTTGTTTGATCTGTCTTCAGGATGGTGGAGACGCGGTTACAGCGTACCATTCATGGGGATACTGTAGATGGGACTGCTACCTCTCAGCCAGTTCAGCAGGGTCGGGAGGCTACAGCTCCTGCCACCTCAGCTCATATTGGGACTTCAGCAGCAGCAGTAGAGGGTATGCCTTCACCAGTTCGGAGGCCGGACCCAGTCATCCCAGAGGTACCATTCCAGCAGCCGCCGCCTACAGGACACGTGGACGCAGCACAGATGTTCGCGTACTTTCAGCAGTTTATGGAGATGTAGCAGACCCGGCAGGAAAGGGGCATGGAGCTGGCCATTACGACAGTTGCAGCTCGACCAGTAGTCCAGCAGCCGAAGACATCTGGGATAGAGCAGTTCCAGAAGATGAGCCCCAGAGACTTCCTGGGGACGGAGGGGATTTTATATGCTGACGAGTGGATCGAGCATATAGAGGAGATCTTCCGTCTGGCCCGGATACCGGCAGATCTCCAGATATAGGCAGCAGCTAGCCGGATGCGAGATCTTGCTCGTACCTGGTATCAGTCAGACCCCAGAGTGGGGGTAGTTGGACAGACCTGGAAGGATTTCAAGGGCTTCTTTAAGAAGAAGTTCTTTCCAGATTCAGCGCTTTGAGCCTTGGAGTCGCAGTTCGAGAGCTTAGTTCAGGGGAGCCTGTCAGTGAAGGAGTACGCTGGGGAGTTCGGCCGCCTCAGTAGATTCGTAGAGGGCTTGAGCGAGGCGGCGAAGGCCCAGAGGTTCTGAAAGGGTCTAGTCAAGGAAGTCAAGTCCTTGACCAAGGGCAACAGGGATGCCACTTTCGAGAAGATTTTGACGGGAGCCTTATTGGCGGAGGATGATCTTGAGCTTAGGCTCAAGAGGGGGCGAGACCCAGTTGGGGACTGCAGCAGCGGAGGACCGGCCAAGAGGCCGCACATTCAGCAGCAGTATCAGCAGTCGATGCCCCGCATACAGTTTCAGCAGCAGTACCAGCAGCCGAGGGCTCAGATACATCAGCTACAACAGAGGCCTGTTCAGCATCGGGACAGAGACATGTACTATATCAGCAGGACATCGTGTGCAACTTCTGCAAGAAGCCAGGCCATTGGTGGAACGATTGCAGGAAGAGGCTGGGTATGTGTTTGCTTTGCGATTCAGCGGAGCATCAGTATAAAGAGTGTCCCAAGAACCCGACACCATTGGCTCAGGTAGCACCAGGAGCTAGGGCTCCGGCAGGACAGCATAGGGGACCACCATTGCAGACTCAGCAGGAGAGGTTCGTACAGCATCAGCAGCAGGCCAGGGGAGGCCAGCCAGGACGAGCTGTCGCCATGACAGCCGAGGATGCTCAGGCCGTTGGAGATCTAGTTGCAGGTTCCATTCTTGATTCAAATTCTGCAATTATTGTCTTGAAATTCGATTCTCTCTGTTCCTTGTCGGTTGATCAATTCTGTCCTGTTGCTCTTGTGTTATGTTTGATTTTCTTCTGAGATGAATCATATGGGCTAGGTCACCCAGTTATGGAATCTAGAATCATCGATAGTCGTGTTAGCTGGCATAGTGAGGACATATAATCAGATTTAGAATGTATTTCTCGGGTGTGGAAATTTAAGATTTTCGCTACCAAGCATGCGGTAATACAAAAATTTTAAATACCATGATTCTAGAGGTATGTGCCTTAGTCGAGGACTCTGTGATTATCGTAGCGATGCTCACTAGCACGACGAAGATTCTGAGTATCATGATTTTGGACAGACGCATATGATTATCTGACGGTATGTTTGAGACTTTGATTGTGGGGTGTTTGACCTAGAAGGACTACTATCATTTTAATTTCGAGGACGAAATTTTTATAAGGTGGGTAGGATTGTAACACCCAGTTTTCCAGAATAGGGTAATTTTGAAATTTTATAATTATAATTATTATTTAATGATATTTATTTCATATTATGATTTTTTAGTGATTTTTAATCATTTTTAAACTATTTAAATTATGACTTATGATTTTGGTGTTTGACTAGTGTAACCTTGGAGACTGTTGACCTAGAGCCTAGCCATGTGATTAGGATGTTTAATTAGTACATTTTAGCCTAGAGGGTATTTTGGTCATTTTAGGATTTATTTAAATTTATTATGATTTATGGGGATTTGTGTGAATTTAATTATTATTTAAATAAGTGCTATGTGCTATGATGGGTTTTAGCCTAGTGAAGCCTAACCTAGAAGCTTAGACTTAACCCATGGGCTAAGTAGGATGATTAACTTAAGTTGAGGGTAAAAATTATCAAGTTAGAAATCAAATAGGAGTTTTAGTCATGAGAATTGATTTTAGAGAATGGGCCCTTAGAAACTTAGATGTAACTTGACTTAGAGAGGGAGGCCCATGGCCCAACTAACAAAACCCTAACCCTAGCATTTATGACCAGCCACCTAGGGATCCACACTCCTATTTAATGTCTCCTCAAACTTAGGGCTAGCCTCCTTAGAAAAATAACAAGTTAAAAATAGAGGTAAAACCCTTTCTTCCCCAATCCATAACTCCTCCATTTCAACTCCTTTTTCTTCCTAATTTCTTGCAATAGATTCTAATCTCTGTGTTTTTGATGGCTATGGTGAGAAATTTCAGGGAAGGGGCAATTTGGAAGAGTTTGGGTAGCTTGAGGAACAACTCACTTTGGGGCTTTTTGAGCCATTTCAAACCTATAGGTAAATCCCTATTCCCTCCACCAAATTTTGTTTTTTTTACATGGATAGGAAGCCCTAGGTGTCCCCTAGCTGTAGGACTTGATTTCGTGTCAAGGTGGATTCATTACGTGTCCGTATCGGACACGTATCCAATAGGATACCTAGGTGTTTGTAGGAATGCCACTTAGGATTTGATTTTCAATTTTTGTAAAAGTAATTGCATGTATTCGTAGATCTATATATGTATTTTAATATTTGTGAAGACTGAGCTAATTATTGTGTCATTTTTGTGTCCTAATATACACTGGACACGCTGCACGACACCCACGTGCACTGTCCTGCTATACGAATGCGATTTCTCCATGGACACGCCACGTGGACACGTAATATTTGACACGGGAGTAGGGGCAATGTCTGTCAAGACTCCTCCAAAGTTTTGTGTTGAGTCGTGTCATGTCGAGTGAGAAATCGTGAGTGCACTGATCTTGTACACAGACACAGCGCACGAAAATCCTCCACTGATACGTGCGTCGTGTCGCGTCCAGACACATTTTGGATGCGTGGCAACACGTGGGATGGCTAGACCAATACCTAGTCTAGGTGTGGACACGAACACGTGGTGTCTTGTGCCCTGTGTCGTGTCCACGAGACACTGGCATGCCCGCACGACGCTGTACTGTATGCACGTGTCTGTGTGTGTTTTTACTTGATTGGACACCTCGTGTCCGCTTGTGTGGACACGAGAGCACTCACCTAGACACGTGCACATGTAGTACTCTCATTACCAACCATTTAAGTGTAATATTAACATGAATTTATATGTCAATTAGCATTTCTCATTGTTCACTGACACACAGTGCACTATTTTCGGTTTTCTGATTTGGACACGTTCGTGTCCACTCTTGTGGACACGAATACACCCCTCTGACATATAAACATATGGACAACACCACTGTCCACCTGTCTTTGGGTTTCACATGAGAATTGATTCATTTTAGGATTCAAAATGATTTTTACTGATACTGAGAAAAACCTGAGTAAAACTTCAGAGTTTAAATATGTTTTAAATTATCAAATTAATGAAATTGTGATGTATTAACATGTATACATGTTTAGGACATGTATTGGTTCGAATTTGTTCATATACTTCATTACAAATCTAAGTATATGCAAATGGTTTGATAGTGAACTATTTATATATATGTTATACTTAGTGAAATGAATAAGTGTCATTTTTTTAGGGATTTCCTGTGTCCTAGGTATGTATTTATGTCTGTATATATATAAGTTATTTTCTGTTTAGTTTGAGTTTTTGGGTTGGATTCGAATTGAGAAAGGGTCGAAGGTTTCACTGTTTTCGAAATGAAAACTGAGATTCTACCAAGTTATGTAAACCTGTGTTGAGATGTAATGTAACCTGGGAATTTCAAATCTAAAACCTAGGATTTTGAGTTGGATGAGAGTGATGGAATGAGATAGGGAAGGGGGTAGCACCTGCTGTTGGCAGCAGGTAGTGTAGGGGGCATCCAGCCCCCATAGCAGCAATAGTATACTGCCTATAAGCAGTCCCAAACTACCCCCAAACCTGTCCCTATAGCAGCCTATTTTTCCCCCTAGTGTGTGTGTCTAGTAGAGAGGAGTAGGCAGAGAAGAGGACAGTAGCATAGGATAATTGGAGGGGATGTATGAGAAAGGATGTGTGTGAGTGAGGTTGAGGTGAGGTTTAGATATAAGTAAATAGGAAGGGGTTAGATGAGAAGGAATATTGGGAGGATGTTTAGATATTAGGTTGTAGGATTTAGTATGGGTGATTACATCATATCCTTATATATATAGATTATAGGCTATGTGATATGTTAAGGGTTGGTAAGTTATGTGGGGTTTTAAAAACTGAGATTACACCACTGTCTACACAAATTCACACACATGGAAATAGACACTTCATACACACCCACACACACATGTTTTTCCCTTTCCCCTCTCTCTAAATTTGTGTTTGATTGGTATATATATATTTTCTATATAGGATTGGTGTATTTAGGCTTTCCTTTAGGCTTGCCTATATACACTAGTAATGTATATATATATAGATATGATAACTACATAGATTGTTGTATGTAAAGTCCTTGTTTGTATATATGATGTTGATATATGGTATATATAGGCTTGGTTTGGTGTTGACCTAGTTAGACTAGGGTTGATCTAGATTGGACTAGTAGACCTAGTTTGACTTCATGTTGACTAGAGTGTTGACTAAAGTTGACCAAGAGTTGACTTTGACCTAGTTTGACCTAGACAATTGACCAAGAGTTGACTTTGACCTAGTTGACTTAGAATCATGTAGTTTGCATTGCAGATTTCCATTATTTTATTTTGAGTACTTAAATAACCTGTTTTACTCTAAATAGGACTTTGTGACACCAGTTCGGACATCCATTCATATCAATCATACAGGATGACAGGCGAGTACATTCTCTGACCGTTTCATACTTGTCTGGATTTACATTCTTGCTCTAGATTACTGTACTTGATGCTGACACGATCGTTATCACGGATTGGTACTATATGGATCTTCTTCTGAGATGTTATCTCCTTGTATTCACTAAATACATATTGTGATGTACGTTTCACTTACATATTGTATTTATTGAATACCCAATCATTGTACACTCATTGTGCATATTGTACTCTCATTATCACATTGAGCCATTGTACAAGCCATTGTACAAGCCATTGTATAAGGTAACGTAACTGAATTGGATCCTTGTGTATTGATTGGGGAGGGAGAGTAGAAATGGTTATGTGATCAATCCTATTGTATATGAAATTGTATATGTCCATTGTACACCCACGTACAAAGGAGTCCCATTTTATTGTATAACCTAACCCGTTTACATAACCATATTGTGCTCTAAATCACATGTTGCTTACAGTTCTTACTTATCATATATAGATATTTTCCATTATCAAATCTCTGCTATTTTTATATACATTCTTCTTTCAGCGTTTTCTGTACCTTACTCTATTGTATGCTTTATATTTCCTAACTTGATATGAACTGCGTGAGATGTTTTGTGCTCGCTCCTGTCCTGACTGGACTTGTTGAAAATATTACAGAGGATGAGGATGAGGCTTGGGTAGACACCTACTATGGGACAGCTGTAGATGGTTCTTGTGACCCAGATTTCCAGTCGGATCCAGTAGCTGTAGAGACTGAGGCTCCCTAATCTAGGTTTTACTATTTCAGTCATTTTGAGATCTGGGTTGTATATATTCTTTCATATTCAGTTGTTGAGACTTATATTCTGGATGTTGTTGAGTTTTATCTTAGACACTTAGCATTGTCTCTCTCTGGTTGTACTTGTGGATCTTTCATTTCAGTATTTTTCTATCTATCTTTCTATCTTATCATTCTGCCTTAGATGTGATTGAGATTGTGTATTGCTATGTCACCTCCATTCGGAGTGTATATACTGTACAGGTACTTTTATATTGTTAGGTGATTGACCTATGACAGCGTTCTACCGCCGACACTGCGGCGTAGGCTGGGCGTTGTTACGTTCTCGTACCCTCACAGTGGGTGCGGGTCGTGACAGCATAGGTTAGCGAGGATGAATCCTTACTCAGCTGACGCAGGGGGGTACGTGTATCAATATACATTATGGTTCTTCCTCTTTTCTTTTGTATTATATATTTGTGCGTTTATTTATTATTTCTGCTTCTGTTATTCTGTGTTTATGATGTATTTCCTGATGAGTTATGATTTTTCTGTAGTTGTTCTAGTATTATTATCCCAGACAAGGCTACAGTGACATGTATGCGACATAATCAGATATGTCGCAAAAATGCTTTGGCGACACAAATCTAACTTTATGCTACATATTGCTTATGTCGTTGAACATGCATTTTCTTGTAGAGATTAAAAACTTAGCGACGTTTAACTTAACGTCGCTCACTTATTAATATACTCTGACATATACAATATGACGTCGCCAAACGTCGCTATTGACAAAAATATAGCGACGTTCGGCGACTCCAAGGCGACATCATTTTCCATAATACTAACGGTAGTCGGTAGGCGTCGCGAAATGTCGCTACCAGTGACGTATGACGACGTTTATTTGATACGTCGGTAATTTTGATAATAGTAGCGACGTTCTGGAGTCGCTAAAAACGTGACTAATATGACTTATTTTGGTAGTGTTGCTGGACATCAAGTCCATTTTAGAATTGCTTAAATCTCTGGCCGTCCTGGTAATGGATAGGACTGTCAGAAATTTTGGCAGTCCTGACCGTCGTAGAAGAAATTTTTTAGTAATCATGGAAACATGTCACGTAAGAATTTTATATTTTTATATAATCATTAAGTTACCTTTATAAATATTTTTAATTAAATCTATTTTGGAGATAAATAAATTATCTACTCGATTTAAAAATAAAATAAAGTATCTACTCGGTTTAAAAAAACCCAAAATTTTAAATCTATCTTATAGATAAGTCTCCCAATTTTGCTCATTTTAGAATAAACCTTCATATATACGGTCTATAAATCCATTTTAGGTATAAATCTATTTTAGAGATAAGTATCTCAATTTTGTTCATCTCAAAATAAACCTATTTTAGAGATAAGTCTCTCAATTTTAAATCTATTTTAGAGCCTCTTATCTACTCCGTTTAAAAAAACTCAAAAATTTAAATCTATCTTATAGAAATCTCTCAATTTTCTTTATTTCAAAATAAATCATCATCTATACTTATAAATCTATTTAAGAGAGAAGTCTCTCAATTTTAAATTTATTTTAGAGTTCTAACCAATATTTTTATAACATCTATATCTATAAAATATGATAAATATCTATAAAATATGATAAACATTATGATACGACAATATAAGCCAGAAACACTAGATACGACAATATGATACGCAAAATGATATTTGGAATGTAATCATGTATCTCAAAATGAAAAGGTAATAGTATCCACAATTTATGTCAAAAATTTTAGGACTGTCATAATTTTTTACAGTTCTGAATACTTTTAGGGCTGTCAAAAAAGTGGACAGTCCTGAAATGGACTTGCTGTATAGCAGTACATTTCAGGACTGTCCAAATTTCTGGCAGTTCTAGAAGTATTTAGGGCTGCCACAAATTTTAGCAGTCCTAATGTCGACTTGGTCGACTGCAATTGCAAGAAATTAGGGTTTATTTCCATGCATTGTTTATGGGGAGCCTTTGGGTGCCATTTTTGAAATTGGGAAGGGAAAAAAGCTAGGATTTATTAGAGTTTATTTTCATACATTTGTTGTGAGGAGCCTTTGGGTGCCATCTCTGAAATTGGGAATGAGAAGAAAACTATGGTTTATTAGGGTTTATTTTCATGCATTGTTTGTGATGAGCCTTTGATGGAGATGGGGAAGATGGAAACGGTGGAGAAGAATAAGTAGAGATCTTTGGAGGGTTTGGGAAGAGAGGGAGAGAGAGAGAGTAAAATATTGAAATGAAGGTAAAAATTTGGGTTTGGGTGTGTTAGGTTGGGACAGCCCCAAAAGTAAAAAATTGGGATGTTCCGAGTAATTTCTCCTTAATCCTGGACTAGCCCCAATTCGGACTAGCCCTGAGTAACTTTGCATGTGCCCTTACAATTTACCCTTATAAAAATGTTATAATAACTTTTTTTGCAAGCATCATAAAAATGTAATTTTGTTGTAGCGTATGTTGCTCGGCTGGCAATAACTCATCATTAGTTAATAACCAACTCGTTTCTTTAACCAATGGTTTTTTTTTGTTTTGTTTGTGTAGACGAGATGAGTTGTGAGAGGATTTGGATCCACGACATGGCAGATACAAGGGCCCTCATTCACTTCCCTCTCTCTATATATATTGATCTATAATTGCCCATTTATGAGGAGTTATTCTCTGGATTAATTGCCCATTATGGATGGTTATAGCTGGTAGGTGGTTTCGCTCCCCTATGATTTAGGTGGATTTGCTATTAGCGAGATACTAGAAAATATAGGCAACGAGAGAAGAATTTGCATCCGCATACAAGCCACGAAGTGTTGTTCGAGGCAGGGCCGGACCTGAGCTCGTGGGTGGTCCAAAGCGAACTTTCAGAATACGTCCCCATACATAATGTAAAAAATAAATTGAGAAGCTAAAGTAAAAAATAAATATAACAAAAAATTACTGTTATGACCAATATTTGAACTAAGGAACTTTAGAGTGCAAGACTAACGTGTTAACTGCTACACCACTACTATTTTAAGTTAAAGATGGCCCATGGTACATAGTACAACCATTTGATTTTCTCATCGATCTTTTCGCTCTTCATGATAGTTATTTTTACGTAAATTGCAGTTGTGGCTTCCTGCAGATTCATGTGCTTGATTCTTGATCAATCTTTGTTTTGCAATTGCAATTGCACAAGTAGTATCAATTGTAGCACTCTAAATTGCAATTGCAATTGCACAAGTAGTATCAATTGTAGCTTCCTTCTTCTACCAGTCGTGGACTATATGGAAAGTCAGGAACAGAGCAATCTTCAATAACTTTTCAATCAATGCAATATGGATTTATGAAGAAGCACGAAGCCTACAGGAGAAACATGAAGCTTATTGTCCTGATGTCTCTGACAGTACAATCAATCAGTTTGAACATCAACATAATGTTACATGGGTGCCACCAAGTTCCAACTACTGGAAGATCAATTTCGATGGTGCCTTCTTGGATGGGAAAATGGCGGGTGCTGTTGTACTTCGAGATTCAGCAGGTCGATTTCATATGGCGTTATCGAAGACAGAGGATGGTGGTTCGCCTATTGAAGCTGAGGCGTCTGCTATCAGTTTAGCTCTTCTCATCTGCAAAGACGAAAATCTCCATGAGGTTATTATTGAAGGTGATTGCAAGACGTTGATCGACTCAATTAATCAACCTGCAGTGACTACTTTATGGCGTGCTCGTCATACCATTGCGGATGCAAGAAAGGCTGCAATGTTTATTCCTAACCTTTCTTTCAAATTCATTGATAGAAGAGCTAATCAATGTGCTCATTTACTAGCTAAATCTTCTTTGTTGTTTAATTCATCTGAATCTATATCTCTCTATAAGGAGATACCTTCTTGTATTGTATCTCATGTTATTCATGACATGAGATCAGTTCTTTCTTAACTTTAATGAATCCTTGTTTCAAAAAGAAAAAGAAAAAAGAAAGTCAGACCATTGCTGACCCACCTGTCAGACAAGACGTCCTGTGTGTATAGAACACCATTTTCTTATAAATATTAATGAGAAAGTCAGACCATTGCTGAGGAGTGGCCTTTAATTAGTTTACTGCATGAAACTTTTGAGGATGTGGAAGGGGGGCAACATTGACTTGGAACAGCTCGACAGAGAGTGCATGTAATTAATTATATAGTAATTCTTTAGTTAGGGCTGTAACAAACAAGTGATGAATCTTCGTAATTAGAATCTTGAATTTATTGAATTGCTAATGATCGATCGATCAGTGTATAGAATAGAATAGAAATGATTAATATATCACAAACTAGCTAAAGCTGTAAATGTATAAATAGGAGAGACAGTACTGGCGATCATTGACCAGCTGGTAGGTGTTGCAATCATGCGCGCAATGTGATCCTTGGAAACATCCATGGGGTTGGGGTCCTCCTCCTTCCTAATGGTACGGTAGGTCCATAGGACACATTAGTGATGCGGCGCCAAGGTTCTTGGACTCGATCTCCATGGCCCCTCCCACCAACATGATTAATTATCATATGTATATATTCAACTATACTTACTATAAGTACTCCTCCCTCCAGTTCTTGTTTTCTCAATCCCAACAGCTAGCATTTCAAACTTTGCTCCCTCCAAAGTCCAAACTCCTCTTCTGCTCTAATTAATTCAAACTCGATCGATCGATCAGTGCTTCTCTTCTCTTCTCTTCTCTTGTGGTGTATACATACATAGGTATATATGGAGAGAATGAATATTGATGGACCTGCAGCACAAGGAGAAGAAGGAGGCAACAAGCTGGAAGATACTTCCAAGTTCGACCTTCCGGTGGACTCGGAGCACAAGGCCAAGTCCATAAAGCTCCTCTCCTTGGCCAAGCCCCACATGCTCACCTTCCACCTCTCCTGGGCCTCCTTCTTCACCTGCTTCGTCTCCACCTTCGCCGCCGCCCCCCTCATCCCCATCATACGCGACAACCTCAACCTCACCAAGGCCGACATCGGCAACGCGGGGGTCGCCTCCGTCTCCGGCAGCATCCTCTCCCGTCTCCTCATGGGCGCCGCCTGCGACCTCCTCGGCCCCCGCTACGCCTGCGCCTTCCTCGTCATGCTCGCCGCCCCCACCGTCTTCTGCATGTCCCTCGTCACCGACGCGGCCGGATACATCACCGTCAGGTTCATGATCGGCTTCTCCCTCGCCACCTTCGTCTCCTGCCAGTACTGGATGAGCACCATGTTCACCAGCAAGATCATAGGCCTGGCCAACGGGACCGCCGCCGGCTGGGGGAACATGGGGGGAGGGGCGACCCAGCTGCTCATGCCGCTCGTCTTCGACGCCATCGCAAAGTGCGGGGCCACCCCCTTCTTCGCGTGGAGGATCTCCTTCTTCGTGCCCGGGGTGATGCATCTGGTGATGGGGATACTGGTGCTGACTTTGGGCCAGGACTTGCCCGACGGGAACCTGGGGAGCCTCAAGAACAAGGGAGACGCGAGCGCGGACAAGTTCTCCAAGGTGCTAGCCAATGCGATGACCAACTACCGGACGTGGATCTTCGTCCTCCTCTACGGCTACTCCATGGGCGTCGAGCTCACCACCGACAACGTCATCCACGAGTACTACTACGACCACTTCGGCCTCAACCTCCGCACCTCCGGCTTCATCGCCGCCTCCTTCGGCATGGCCAACTTCGTCGCACGTCCCTTCGGCGGCTTCATCTCCGACCTCGGCACCCGCCGCTTCGGAATGCGTGCCCGCCTGTGGACCGTGTGGGGCCTCCAGACCCTCGGAGGAGTCTTCTGCGTCTGGCTCGGGCGCGCGACGTCCCTGCCCGTCTCCATCTTCGCTATGGTCTGCTTCTCCATCTGCGCGCAGGCCGCATGCGGGGCAACCTTCGGGGTCATCCCCTTCATCTCGCGCAGGTCGCTCGGGATCGTGTCCGGGATGACCGGAGCCGGAGGGAACTTGGGTGCCGGCCTGACGCAGCTGCTCTTCTTCACTAGTTCAAAGTACTCCGCAGGGACCGGGCTCTCGCTGATGGGAGTTATGATCATGGTTTGCACGCTGCCTGTGACTCTTGTACACTTTCCGCAGTGGGGGAGCATGTTCTTGCCGGCATCCGGGAATGCGACCGAAGAGACCTACTACGGCTCCGAGTGGACGGAGGAGGAGAAGGAGATGGGGCTGAACCAGGCAAGCATGAAGTTTGCAGAGAACAGCCGGTCCGAGAGGGGAAGCCGAGCGATTGCAGCAGCTCCACCCTCTCCTAATGCCACCCCGGTGCATGTCTAGCTCTATATTGGATCAAGCTCAGGTTTGTACTTAATTGGGGAAGATATTAGGCTCTCTTTTTTTTAGTACTATATTTGAGCGGCCGGGCCGGAGATCATCACGAATATCTATGATTCCATGTATGCTATAGCAAACTGCTAAGTAAGTATATATTTTTTTGAAGAAGACAAATTGTATTACAGACATGACCTGCCAAGTATCGGCAGAAGTATGGTAGGGCTGCTGAGATTGTAATGAAGTGCAAAACAAATGAATTGAAAGGAAATTTCATAAACATATTCTTTGCTAGTAATTAGAACAAAATTCCATAACATCTCTGATCGTAAAATTGAAACAAGGGTGATAAATAAGACAAAAGAACTATTGTAATATATGTACATTGTTTTCTATTATATTTTTTAAACTTTGAAGCATAAAGAGATCACATTTGATATGATCGAATGTATATTTTAACAGGCTTACATGTTCTGTATGAACCTTCTGATTGTGAGAAGGTAACAACATAATGCAATTTTAAACTTGTTAAGGAAAATTATGTATCTTTTTGCTTTTGATTTGGAAGTTTGTCACTTGGTAGGAAAGGATCACACTAGCAGTAGTGTTAGATTTGACATGTTTAGATCTGATGGCTTTATATCATCGTCAAGGTAGATAATCATTCAGGAGTGAGTAATATAATTTGTGTTGGTACTCTCCGTATTAAGGTTGTTTTCCTTGTGCTATTGAGTTAAAATACAAGTTTGATATATTTGGGTCGTTTATTTTAGAGAGGCTCCTGGCTGTTTTATCAGTTTTAGTCTAGAAGAATCTTTGTGTTTAATGGTGTATTTCCTTCATGTTCCTTAAGAATGCATTTCGAATTTCATCCTTGTTATTAAAAATAAAGACTATAGGTCTATATTCTTCACCAACATTCCTCATATTCATTATATATCTCAAATTGTACGAGTGTTCTTCTCCGAGTAGGCACAAATTATGAAATTGAATCGAAGCCTGCTAAGTTTGTCAAATTGGAAGCCAAGAGTGTAGTCTGTTCCATTGAATCTAGGGAGTAATCCTCTGTTTGACAAATCTCCACTGATTGTTTCCGCCGTATACTTTTCATCGAATATAGTTTTCCTCAAACTTTCGTCATTTAGCGGAGGAAGATGAAAGTTTCTTTATATGTTGAGTTCACTCCAATTAGACATATTATTTTGAAGAAATTCAGTGCATACAGTAACAACTGGATTTCTGGGGCAGAAAGAAAGAATACGACTAGACACAGGCAGCTTAGCAATGTTATCATCTTCCAACTTCAGGTTATCAGCAGCTGCAGCTGCTTCAACATCCTCTGTGTCATATGAACAATCTTGACCCCTTGGTCTAAATTGAGAACAGGCCTCTCTTCCAATATCTATATGACTCCTTTCTGATACTGCAGCAGTGAAGAACTTGAACAATTCTTTTTGTACCATACTGAAGTATGTAAACTCTATCCAATATCATCTACAAGTTTCTGCTTGCTCATGCAAGTTTTACTTATCTGAGCTATTTCAGGGAAGGACATCCTAAAGAACTCATAATATGATTACCATCACCAATTAAACCAGCCAAGGATATCAAGAAACCCTCAGATAAGGTCAAATCTCTTGTTTCCCTGGTATAATTTGTCCGGTAAGAATGAGCAATAGGCTCTACATGGGAACTATCGTATCTGACAGTTACATATTCAAATTCATGAGTCAAGCTATCAATCCCAAATTCTACTTGGTGACGGTTACCAGTTGGGAATTACCCTGGTACTTTGGCACAAATTTTGCTATATATATGAATTTTTTTGCTATATGTACTGGTGGGTAGTTGTAACTGGGATAACTATTAATTACTATATTTGGCCTAGCAAAACTTTTAACAGGTTACACAAGGTAACATTACTGTCATAGGATACTTGCCCTATATGTACTGGTAGGTAGTTGTAAGTTTAAATTTTCTTCCTTCAGATATGGTAAGTTTCTAAAACTAAGCTACAAGGAAGATAATCTTATACCATATTTAATTCTTAGAGAGAACATGGAGAAATAGTTTGTCTGAAGGTATGTTTCTCTTTACAGTTCTAATTGGTTTGTATTGCATCCTCTCATTTTCCTTACCTCTCCTTTTTGGTTGGTATTGCATCCTCTTTGCCTATACATGTAGGTATGTAGATTTGTCACTGTTTGTCCAGTAAATTTGTGTCCAAATATCAGTGTGATGTAGATGTTTAAATTGGAGCTTCATGATATTTGAATTTCTTGCTAAGATATAGGTCCTTGCTACTTATATGCACGAAGAATAATATTGATTGAATATTTACTAGCTTTACTAAAAGTCTCATAACACTTATGTTTTTATTGGATTTCTATTTTCCATATTAAAATTTTGGAGAAGGTAAAACTTGAAAGTCGAGCTAAGAAGTTATTTTTTTCCTGAAGAACTTTGAGGTGTCTGCATGTATAGAGCATTTTTTGCTTGACCACAATGAGTCTATTATTTGCTATATTGGCATGTTGCAATGATCATAAACTGGAACTGGTAGATTCATGTTGCCTGGATGTTGCAGAAAAAGTTGAAAAGTGAAATAACTTATCTATGGCCTTTGGATATAGGATGTGCTTATGTTTTTTAATTTCTTCATGTCTTGCCTAGTCTGATATGCGCTATCTGTTTTAAAAGAGGCGATCATGATCCTTATCAGATTGCTAATTTCCATTTAACAATAAGGTTTGGCTTCTTTTTCCTCTCTTCTGATGGCATGGTGGCTCAGCTACAACCAATTTGGTTAGATGTACGTGATTTGGAAATATTTATATTTCGATGGAAAAATACCTTTTTATTTCTTGTAGTGGCAGGATTATCATCACAGTAGAGATTCACTTAATAAGCTTTGTCATATATGACGGTTTTTACTTGTCATAAAAATATATTTTCTTGTAGTGGCAGGATTATCATTGACAAGTAGTATACCTGTCACGACTGTATCTGAGGCAAACACCTCGTCTCGAGTCATGGCATAGACGCGTCCTTAGGCATTGGGGCGACAGTCCTGGCCATTTTGCTGTATGGGCTGGGAAGGTCGAGGTACCGAGTCTCGATTATCTGGACGGTGCTGCGACAGAGGTACAGTTGGTTTTTGTCTTCTAGCCGGACAATCAGCACGTATGTGGCCCTTTTTACCACAGTTACATAATCCATCTTCAAGTATCAAGCAATTGTTGATAGTGTCACCGAGCCGGTGACATCGGGTGCAGTGAGGCCATGGGTTCTGCCTTGGATATCTTCCTTGTTGTCCATTCTTTGGACGCTTGATCGCATTGTTTTCTCCCACATAGCTAGGGCACTTGTGATTGTAAGTATGTACGGTACCAGCAGCAGCTGGAGGATATTGGCGTTCAAGGAGAAGAGCGTGATTTGGAGACTCGCCCATCATTTTGTATTTCGAAACTGACACATAGGCAGAGATAGAGGGCCGCAATCCACTTTAAACTGCCTAGTGCGACTCTCCATGGTAGACAAGAATGACGCAGCAAATTTGGCTAATATGTTAAATTATGCTGCGTATTACCGTATCGTCATGTTCCCATGCCTCAATTGTATAAATTCATTTTTTCTTGTCGAATGGCTACAGGAAGGTACTCGATCTCAAATGCCTTACGGAAGGTGGCCTAAGTGATTACCGTCGTCTCGTTATCGCATCGGATTGTTTGCTTTTGCACGACCCACCAGTCGTGCGTGTTCAATCTGAATTAAAGTTGACCGCGGACGACTTTCTTGTACTCTTCAATGCCTAGAAGTTCGAAATGATCTTCCAACTCCTTTAATCAGTCGATCGTCAGAGAAGGGTATTCTGTACCGCTGAAGAAAGTGCGACATTTTTTTTTTAATTTTGACACCTCAAAGTTGAAACTTACTGGTGTTGCAGGTTGATGCTCGGGCTCCTCCTCTTCGACTTCGGTAGGTCAGGACGCAGGCTCGGTTATGACATTATTCATCGCAGAGTTGCTATTATCCACAACTGTCGGGACAATTTACTGAAAAGTATCAAGCTGCATCTGCTGTAACTTAAATTGTGCCTAGAATCGAGCCCCGAACTGAGTTTGTCGTGCCTCAGCTTGTCTCTGCTGTTTTACGACGTGCCGTTGGTGATGTTCATTTTGGTGCTGATTGGCCTCGGCCTGCCATTGTTGTGCTTCCAGCATGAGCAACATCCGTTCCATGGAGGCGTTTGAGGGTTTAGCCTTTGAGCTACTCGAGCCGCTCGAAGCACTCTCGTTATTCGCGGTCGCAGCTTCCCAACTTCTGAAATTAGAAGACAACTCACATTAGTCTCAAAAAATATTATGGACTGACTGTATGAAACAACTCATCTCATCGACACGAGGTCAAAGGTTCGAGACTCAAATAGATGGCCAAAGGATGTAAAGCCGTGCTCTGATACCATTATGTTACGATCCGATTTCGAAGAATCGATAGTCGTCCACCGGGCGTGATGTTGTACGAGCCTAGGCTGCGCTCGCATAAGGCACATTCACGGAACACAAAAATAAAGAGAATACGCAGAGTAAATTAAACACATTTGTATAGAAGTAACTTTTTTCATTGATAATACTGAATTTACATTTACATTGACTAAGATACAAAATAGAGTTATCACGCGGGCTTACAAACTGACTCAATTACAAAATGAATATCGATGAGATATCCGTTCCATATATCACACCCCTTTATACAACCAAAACATTCAGATACCTTGAATAGGGGAGAGTTGAGTCATCTTTTCTTAGACAATTGCGGGATCTTCAGAAGGAATTTGATCAAGTCTTTGCGCGCATGGGCGAAGCTTCAAAATACATGAGGGCTACCTTCAGTCAGGTGACATGCTCCTCCTGATTTGTAGTACCTGTGGAGAGCGTGGATTAGTACATTATCGTGTACTTGTGGGTGGCTGATTAATTTTTGTGCTCTTATTTGGTTAAAAAATTTAGGTGAAACATGCAACATATTTTAGAAATCTTTCTAGCCATCCTAGTCAGTTTCATGCAAGCAGTTTGACAAAACATAAATAAGGTAAATTATGTTAGAACTTACCTACGGCAGGGCATGTCATACAATATACAGCTTACCGTAATCATCCCTGCAAGTTTGTTAGCAATGACTAATAATAGTGTGTGATATAGAGGTCACTAGCATTAATTAGCCATCCTGGACATAGTCTGGTTAGATGGGATCCTTTCAACGCAAGTAGCAAGCTCCGCTTAAAGTCCATGAATTATCCGTTGCTTAAGTACAGCTTAGCTACACTATGTTTCTCTCTAGGCCGAATCGGTCCTATGGCCCCAGGATAATGTTCGAGAAAACATCGTCCTTGTGCGCAAGTTGTCCATGACCTGCTAGCTAGACTAAACTAGTTATTTAAGCATGGTCTACAATTTCATAAAAAACTTAACCAAGTTCTGCGTATACTGTCATATCATTTTGTAGTGTTCATTCATTGATTCATTCTATTTTTCTTAACACAGTTATATAGATTGCATACACTACTAAAATATCATCTAATAGCGACGTAATTTAGCGACGGCAAGAAATGACGTCGCTAGTTATGAAATATAGCGACAGCTTTATATACACGTCGCAAAACGTCGCTGCCTAGCAACGTTTCGCGACAAAAGTTTATTACGTCGCTGAATAGCGACGTTCAACGACATATTATTAGCATATGTTGCCAATTTTGCGACGTTTAGCGACGGCAACTCTTGACGTCGCTAACATTTTTACTTAGGGCACACCATTTCCTTCTTTCCCCCTCACTCAAAAATTCAAATTTTCGTTCCCTCCCCCCCCCGGCGACTCCCTCCCCCTCTGTCAGTGCCCTCCCACCCCCAGCGAGCCCCTCCCCCCCGGCGACTCCCTCCCCCTCCGGCGAGCTCCTCCTCCTCGAGATCCTCCTCCTCGAGCTCCTCCTCCCCCAATCTGAGCTCCTCCTCCTCTTCCTCAGGTAAACCCTAACCTAACTCCTCTCCCTCCTCCTCCTCCTCCTCCTCCTCTCCCACGGACACACACACACACGGACACACGGACACACGGACACACATCGTGTCCCCAAAGACTCGTGCCCATTGGATTCGTGTCGAGTGAGAAATCACTCTCTTACTGGTTCACACTAGGTTCGTACACTGTGTCCAGTTTTGGATGTGTTGAGTTTGGTTTGTTTTTGGACACATTGTGTCGAGTATTTGGACACGAGTTTGGTTTGGAAGACACGTACACACATGACACTTGTATATGCACACTTGACACTATACACTCTCTATCTCTCTAGTATATAAATGCATAACTTGTTGAATGTATATATTGTGTCCCCTTGGTTATAGCCTAGTATATGTAAATATCTTAACCAATATATGTATGCCTATATATATATATAGTAAATATATAGGTAGTTGTGTGATTGATGGCTTGTTTAGATGTGGTAGTGTGGTAGTATGGTAGTGTGAGTGTGAGTGAAGAGGGATATTGAGATAAGTGTTAGAGAGTGTGTGTGTGTGTGTGTGTGTGTGTGTGTGTTTGAGAGTGAAAAATGTCACGACCCGCACCCGCTTTTCGGATACGAGACGTGTCCAAGCCAGCCTACGCCGCAGAGTCGGCGGTAGAACGCTGTCAAGCCCGCAAGAAATATATGCTCAAAATAAAATAATTGCTGCTCATTCACAATTCTAAATTATTACAACATTTACAATTAAAGAAAATACAGTTAATAAAATTGATACAATTGCTTTCTATTTCTAGGTTGTCTTCAGCATACCCAAGTCTTCCCCAGTGCTAAGAGTGATAGCGGGTAAACCTGAAAAATGTTGGTTTCCAGTCAAGAATGGAACAAGTACACAAATCGACGGCAATGCAAAACACAATAGAATTAACAAGACATGAAAATAGCATATGGAATATGAAAACTGGAAAGAAAACTGATGACATAGCACGATAGAGAAGTAAACAAGGAAAAACTAATGAAAGACATCTATCTAGGTGGTGTGAAATATCCGTTTCAACATGTGGACGGCTAGGGGGTAAAATACGGCTCACTGCACGTGTCATGTGCAGCTGCTATCGTGCAAGATTAGACATATTGGGATATTTCTGGATAGTCCATATGTATACTAAGATATTTCTCCTCCCGACAACTCCGTGTGACGAGCGTGTCAACAAGCAGCAAGATATATGTATAGATATGAAATGAAAAGACTACTATGATCAGAAAGCAATCAGAAAGTGCACTTGCTTGAGGTCCTTAGCTGGAGAAACCAATAAATATATACCACTCAAAGAGCCACAATCAGTCAACACATGCAGAAGTCTCCGGATGCTGAAATAAACAGTACCAACGTTCTCAGAATAGTCAAATTAGCTAGGATTGCCTATCCTTAAGTCCAATTCTGGGCACAAGAGTAAAACGGTAATTTTGGGCAAAAACGATGTCCGCCGTTGGACCCGTTTTACACCAAAAAGTGTGCCAGAGTCAACGGTCTCTAAAGTCATCAAATTATATGTCTACGGATTCAGTTTACCGATACGAACCCAACCATATGTCCAAAGTTGGATTCCGGCGGGCCATGCACAAAATTGCCCGTTGAGTGGGACCGTGGGGCCCGCAAAATGACGATTTTATCAACGGTCTCAGAATCGGACCAAACTTGGCATACAGGACCAGAAAAATGATACGGTCCTGTTGGCGCAAGTTTTGTCTCGATCTGACGAACGTGCACAAAGTAATTGGAGAATTTACAAAGTGTACGATACGGTGAATTTCGACGGATACGCATCAAATTCGTCGCGCACACGCAACCAATTTGAATTCCGTCAAAGCCCACACGACCACGAAGCCGTTACGCAGCTTTCGATGCCTTCGGTTCGCGACCACGTCGTTCGGGTTGGCGTGACGCACGTCGTATGAAGCAATTTTCTAGTTTTGGAAACAAATTTTTGGAAAACTTTGGGATTCGATTTCTCGGCGAGTAGTCGATGAATTCAAATTCCGTAAGAAAGGATTCGAAGCCCTACATGTTGTCAAAAAGTGTCTTCAAATAGTTTTCTGAATCGATCTATGGATTAGCGAGAAATCGCCTTCCAAGTAAGGAGTTGGGACTGGGTTTTGTTCTGTTTTTGGTCAGTTATTTGACCGACTTTGTGCCGAATTTTCGGGCTGGTCGCTCCGCGATATCTAACCCCACTAGTTGGGATTCAGAGGGTGTTATGTGGGCTGTCTGTAGGACTTCACGAATCTCAAAACGACGAACTACAGAGGAAGATATTTACCTTTGAAGTTGGGCTCATGGACTAACGTTTACTGTTGTTGCTCGTCCCGTCCGCACGTGGGTGACTGTTTCCGACGATCGTCGTCGGCGTACGGTGGTGCGGTGGCGCGCCTGGCGGCACACGCACGCACGGGGGACGCCCAGGTGGGGGTCGACGGAGGGGTATTCATCTAGGGTTTATGTCACGACCCGCACCCACTGTGAGGGTACGAGAACGTAACAGCGCCCAGCCTACGCCGCATTGTCGGCGGTAGAACGCTATCCTAGGTCATGAACTATAACTAACATAATATGAATACTCTCCATAAGGAGGCCAACACAGAGGTACAACTCAATCACAATCTAGAGATAGAATATGGCACGATAAAATAGATAAGAGAATTCTCAACCGAGGTACAACAGAAATGAAATACAAGTCTCCACATCTCTACAATATACAAACTCTGAATCAAGAACAACAACTAACATAAAAGGGAAAAAACAGTCTAAACTATCTATACTAAGCAAGGTATCGTCCTCAGCAGCTGCCTGAACCTCCCCAGGGGTCCAGGTCGCGAGTGTCATCTAGGCAAGCTCCAAGTAAGGGTGCAGGTTTCCTCATCATCCTCTGTAAAATTTTCAACAGGTCCAGTCAGGACGGGAGCGAGCACAGTACATCTCAACAGTTCATAGCAGGTTAGAAAATATAATCATGCAGTAAAGTAAGATATAGATACTGAAGGAAATGCAGTATGTAATCAGAGAGAGAACTGTAATAGAAATATCTACTATACATAGAGAACTAATAGTGACTAGTGAGTCAGAGTAAAATATAAACATGTGAATGGCATAGGAGGTTCATGACTACAGCTAAGAGAGTGATTCATGACTACAGCTACTTGGATAATATTCACATGTTTATTTCTACTCCCCCAACCCCAATCAATACACAAAGATCCGTTCAAGTCATGTTAAGGTTCGTGAAACTTCACATGGCTCATAAAATGAGTGATACGTGAAGGTGATTCATGGGGGCTCTGTGAACATGAGAGTACATGTGTCACAGGCGGTTCATGAATCAGAGGAAGCATAGAGATACGTGATGATTCGTGAAACACACAAAACATGCTGTATCCGATGCTCCCGAGGGGGATAACATCTCATGAAAGGATCTATATAGTACCAATCCGTGTGACCAACGTGACAGTATCAAGTAAAGTAATTTAAAGCAGGAAAATAATTCTAAACAGGATATGAAATGATCAGAGAATGTACTCGCCTCGTATCTGAATGTCTGAAGTAAATGTACTGTCCGAGATGAGGTACCTGACTCCTAGTTAGAGCAACACAAGTCAAGATGTATACAAGGGATGATAAATGTAATTTACAATGCATCTACATGCTGTCTAGGTCAAACTAGACCAAAGTCAACTCTCGGTCAACTCTAGTCAACTAGACTAGTCAAACTAGGTCGAGTCCTAGCCCAACAAGTCTAATCAGTCTCACTAGTCCTAACCAAGCCTAGTTTAGTAATCACACACCAATCACAAGTCTATACAAGCTATCAAACCTACAATTTACATACCACATTATCCATGTATATATTGTATTACCTATTTTACATATCCTACAAGCCTATATACATATTTACATATAATCATATATACATTGAGATTTAGAGAGAGATTAAAGCATACATGTGTGAGTGCATAGAGTTTAGATAGGTGTCAATGTAAACTAGGTACTTGTGTATGTAGAGGGAGAGGGACATGAATGAGTGTATTGATAGTGTCAAGGGAAAAAGCAGTTTGTACATTGATTCATGTGTGTGCCAATAGGAATAGGAAACGAAACAGTGTAGAGTATTGTGTGTAGACAGTGAGGCATGAAGGTGTATTAGAGTATACATGAGAGTGTGAGGCTTGTGTGTTAGGGTGTGGGTAGTAGTGTACAAGAAAATAGTGAATTAGAGAGTGTGTAACATGTGTGGATGTGAGGGTGTACCATATGTGTACATGACAGTGATTAGGAACCTGTGTGTTCCTGTGTGTGAGATAGGTCACATGTGATAGTGTTTAAAGGGGGTGGTGTGTGTGTAGACTGTTTTAGATGACAGTAAATAGGGGATCACCATGTTCTCAGGTTTTGCAACTGTGTGTGTGCTTATATAGCAATGAGTGTGAAGAGGGTGTGATCTCAGGAATTTACAACAGTGATATGTAAGGAGCCTGTGTGGAGTGAAATCAGGAACATGAACAAAACAGTGAGGTGAATTCATGAGAGTGTAGACATGTAATAGAGTGTGAGGGAAAACAATGTGTAAATAGTAATATGGGTTTGTGTGTGTGACTCATGAGTGTGAGTGTGTGTACAATGGTGTGTGTCCTGTAGGTGTAATCAAGATTTCAATCCAAAAGCTGGTGGGAAGTTCTCAGGAAGAAGGTGACAGTTCATAGGCTAGTTAACACAAGCCGCAATCTCTCATAACAGTTCAACTATCAACCCCAACACCAATTTTGAAATCCAATTATCAATGCAACCCAAACTAATACACAAATCTGAACTAGCATTAGTTTTGGAAAGGAAACCAATTCATAGTTTAACATTTAGTTATTTCTATTCCAGTTTTCTTAAAACCCTTTCTAAATCTCAGTTAAGGGAAAGGAAAAAAAAAACAATTCAGTCAACAACACAAATTTCAGTCCAAACAGTCCCCTAAACCCAGATTTTACACTCACATATCAACTCAAAACCAATGAGAAACAGTCCAACAGTACTAACTAACTAGAAAACTGAAACAAACAGTAAAAATAGTTCATAAACAATCCTATAATTGAATTCTCAGTTTGAATGTTAATCCCACAGTTCATCGTATCAATTAACATATTAACATTAGTTAATATTTCAACTCAAAACCAAAACAAGAGTTTTAAACAGCCCCTAAATGTAATCTTAGGTTTTTAGAAACTATTCTCAGTTTATCAAAGAATTGAACACACCCAAATCCCAGGTTTTATGTCTAAACAGGAATCAAAGAAAAAAAGAAAAAATCAGTTAAGTAGACAGGGAACATCCCATAGGTAATAAGTAAAACCCAAATCTCAGTTTACCAAGTCAGTTCAAAAATTAAGGGATTAACTATCATTCAATCACATGTTATCAGCATTTAAAATGAAAGGAAATAGTCAGGCTATTCTAACAGTGGATCACATCAGTTTGGATGAAAGAAGAACTCAGGTGATGGACAGTTTCATACCCCACCAATCAAAATTCGAAAACCTATCATCTAAAACCCACACAATTCCTAACCAGCCCAATGTAAACTATTAAACATGTATACAACTTAACATGGCAGTTGAACATCACATATTAGTTGGGAAAACAGGAATCAACTAGGAATTGAAACAGGGTTCAGGATTTAAGAACAATTTCAAGTTTTAAACCAAGAATTTAAAATGGAAAACCAATCAGGATTCAAACCACATGCCCAAATCACATTCGAAAACCTCATTGTTTGCACAAATCACAACTAACATGAACATCATTCATCAAACATGTAGGTGAACTAGCCCTAACATTTAACATCACAATTATCAGTTAAAAAGCAATTTAAAAGTCCAGAAATCAATTTAGTAAATGGGGTATCAGTGAGTATCAGCATTTGTACTGTTCGACCCAAAATCGAGCCAACACAATCATTAAACCCAATCAATATGTAAACTTATACTAACAGAGATTAACCTAATATTTAGGATCTAAACATTCATTAATCATAATATAAAATCATTTAAAAACGATTAAACATCAGAAAATAAATACAGCACACGCACGCACACTGTGGTTGCCCCGTGCACACTGAATATCGTGTCCGATACGACACGAGGACACGTGCAACTTGACACACGGGGTGGCAGACATTGCCCCTTGGTGTGTGTCAAGTTTCAAGTGTCCATGACGCGTGTCCGTGTCGCAATCACGCCCGAGCAGCAGGGCACGCACAGTACCTGTGCACGCGCGCGCGCGACCACGTGTACACGCGCTCGTGTCGACTCGACACGACGCTAAGGTGTGCTCAGTGCTATAGAAACGTGTAAGCAAGATCAAAACCTAGCATCCTATTCAAAAACAATCCATAAAAACAATCGAAATGCCCTTTGAGGCATTTCGACAAACACAATGCAAACGACACTGATACGTGTCCAAAATTGACACAAAAGGACACGAAACTTGGGAAACCCTATACCTATAGAATCAGGACACCTAGGGCTAGATGAAAATGCAAATTAAACCTAGTTTTAATGGGTAGAATAGATTGTACCTATTGGTTGTTCTTCACACAAAAAGCCTCTTCTAATGAGTTCTTCAAAGCCACCCCAAATCCCCAAATTGATGCAAATCTGAGATTTGACTCCACCATCAGCAAGGAGACATTGATTAGATCATGATGGAAGAAATCCCAATCAAAAAGAAGTCCTATTGATTAAACTAGGAAGAAATTTGATGGAGGCTTACCTATTCCTTAAGAAAATGAAGAACTAATAAAGAAAGAGGCACAACTCCCCATAGAGACATTATATAGGCAAGGGGGGTCTTGGCTGGTCATAAAAGTTAGGGTTAGGGTTTTTAGGTTTCATCCTATGGCTAGGATTGAATCAAGGGAAATAGATGGCCTAGAACAAAGGGTTCTATCTTAGTCCTTTGCAAATCACTTAACCATGACTAAACTTGACTTAACCCCTTAACCAACCCATCTAATTCTCAAAGTAGCTCACTAAGTTAGCCATGACTCATCTAGGTTAGGTCCAATCTAGGTTAGGCTAACCAAAACACAAGGCAATAATTAAATTAGTATTTAAATCAACCATTCAATTAAATTATTCAAAAATTTCTAATAAAATATATTAAATTCAAATAAATTCTAAAATGACCAAAATACCCTCTAAGCTAAAATGTACTAGTCAAACATCCTAATCACATGGCTAGGCTCTAAGGTTACACTAGACAAACACCAAATCATAAGTCATGATTTAAAAATAGTTTTAAAATGATTAAAATCACCAAAAATCATATTATCATTTAAATATTATAATCAAATAAATTAAAATATAAAATTTCAAAATTACCCTCTTTTTAGAAAACTGGGTGTTACAATCCTACCCACCGTAGAAAATTTCGTCCTCGAAATTAAGATGGTAGCAGGCCTTCTAGGTCAAACACCCTACAATGAAAGTCTCAAACATACCGTCAGATAGTCATATGCGTCTGTCCAAAATCATGATACTCAGAATCTTCGTCGTGCTAGTGAGCAGGGCTACGATAATCACAGAGTCTTTGACTAAGGTACGTATCTCTAGGTTCATGGTATTTAAAATTTTCGTATTGTCGCATGCGACGACGAAAACCTTAAATTCTCATACCCGAGAAATACATCCAAAGTCTGACTACGTGTCCTCACTATGCCAACTATCACGACTATCGAAGATTCTAGATCCCATAATTTAGGTGACCTAGCCCATATAATTTATTTCGAAAGAAAATCAACATAACACCAAAAACAATAGGACAAAATTGATAAATCAACAAGGAACAGGGAGAATCGAATTTCAAGACAGCTATAAGAGGCAATTGCGGAAATGAAATCAAAAGAACGGAACCTGCAACTAGATCTCCAACGGCCTGTGCATCCTTGACTGTCCTGACGATAGCTCGCCCTGCTAGTTTCCCCTGGTCTGCTGCTGATGCTGCATGAATCACCGCTGCTGAGAGAAGTCAGAAATGACGAGAGAAAATCTCTGTACAGATAGAGGTGCACCTCCAATGTAGCAGATACGCCAACCTGAGTTGGCACAACAGGAGCTGCGGTCTCGAGGCCCTGATGAACAGGACGAGAGGTGGCCAGCCTCTCGATAGTATCCCTCGAACCGAAGCGATGAGATCGTCTTCATAACCATCATGAAAACAGATCAAAACAAGGAGCAATTTCTGAGAATGAAGCGAAAATTCAAAGGAGGACAGTTTATATTCAAGGGAAGTCAATAAGCAAAAATTTTAGACAAAAGAAACTGACTAAGAGTTTTTCCTAATGTGATTGAGTACCTCCAAAGATAATCCTAATCCTGCTGCAGGCTGTAGTGATATTCTAGTTCGAATACCACTACATAAACTCGACCTGCATGGGCCACCACTAAAAACGTGTCACGACCCGCACCTACTGTGAGGGTACGAGAACGTAATAGCGTCCAGCCTACGCCGCAGTGTCGGCGATAGAACGCTTTCCTAGGTCAAGAACTATAACTAACATAATATGAATACTCTCCATAAGGAGGCCAACACAGAGGTACAACTCAATCACAATCTAGAGATAGAATATGGCACGATAAAATAGATAAGAGAATCCTCAACCGAGGTACAACAGAAATGAAATACAAGTCTCCATATCTCTACAATATACAAACTCTGAATCAAGAACAACAACTAATATAAAAGGGAAAAAAACAGTCTAAACTATCTATACTAAGCAAGGTATCATCCTCAGCAGCTGCCTGAACCTCCCCAGGGGTCCAGGTCGCGAGTGTCATCTAGGCAAGCTCCAAGTAAGGGTGCAGGGTTCCTCGTCATCCTCTGTAAAATTTTCAACAGGTCCAGTCAGGACGGAAGCGAGCACAGTACATCTCAACAGTTCATAGCAGGTTAGAAAATATAATCATGCAGTAAAGTAAGATATAGATACTGAAGGAAATGCAGTATGTAATCAGAGAGAGAACTGTAATAGAAATATCTACTATACATAGAGAACTAATAGTGACTAGTGAGTCAGAGTAAAATATAAACATGTGAATGGCATAGGAGGTTCATGACTACAGCTAAGAGAGTGATTCATGACTACAGCTACTTGGATAATATTCACATGTCTATTTCTACTCCCCCAACCCCAATCAATACACAAAGATCCGTTCAAGTTATGTTAAGGTTCGTAAAACTTCACATGGCTCATAAAATGAGTGATACGTGAAGGTGATTCATGGGGGCTCTGTGAACATGAGAGTACATGTGTCACAGGCGGTTCGTGAATCAGAGGAAGCATAGAGATACGTGATGATTCGTGAAACACACAAAACATGCTGTATCCGATGCTCCCGAGGGGGATAACATCTCATGAAAGGATCTATATAGTACCAATCCGTATGACCAACGTGACAGTATCAAGTAAAGTAATTTAAAGCAGGAAAATAATTCTAAACAGGATATAAAATGATCAGAGAATGTACTCGCCTCGTATCTGAATGTCTGAAGTAAATGTACTGTCCGAGATGAGATACCTGACTCCTAGTTAGAGCAACACAAGTCAAGATGTATACAAGGGATGATAAATGTAATCTACAATGCATCTGCATGCTGTCTAGGTCAAACTAGACCAAAGTCAACTCTCGGTCAACTCTAGTCAACTAGACTAGTCAAACTAGGTCGAGTCCTAGCCCAACAAGTCTAATCAGTCTCACTAGTCCTAACCAAGCCTAGTTTAGTAATCACACACCAATCACAAGTCTATACAAGCTATCAAACCTACAATTTACATACCACATTATCCATGTATATATTGTATTACCTATTTTACATATCCTACAAGCCTATATACATATTTACATATAATCATATATACATTGAGATTTAGAGAGAGATTAAAGCATACATGTGTGAGTGCATAGAGTTTAGATAGGTGTCAATGTAAACTAGGTACTTGTGTGTGTAGAGGGAGAGGGACATGAATGAGTGTATTGATAGTGTCAAGGGAAAAAGCAGTTTGTACATTGATTCATGTGTGTGCCAATAGGAATAGGAAATGAAACAGTGTAGAGTATTGTGTGTAGACAGTGAGGCATGAAGGTGTATTAGAGTATACATGAGAGTGTGAGGCTTGTGTGTTAGGGTGTGGGTCGTAGTGTACAAGAAAACAGTAAATTAGAGAGTGTATAACATGTGTGGATGTGAGGGTGTACCATATGTGTACATGACAGTGATTAGGAACCTGTGTGTTCCTGTGTGTGAGATAGGTCACATGTGATAGTGTTTAAAGGGGGTGGTGTGTGTGTAGACTGTTTTAGATGACAGTAAATAGGGGATCACCATGTTTTCAGGTTTTGCAACTGTGTGTGTGCTTATATAGCAATGAGTGTGAAGAGGGTGTGATCTCAGGAATTTACAACAGTGATATGTAAGGAGCCTGTGTGGAGTGAAATCAGGAACATGAACAAAACAGTGAGGTGAATTCATGAGAGTGTAGACATGTAATAGAGTGTGAGGGAAAACAATATGTAAATAGTAATGTGGGTTTGTGTGTGTGTGACTCATGAGTGCGAGTGTGTGTACAATGGTGTGTGTCCTGTAGGTGTAATCAAGATTTCAATCCAAAAGCTGGTGGAAAGTTCTCAGGAAGAAGGTGACAGTTCATAGGCTAGTTAACACAAGCCTCAATCTCTCATAACAGTTCAACTATCAACCCCAACACCAATTTTGAAATCCAATTATCAATGCAACCCAAACTAATACACAAATCTGAACTAGCATTAGTTTTGGAAAGGAAACCAATTCATAGTTTAACATTTAGTTATTTCTATCCCAGTTTTCTTAAAACCCTTTCTAAATCTCAGTTAAGGGAAAGGAAAAAAAAAACAATTCAGTCAACAACACAAATTTCAGTCCAAACAGTCCCCTAAACCCAGATTTTACACTCACATATCAACTCAAAACCAATGAGAAACAGTCCAACAGTACTAACTAACTAGAAAACTGAAACAAACAGTAAAAATAGTTCATAAACAATCCTATAATTGAATTCTCAGTTTGAATGTTAATCCCACAGTTCATCGTATCAATTAACATATTAACATTAGTTAATATTTCAACTCAAAACCAAAACAAGAGTTTTAAACAGCCCCTAAATGTAATCTCAGGTTTTTAGAAACTATTCTCAGTTTATCAAAGAATTGAACACACCCAAATCCCAGGTTTTATGTCTAAACAGGAATCAAAGAACAAAAGAAAAAATCAGTTAAGTAGACAGGGAACATCCCATAGCTAATAAGTAAAACCCAAATCTCAGTTTACCAAGTCAGTTCAGAAATTAAGGGATTAACTATCATTCAATCACATGTTATCAGCATTTGAAATGAAAGGAAATAGTCAGGCTATTCTAACAGTGGATCACATCAGTTTGGATGAAAGAAGAACTCAGGTGATGGACAGTTTCATACCCCACCAATCAAAATTCGAAAACCTATCATCTAAAACCCACACAATTCCTAACCAGCCCAATGTAAACTATTAAACATGTATACAACTTAACATGGCAGTTGAACATCACATATTAGTTGGAAAAACAGGAATCAACTAGGAATTGAAACAGGGTTCAGGATTTAAGAACAATTTCAAGTTTTAAACCAAGAATTTAAAATGGAAAACCAATTAGGATTCAAACCACATGCCCAAATCACATTCGAAAACCTCATTGTTTGCACAAATCACAACTAGCATGAACATCACTCATCAAACATGTAGGTGAACTAGCCCTAACATCTAACATCATAATTATCAGTTAAAAAGCAATTTAAAAGTCCAGAAATCTAGTAAATGGGGTATCAGTGAGTATCAGCATTTGCACTGTTCGACCCAAAATCGAGCCAACACAATCATTAAACCCAATCAATATGTAAACTTATACTAACAGAGATTAACCTAATATTTAGGATCTAAACATTCATTAATCATAATATAAAATCATTTAAAAACGATTAAACATCAGAAAATAAATACAGCACACGCACGCACACTGTGGTAGCCCCGTACACACTGAATATCGTGTCCGATACGACATGAGGACACGTGCAACTTGACACACGGGGTGGCAGACATTGCCCCTTGGTGTGTGTCAAGTTTCAAGTGTCCACGACGCGTGTCCGTGTCGCAATCACGCCCGAGCAGCAGGGCACGCACAGTGCCTGTGCACGCACGCGCGCGACCACGTGTACACGCGCTCGTGTCGACTCGACACGACGCTAAGGTGTGCTCAGTGTTATAGAAATGTGTAAGCAAGATCAAAACCTAGCATCCTATTCAAAAACAATCCATAAAAATAATCGAAATGCCCTTTGAGGCATTTCGACAAACACAATGCAAACGACACTGATACGTGTCCAAAATGGACACGAAAGGACACGAAACTTGGGAAACCCTATACCTATAGAATTAGGACACCTAGGACTAGATGAAAATGCAAATTAAACCTAGTTTTAATGGGTAGAATAGATTGTACCTATTGGTTGTTCTTCACACAAAAAGCCTCTTCTAATGAGTTCTTCAAAGCCACCCCAAATCCCTAAATTGATGCAAATCTGAGATTTGACTCCACCATCAGCAAGGATACATTGATTAGATCATGATGGAAGAAATCCCAATCAAAAAGAAGTCCTATTGATTAAACTAGGAAGAAATTTGATGGAGGCTTACCTATTCCTTAAGAAAATGAAGAACTAATAAAGAAAGAGGCACAACTCCCCATAGAGACATTATATAGGCAAGGGGGGTCTTGGCTGGTCATAAAAGTTAGGGTTAGGGTTTTTAGGTTTCATCTTATGGCTAGGATTGAATCAAGGGAAATAGATGGCCTAGAACAAAGGGTTCTATCTTAGTCCTTTGCAAATCACTTAACCATGACTAAACTTGACTTAACCCCTTAACCAACCCATCTAATTCTCAAAGTGGCTCACTAAGTTAGCCATGACTCATCTAGGTTAGGTCCAATCTAGGTTAGGCTAACTAAAACACAAGGCAATAATTAAATTAGTATTTAAATCAACCATTCAATTAAATTATTCAAAAATTTCTAATAAAATATATTAAATTCAAATAAATTCTAAAATGACCAAAATACCCTCTAAGCTAAAATGTACTAGTCAAACATCCTAATCACATGGCTAGGCTCTAAGGTTACACTAGACAAACACCAAATCATAAGTCATGATTTAAAAATAGTTTTAAAATGATTAAAGTCACCAAAAATCATATTATCATTTAAATATTATAATCAAATAAATTAAAATATAAAATTTCAAAATTACCCTCTTTTTAGAAAACTGGGTGTTACAGTTTAGGTTGATGTTCGATCGCTCGACGCGTATATATACCCCCCCCACCCGCTGTGAAGGCCTGGGTCGGGTTCAGGCTTTTTGCTAATGCTCGAGCTGCTGTCTTAAGCGTGGGGGGAAAAGAGTGTACATGGGCTGCTGGGTTACTGATGGGGAAATTTAATTTGTATGGTTTTGCTCAAACCAATGAGCTTGGCTCGGTTAGACTGGGCCTGGGTTAAGCTAGGATGGGCTTCCTCCTGGGCTCGGGGTTATTGTATTCATAAGCAGGTGGGTTTGCAAGCAGTAGAGCTCGGCTGTCCTGGCCGGGCTGAGCTTCCCCCTTGGCTGGGTTTGGGAAAAGCTCAATTAAGACTTGGGCTGAAATGGGCTGAGGCTTGCTGTATTGAACTGGGCATGGGCTTGGGGTTTGTGGCTTGTTTAATTATTAGCAAAATACTTGTATATATATATATATATATATATATATATATATATATATATATATATATATATATATATATATATATATATATATATATATTTATTTATTTATATACACACACACACACACACACACACACACACACACACACACACATATATATATAAATATATATATATATATATATATATATATATATATATATATATATATATATATATATATATATATATATATATATATTTATATATATATATATATATATATAAATATATATATATATATATATATATAAATATATATATATATATATATATATATATATATATATATATATATATATATATATATATATATATATATATATATATATATATATATATATATACACTCGTATAATATATATTTATATATATAAATATATACACCCATAAAATATACATTTAAATAATATATACACATATACACGTATAATATATATATATTCTCTCTATATATATTCTCTCTATATATATATTCTCTATACATATTCTCTATATATATATTCTATATATATATTCTCTCTCTCTCTCTCTCCCTCTCTCTCTCTCTCTATATATATATATATATATATATATATATATATATATATATATATATATATATATATATACATATATATATATGTATATATATATATACATATACATATATATATATGTATATATATATATATACATATATATATATATATATATATATATATATATATATATATATATATATATAAAAACACATATACATTATATTTATTAGACAATAAATAATATAACCAATACAATAATAATATTAGATAACAATCACAATAAATAATAATAATAATAATAATAATAATACCCATTTTGTATAAATAACCAAATATTTAGGAAATATTTTTAAGTCTACCCAAAAAGCTAGGAAATATTTGTACATACCTAAAAGTATGTCTACATAGGCTTGGGCTTGGTTTGGGTCCAATTTGCACTAGTTTGGTACAACCGGGTTCTCTGAAACTAGATATTATAATTAATAAATAAATAATCTTCGATAAGGGTTACGTCGCAACTTGGCCTGGTTTTCCTAGTTAGGACATCACTATGGCTCGGCCTTCTCTACCAGGGCTAATACACTAGTCAAAGCATGCCATTGCACTACCCGTGCCATAATTCCTAGTTACCTTGTACTCCAAATCTCAACCATAGCTAAAATCATCTACCGTAATAATTAATTAAAATAATTATTCATAAAAATCTAAAAATCACCATTTTTATTAAATAAAAATAAAAAAATATTTGAAAAAAAAATCCGGGAAGGGAAGCTACAAATCTACCCACCTTAAAAATAATTTTGTCCTCGAAATTCAATTTCATAATTATTCCTAAAAAAATTTCAAGGCCTACCATTACCTTAATCTCCTCAAATTTAATTTCTCAAAATATTTATGGCCTTCTCTAGTCATTTGGTATTTACGAAATCTCGAGAACTTCTACCCACCTTAGAGGCTAGGATACGGTGGCAAGGTTCCTGTCACTGGGCTGGCCGATGGTAGCTACACTTGCCTATACAACTATCATAGTCATGGGGATACTCTGTATCTATCTATCAGTTACGAGTTTTCGTCTTTCCAATCAGCGAAAGACAAAAACAATAAAGAGTTCAAGAGATATCGCTGAATACAATTACATGATTCAAGGGCGAATGTTTAATTCAAGAGAAATTGTCAAACAGTCGCGGATGAGATCCTAGAGACATCTATATCTCAATCCACGTAGGGTAATTAGATGAAGAGCGAACCAAAAGCATCATGGTTGATCAGACCGTAATACAATGATTCTGATTAGACAATATGTTAGCGGGCGTCCCCAATAAACATATGTCTTGAATCAAGCTCGATAAAAGAGTAAGCTTGCAAAACTAGGCTGTAATAGCAGCATTGGTCAAGAGAGTCAAAATATAAATACGCAAGATTTTTGGGAAGGAGGTACAAGTAGTTCGAGTTTTGTGAGAATCAAAATCTAACTCGAAATTTATACACAAATAATAGAATCAGAAATTATAAACTAACCCCTTACAGCAAAAAGAGAATTTTAAAATAGGCAATTCTAATTTATGATATAAGATTTATATCTATACAGCAAAAGAAAGTTAAACAGTTTATCAAAATCAAAATTAACTCCATCATTCTAGGCAAGTCTAACATACCAAGCGAATAGTATATCCACATGGGGTCATATCGTCATATAAAAGTAAGAGTGTACCTACAGGGTTCTAGCAAGCAATCTAAGTTTAATAATCCGAAATTGTATGGCCTATTTAACAACCTTAGCTACCCAACCGGTCAATTTAAACAAGGGACTCCTCCTCCTAGTCATTCTCCTAAATTATTTTAATCCTAATTGTGAATGAGCATTTCCTGGGCGCAGGCTCGCAATAGTACGACTAATGTACCATCACGAGTTCGTAATCTTTTGCGAAATCTGACATGCATGGGCCACCACAAAAACTTGTCACGACCCGCATCCGCTTTTCGGATACGAGACGTGTCCAAGCCAGCCTACGCCGCAGAGTCGGCAGTAGAACGCTGTCAAGCCCGCAAGAAATATATGCTCAAAATAAAACAATTGCTGCTCATTCACAATTCTAAATTATTACAACATTTACAATTAAAGAAAATACAGTTAATAAAATTGATACAATTGCTTTCTATTTCTAGGTTGTCTTCAGCATACCCAAGTCTTCTCCAGTGCTAAGAGTGATAGCGGCTAAACCTAAAAAATATTGGTTTCCAGTCAGAAATGGAACAAGTACACAAACCGACGGCAATGCAAAACATAATAGAATTAACAAGACATGAAAATAGCATATGAAATATGAAAACTGGAAAGAAAACTGATGACATAGCACGATAGAGAAGTAAACAAGGAAAAACTAATGAAAGATATCTATCTAGGTGGTGTGAAATATCCGTTTCAACATGTGGACGGCTAGGGGGTAAAATACGGCTCACTGCACGTGTCATGTGCAGCTGCTATCGTGCAAGATTAAACATATTAGGATATTTCTGGATAGTCCACATGTATACTAAGATATTTCCCCTCCCGACAACTCCGTGTGACGAGCGTGTCAACAAGCAGCAAGATATATGTATAGACATGAAATAAAAAGACTACTATGAATCGGAAAGCAATCAGAAAGTGCACTTGCCTGAGGTCCTTAGCTGGAGAAACCAATAAATATATACCACTCAAAGAGCCACAATCAGTCAACACATGCAGAAGTCTCCGGATGTTGAAATAAACAGTACCAACATTCTCAGAATAGTCAAATTAGCTAGTATTGCCTGTCCTTAAGTCCAATTCTGGACACAGGGGCAAAACGGTAATTTCGGGTAAAAACGATGTCCGTCGTTAGACCCGTTTTGCACCGAAAAGCGTGCCAGAGTCAACGGTCTCTAAAGTCGTCAAATTACATGTCTACGGATTTAGTTTACCGATACGAACCCAATCGTATGTCCAAAGTTGGATTCTGGCGGGCCATGCAAAAAATCGTCCGTTGAGTGGAACCGTAGGGCCCGCAAAATGACGATTTTATCAACGGTCTCAGAATCGGACCAAACTTGGCATACATGACCAGAAAAATGATACGGTCCTGTTGGCACAAAATTTCGTCTCGATCTGACGAACGTGCACAAAGTAATTGGAGAATTTGCAAAGTGCACGATACGGTGAATTTCGACGGATACGCATCAAATTCGTCGTGCACACGCGACCAATTTGAATTCCGTCAAAGCCCACACGACCACAAAGCCGTTACGTAGCTTTTGATGCCTTCGGTTCGCGACCACGTCGTCCGGGTTGGCGTGACGCACGTCGTGTGGAGCGATTTTCCAGTTTTGAAAATAGATTTTTGGGAAACTTTGGGATTCGATTTCTCGACGAGTAGTCGATGAATTCAAATTCTGTAAGAAGGGACTCGAAGCCCTACATGTTGTCAAAAAGTGTCTTCAAATAGTTTTCCAAATCGATCTACGGATTGGCAAAAAATTGCCTTCCAAGTATGGAGTTGGGACTGGGTTTCGTTCTGTTTTTGGTCAGTTATTTGACCGACTTTGTGCCGAATGTTCGGGCTGGTCGCTCCGCGATATCTAACCCCACTAGTTGGGATTCAGAGGGTGTTATGTGGGCTATCTGTAGGACTTCACGAATCTCAAAATGACGAACTACAGAGGAAGATATTTACCTTTGAAGTTGGGCTCATGGACTAACGTTTACTGTTGTTGCTCGTCCCGTCCGCGCGCGGGTGACTGTTTCCGACGATCATCGTCGGTGTACGGTGGTGCGGTGGTGCGCCTGGCGGTGCACGCGCGCACGGGGGACGCCCAGGTGGGGGTCGACGGAGGGGTATTCATCTAGGGTTTAGGTTGATGTTTGATCGCTCGGCGCGTATATATACCCCCCACCCGCTGTGAAGGCCTGGGTCGGGTTCAGGCTTTTTGCTAATGCTCGAGCTGCTGTCTTAAGCGTAGGGGGAAAAGAGTGTACATGGGCTGCTGGGTTGCTGATGGGGAAATTTAATTTGTATGGTTTTTCTCAAACCAATGAGCTTGGCTCGGTTAGACTGGGCCTGGGTTAAGCTAGGATGGGCTTCCTCCTGGGCTCGAGGTTATTGTATTCATAAGCAGGTGGGTTTGCAAGCAGTAGAGCTCGGCTGTCCTGGCCGGGCTGAGCTTCCCCCTTGGCTGGGTTTGGGAAAAGCTCAGTTAAGACTTGGGCTGAAATGGGCTGAGGCTTGCTGTATTGAACTGGGCATGGGCTTGGGGTTTGTGGCTTGTTTAATTATTAGCAAAATACTTGTATATATATATATATATATATATATATATTTATTTATACACACACACACACACACACACACACACACACACACACACACACACACACACACACACACACATATATATATATATATATAAACTCGTATAATATATATTTATATATATAAATATATACACCCATAAAATATACATTTAAATAATATATACACATATACACGTATAATATATATATTCTCTCTATATATATTCTCTATATATATTCTCTATATATATATTCTATATATATATTCTATATATATATTCTCTCTCTCTCTCTCTCTCTCTATATATATATATATATATATATATATATATATATATATATATATATATATATATATATATATAAACATATATACAGTATATTTATTAGACAATAAATAATATAACCAATACAATAATAATATTAGATAACAATCACAATAAATATTATTATTAATAATAATAATAATAATAATAATAATAATAATAGCCATTTTGTATAAATAACCAAATATTTAGGAAATATTTTTAAGTCTACCCAAAAAGCTAGAAAATATTTGTACATACCTAAAAGTATGTCTACATAGGCTTGGGCTTGGTTTGGGTCCAATTTGCACTAGATTGGTACAACCGGGTTCTCTGAAACTAGATATTATAATTAATAAATAAATAATCTTCGATAAGGGTTACGTCGTAACTTGGCCTGGTTTTCCTAGTTAGGACATCACTATGGCTCGGCCTTCTCTACCAGGGCTAATACACTAGTCAAAGCATGTCATTGCACTACCCGTGCCATAATTCCTAGTTACCTTGTACTCCAAATCTCAACCATAGCTAAAATCATCTACCATAATAATTAATTAAACTAATTATTCATAAAAATATAAAAATCACCATTTTAATTAAAATAAAAATAAAAAAATATTTGAAAAAAAAATCCGGGAAGGGAAGCTACAAATAGGCGAGAGGGATTTAGATGTGGTAGTGAGTGTTGTGTGTGTGTTCGAGAGGGTATGAAAGAGTAGCAAGAGGGGGAAACAAGTGGCTGCAAAGGCAGCACCAGCAGCAGCTTGTGCTGCAGGGTAGTAGCAGCAGTAGCTGTAATGCCAGCAGCAGCTGCTAACAGCAGTGGCAAGAGCATTGAGGGTAGCAGTTGCAATAGCTAGTGACTAGAAGCTAGTGTCTCTTATTGTATTGGAGGGGTGTGGTTTTGTTTTAGGATGAGTATGTTAGTGTCTACACATAAGTTAGTATCCTAAGTTAGATATTTAGGATAGTATCCTAGGCACTAATTTAATATCTTGTTTAGGATGTTAGTATCCTAGAGTTAGATAGGTGAGTTAATATCTTAGGATACTAGAAGTTAGTATCCTAGATAGGTTAGTTAGTGTCTTGGATAGGTTAGTTAGTATCCTATTTATCCTAGATAAGTTAGTATCCTAAGTTAGATATCTTAGGGTAGTTAGATTATGCTAGTATCTTGAGGGTATCAAGATAATAGGATATTAGGATATGGGCTAGAAGTTAGTACCCTAAGTTAGTACCCTAAGTTAGTATCTTGGCTAGAATTTGGTATCCTAGGATAGTTAGATATCCTAGTATCTTAAGAGTGTCCTAGATTAGTCTATGGTAATAGGATACCCTATAGGGTATATCTCTATGTAAATATTAGAGTATCTTAGGAGTGTTGGTATATTGTTAGAACGGTAGAGTTAGTATCCTAAGGTATCTAAGGTATTAGCAAAGTAATAAGAATTACCTACAGCCTAAGGATAGGGTATTAGCTAAGGTAATGGGTATGATGTTAAGGCAGATGGATAGATAATTGCGTAAGGTAGATGGTAATATCTATTAGCCTAAGGTATTGAGTTATCTACTAGCCTAAGGGTAGGATATTACTTGGATATGGTATTGTCTAGTATCTAAGGTAAAGTGGATGTTAAGGTATTAGTTACCTAGACTAAGATATTAAGATTCCAATTTAAGGTATTGGTATTGGGATACCAATAGCGATAAGGTAAATGGTACCTTGGTAGATAATGACTAGAAATATGATATTTGACTTAGATTTGACCTTATTTGACCAAGGTTGACTATTTTGACTGAAAGTCAAAGTAGAGTCAACATCTGACCTAGATTGGACTAAGAGTTGACAAAGTCAACTATTGGTCAACCCTTGACCTAGTTTGACCTTGTTTGACTTTGTTTGACTTAGCTTGACCTTGTTTGACTTAGTACAACCTAGTTTGACCTAGATTGCACATCATTGTTATTAGTAACTGTCTGCTACTAATGTGTGTCCCATAATAAGAAATAATATACGAATTTGTGCCTATTGGATAATGTGTGTCCATCTTTGCAGAATTATTTCCAAATAGATATGAATTACTACTTGCAAAATCGTTCATGGATGTACAATCGTCGTCCTGATGATATGTGTGGTGTGCGGGATGAATACATAGCGGGAGTAGAGCAGTTCCTGCAGTTTGCTAAGGCGTTCCCTCAGTACATAGACGGCACCAAAATTAAGTGTCCGTGTGTGAAATATCATAACATGAAATATTATCCAGAAGTGGAAGTGACATATCATTTGTACTCGAGGGGTTTCACGCCTAATTACTATCAATGGACCGCACACGGAGAACTTGTGTCTTTAGCATCAGAGCCGGAGCCTTATGGTGAGCCGTATATGCATGTGGGACATAATTTTGTTTCAGATAATCATGCATACGACGACGGGTGCGTGAACATGGTTTTCGATGCTGCGGGGCCTAGTTTCATTCATGATGCACCTGAGGAGGCACCGAACGCCGATGCTGCACAGTTCATGGAGTTGCTGGAGAATGCAAGGACTCCATTGTATCCTGGTTGTGAGGATCATTCACCGTTGGAGTTGGTTACAAGACTGTTGAGCATTAAGCCAGATTTTAATATGTCGCAAGAATGCTACAACCGAGTGTTGGAGTTGATTATAGAGATCTTGCCGGCGGGTGCTAAGTTGCCTAAAAACTTCTACCGGTCTAAGAGAATGGTGAGATCGCTCTGGATGGGATACAAGAAAATCGATTCTTGTCGTAATGGGTGCATCTGTACTACAAAGATGACAAGGACGCAGATGTGTGCAGATTTTGTGGTGCTGATCGCTATAAGACAACTAGTACAGGAAGGTCTACCGGTACAAGAAGACCGACCGATTCAATGCACTACTTGCATTTAACGTCGCGGTTGCAAAGATTATTTATGGTGAAAAAGACGGCCGAAAATATAAATTGGCACATGCGAGAACAGATTGAAGGAGTGTTGGATTACCCATCCGATGGAGAAGCGTGGAAGCACTTTGATCGAGTGTATCCTGATTTTGCTTCAGATCCGCATAATGTCAGGTTGGGGCTATCTTCTGATGGTTTTACTCCTTTTGGTCTTTCGGGATCCCAGTATTCGTGTTGGCCTGTGATTGTCACTCCGTATAACCTACCGCCTTGGATGTGCATGAAGACTCAGTACATGTTTCTAACCGTTATAATTCCTGGTCCGAACAATCCTAAGAGGAACATTGATGTGTACTTACAGCCTTTGATAGATGAGTTGAATCAGTTATGGGAAGTAGGCGCTAACACGTACGATGTTTCCAGAAAGCAGAATTTTCAGATGAAGGCAACCCTTATGTGGACCATCAACAACTTTTCAGCCTATGGAATGTTATCTGGATGGAGCACTCATGGCCGTCTCTCATGTCCATATTGCATGGACCGTAGTAAGGCTTTTCGCTTGAAATACGAAGAAAAATCGTGCTTCTTTGATTTTCATCGACAATTTCTGCCAAAAGATCATCCGTTCAGAAGGAACAGGAATGCATTCCGTGTCGGCGTTGTAGAGAAGGGTGATCCACCTCCAAGGTGGTACGGAGCCACGATATGAAAGGAGGTTAAATATTTTCCAAGTGCTATCGAAGATCCTACAACTGGGTACAAGTGCGATGGATTTGGTAGAGATCATAACTGGACAAAGAGGAGCATATTCTGGGATATGCCATACTGGAGTACCAATCTGATCAGACATAATCTTGATGTCATGCATATTGAGAAGAATGTGTTTGATAACATAATTAATACTGTGATGGACGTAAAGGGAAAAACGAAAGACAATCCCAAGGCCAGGTTGGGCTTAGAAGAAATATGCAAACGCCCTAGCAGAATGGAAAACAGTTCCTGCCGAAGTCAATTTTCTCGCTGGACAAGGAGGATAAAGTGAGACTTTGTCGGTGGATCCAGGGCCTAAAATTTCCAGACGGATATGTGTCAAATCTGAGAAGATGTGTCGATCCAAAGGAAAATAAATTGACGGGTATGAAGAGCCATGACTGTCACGTATTCATGGAGAGGTTAATTTCGATTGCATTTTGGGAATTCTTACTGCAGGCAGTTTGGGATCCATTGACGGAGCTTAGCATATTCTTCAGGGATCTTTGTTCTAAAAAATTGCTCGTTGATCGTCTAGAAAAGCAAGAGAAGGACATTGCGGTAACACTGTGCAAGCTAGAGAGGGTGTTTATTTTAATAGTGTTGATTATTATACTATTACATTAATTGAACGATGTTGTTTTCAGCATATTTAATGATGATGTGAGGTCAGGTAGGCCACACATAACAGAAGAAGAACTAGAACAAGAAATAAGGCATTATTTTCCATCATGGTTGAGTGCAAATGTAAGACTTGAGAACTCTGTAATTACCATTCTGTATATGCACTTGATTGAGAATGAGCTTAATTGCTTATTTCATGGTATTTAGGTCGATCGTCCATATGCAAGACATGAGAATGAGTCTACTAGAATGCTAGCTAAGGGACCAATTTATGCTGCAAAAATATGGCCAAGCTACTGTGTTAATGGGTTTAGGTTCAAGTCAACAACTTGCCCGATCAGAGACAACTTTGTGGATCTCGACTCCACCAAAAATAGCTGTTTGTGTATCAGATCTTCGAACTATAAAGATGTTGATGTGGACAACAATTTCTATGGCGTGCTACGGGAGATCGTAGAGCTAATATATAGTTATGGAATAGAGCCTGCTAAGATTGTGTTATTCAGGTGTGATTGTTTCGATCCGATTGAAGGTCAAGGTTGGAAAGTAGACAAGCACGGTCTTGTTGATATAAACTATCGGCGTCGATATCAAGCCTATGAACCATTTGTCATATCAAGTCAGGCTCAGCTCGTGTACTTCACAAGTTATCCTAAACGGGGAACAACAAGGTCGGACTGGTGGACAGTATGCAAGACCAAAGCTAGAAATACCTTTGAGGTTGACGATATAGCTTATCAAGAGGATGAACTACCTCTTGTAACAAATATTATAGAAGTGGACACGACGGAAGTTCCTCATTACACATCTAATTATGTAGAAGAAGTAGAAATACCTTTGAGGTTGACGGAAGTTCCTCTTATATTAGGCAGTCCCATCAGCCTCGGGCTGGGGATGGAGATTCTGTACCCTCAGCCTCATCTCCGAGTACGCCATTGTACCGTTCTGTTCCCGATCCATTACCGGGACAGCGCAGTTCCAGCAGGTTGGCGACTCCTCCCTCGTCGTCTAGCCTTCCTGATCCCGCGTCCAGCATCCCTGATCCCCCGTCCAGCATTCCTCCTGCCAACGGCTCCATGGGGGGAGCCGACACCGAGCATATGGAGGACGGCGATTAGACTGATCCTGCCCAGGCAGGAGGTGAGAGCGACCCTCCATGCGCTCCCCCGGGTGAGACGCGTATGGAGATTTGGACGGACGGGCCTATGAAGTAAGTTAATTAATTAATATATATTTCTCAAATAATTATATGTACGTATATATTCATGAAAATTATTATTGTATAGATATCGGCCTTCTGCTGTGCAGAGACAGCTGGAGGTATTTCTGAGGCAGAACTATGGTGGGCATTGGATTAACTACTCAGATGCTCCCGCAGATAGGAAGGCCTTTTGGTTCGCCTACTTCAAGGTAAAAAAATTGTTTATTCTTAAATTTTAATAATCATTTGTGTATATTATACAACTTTTCTATTTTACTTCTTGTAGAGGACCTATTTCTATCCACCACACCGGGCGGCGAAGATCAAGGACCAATTTTCTGTCGTCGCAGGCAAGCTCATCCGTGATGCGATCCACGACCAGAAGTCTCGTGATCGCTCCGGACAGCCGATCCATGGTTGGATCACGCTTGAGGAGAGTACTGAGAGGGTGGTGAGTACCCTTGCTGTTTATGGTGAGCGACTGCGAGAGCTGAAGCAGATACGTCCTTCCGGTCTATCGACGGCGCCGACTCCAGACATTGCACTGCCTCCTACTGCCCCTACGGTACAGCTCACACAGGAGCAGTATGAGTACATGCTATCCCAGATGCACGGCAGGGGTCCTCAGTGATCAAGTAGATTTTTTTATCATCTTTGTATTTATTGGCCCTATGGGCCCATTCATCGTTCTGTACACTGATTTTGAATATTATTTGACTCTATTGGACATGTATGTTTGTTGGACATGTATGTTGGTGATATTAAATTTGTTGGTATTTTTATTGAGTACATGTATGATATTTAGTTGTAGACTGTTATGATGGGAGACTGTTATTCATCTATTAGTTATAGACTGTTATGATGGAAGACTGTTAATTGTGATGATATCTGCGACGGGGATGACAAATATACCTATGCTGGGTTATAAGCGATGATCTGATATACAAAGGAGGTGCTGCCCAAATTTTAAAAAAATATAATGTATATTTTTGTGATGATGTGTGTCTGTGTTTACAGTGAATGTGAAATGCAGTATTCGGAACCATCGACAGTTTCGATTACTGTCGATGGTTCGAATACTGCACTTCACACACACTGTAAACACAGATACACAGCATAACAAAAATACTATTTTTTTAATTTTTTCTAACATCTGCGACGTATAGCGACGTTCTGCGACGTTTTGTGACGTACAGAACACGTCGCTATACGTCGCCAAATAGTGACGTAACGTCGCTATACGTCGCTATACTGCTGACGTTGCATATGACCACCTGAGAGCTGACGTCGCTAAAGCGGTCGCTAGGCATCGCTAAAATGCTGACGTGGCTGCCATGCCATGTCATCATATATAAAGTTGACGGCGTCGCTAAGTGGTCGCCCTACGTCACTATAGTGGCGACGTATGATGACGTCGCTATCTATCGCTAATGTTGCGACGTCTAGCGATACTAAATGTGACGTCGCAACTAGCGACGAATTGCGACAAAATTGTAATCTGCGACAAGCCTATACGCGACATCCAATTTTTGTCGCTAAATACGTCGCTAATAGAAATTAGCAACGAATTTCCCTTTTTTAGCGACGTATTCGGACGTCGCTAAAAGGGGTTATTTTAGTAGTAATAACATAAGTAAGCATGTGAATAGTTTTATGGTATAGCAGTTCCACACAAGTAAACATGTACAATTATATACAATAGTTATGTAACATTGGGTCCTCGACTCTATAACTAGCATTCGGACTATTGATGTTATCGATTGATTGGAGAAAGAGGGTCAAGAAGAGAATGTCGAGCCACTCCCCGTTGATTGAATGAGCGAGTGGAATAAGCCTTATAAGTCCTATGGTCGCTTAAGCGATCACTTGAAATCACATAAGCAAACGATCAATACTCTATCTTTCTATTTCGAGTTCGATATAAAATACGAAGTTCGAAGAATGCAAGCAATAAAATCTATCAAAAATATTCACGAAAATGTATTTAGAAAACCCAAAGCCAAAGAAGCAAGTGCGGCATGGAAAGCAGAGCAACAGGAGGTCTCTCCCGACTCGGCTGTAGAGTCCATACTCGAGGCGCGACCCGCTGAATATGGGACTTTGATTCAGAAAAAGCCAATCCATAATGAGGAAGGGATATTGACTTAGCCGATCCCGACCAATCGATAATGACAGAGTTTCTTAACCGCGTTCTTCACGTCGAAACGAAGAACGGGGCACGGTCTTAGGACGAGGCACTACATGATCTTCCTCATACATGACATGAGCATACTAGTAAGCCACATTCCATAACTTATAACATCTGGCCAGTTAAGAGAGAGTGCGTTATTCATAATTTTTTTAATTTCCAACACAAGCCATGATCCAACATTCTGATTAAATCCAACAAGCTAATCAAATGCCTCTGCATGAAGTGGGGCATTACAGTTGGGTATACCAACGCTGATATGGCTGGAGATATAGACATGAGGTAGTTGACTTTGGGCTATGTGATGATGTTTGCTAGTGGCAATCGCGGTTACAGAAGTTTGTTACTTTGTCGACGAGAGAGGCATAGTACATTGCGATGACAGAGACTTGCAAGGAGTTGTCGTGGATGAAAAAGCTGATGCAGAAAGTAGGCCTAAAGCAAGAGCAGCATACTTTGCTTTACGATAGACAGAGTGTCATTCACCTTGTGAAGAACTAGACATTTCATAGTCGGTCCAAGAACATTAAAACTCGGTATCATTGGATATGGGTTGTGGTTGAGAAGAAGGACGTGACGCTTGAGAAGATTCATATAGATGATATCATAGTAGACATGTTTACAAAGGTTCTTCCAAGGAAGAAGTTCAAGTACTAAGGGAGGATCGTCGGGATGACGACCCCCTCCACATAGTTGGAAAGGGACAGATTTGTTGGAGTGGGTGGCGTTCCTAACCTATGTGAAAAATAGCCTGGAGTCAGATTTGGTATTCCTATATATAATCAAAATATTCTAATGGATTTGGAATGGGTATTTCTATCTATAGTAGGAATATCTCAATAGAGTTGGAATGAGTAATTTTATATATAATTGGAATACATCAATTAGTTGTGGGTATGTGGCTATATATACTAGGTGCTTACTAACCCTATAATATATCTCAGAGCAACAAGAGAAAAATGAGGCAAGAGAGCTTGTGCAACTTTGTAAAGAAGAAATAAGAATTAGAGGACATTTCGGAGAAAAAGATCAATTTTGGATATTTATTGTTGTCTTATATCTTCGCGGTTGTAATCTACTTTCTGTCCGAGTAAGTTGTGGTGATCTGTTTGGATCGCTAGGAGCTTGTAGAGGGTGTATTCTCTTTATTTCACTAGTGGAGATTTTTTAACGTTGGACTTCGATCGTTCCGTGGTTTTTCCATCTACTTTTTCATATAAAATCTTCGTGTCTTCGCTGCTCACACGACGTCTAACTTGAGGAAGGAATACAGTAGAAGATCCTGAGATCATTGACTGATCGAGGTTGCTAGAAACTGTCATGTAGGTCTCATCACTTCAGGTATAATTCGTAAACCCTAGTTTCTGCCATTGAAGAGTTACATCACGTGTCAAACTTGTTCATGTTTTATCAATCGGTATGAACACCCATTCGAGGTTCTAGGGATCCCCAATTCCATCAATTTCAGTTGTCTTTCAGTAGCAGGACATGTATTGGCAGTGTATTTTGGGTTGTTATTGGCGACCCCGTGTCCCTCAAGTAATTGAGCCACCTCCATCTTCAATTGAGTGAAGGAAAGTTTCTTCACTACAAAAATTTGTCAGATTAGCAACGACTAAATACGTCGCTAACTCGGTAAAAACGTCACTAAATCAATTTAGCGACGTTTAAGGTGACGTTTCGAGAATGACGAAAAAAAACGTGTCGCTAAACGAGAAAACGTCGCAAAACGTCGCTAGTGCGACGTTATTTGGCGACGTTATTAACGTCGCTAATTAGCGACGTAATTTACGACGTTTATTGGTTGACGCTAATTAGCGACGTAAACGGCGACGTTATTGTGTTGTCGCCGTTTGGCGACACTGTTACGACGTTTTGGCGACGACGAACTGACATCAGATTATGGTGCCACGTATTGCCACGTCAGCATTTAGCGACGCATTTAGCGACATTTATTAACGTCGCTAATGTTTAGTGACTAATGTTAACGTCGCTAAAAACGTCGCTAAGTTAAAAAAATATATAAAAAAGGTTCCAGAATGCAAATGGTGCTGGAGCTGGCACTACTAAAATATGCCTTATTAGCGACGTCGTTTAGCGACGGAAAGAAATTACATCGCTAATTATATAATATAGCGACTCCTTCCTAATGACGTCGCAATACGTCACTATTTAGCGACGTTCAGCGACACTAGGTAAAGTAAGTCGCTGAATAGCGACGTTCAGCAACATATTAAGAAAATATGTCGCTTATATTAAAATTATTGCGACGGTTAGCGACGTCCACTGTTGACGTCGCTAATTTTTTACTTAGGGCACAAGATTCCCTTTTCCCCCTCACTAGAAAAATCAAAACTCGAAATTTTTTTCCCCCTTCCCCCCCGGCGACTCTCTCCCCCGCGGTGACTCCCTCCCCCCCCCCCCGACGACTCCCTCCCCCCCCCCCTCCGTCGAGCTCCTCCTCCTCGAGCTCCTTCTGCTCTCCGACGGTAAACCCTAACCTAATTCCTCCTCCTCCTTCTCTCCCCCCCCCCACACACACACACACAGACACACACACACACACACACACACACAAGAAGGGTGACACACGTACCAAGTATTTGTGGAAATGCCCAATAGGTCATTTATAATCCTAATTTCAGTTTTGTGCATAAATGAGGGTAGGTTAGTCATGGTTAAGGTATCCCAATTGGTTTTCATATGGATTCCTATATATATCTATGTATTTTTGACCCACAAGTCATGTATATATGTAAATATATATAAATTGGTATATATTTATGTATGTGGACTATTTTAGATAAATGTTTATAAATATATAGTGTGTGCGATTGTGTCTTGTGTGAGAATGAGAGAAGGGGAAGTATGGCAAGTGTCTTAGACATGTTTTGGGTTTTATAATTAGGTTTAATTTTGTTCAAACCCGATTCATATAATGGTTTTGATTAGAGGTGCAACTCGGATGGGCCAAACCCGAGCCCGATCGGGTAAACCCGTTAATGGGTTGGGTTAGGGTTGAAGATACTCGGGTTCGGGCTCGGATTTGGGTTAAAATATTTGAACCCAATCAAAAATCGGGTTGGGCTCGGGTTCATGTGTCGGGTTACCCGAAGAACCTGAAACCCGACTTATATATATATATATATATATATATATATATATATAAACTTTTTAAATAAAAAGTTTAAATCCTAAATTTTTTCACTCAAACTCTTCAACTCCTTATCCTAAATCTTATTTCAGTTTGTATTTTGTAATGATCAAGACTTGATTGTTATTTGATTATGTGTCTAATATTACTTTTGTTTAAAATTATTTCAAATATTATATTAGAACCCGATAAACCCGATGTACCCGACCCAACCCGAGTTCAACCCGATCCTCCGGACTCGGTCTTGGGCTTCATATGTGAAACCCGAGGTCGGGACGGGCTCGGGCTCGGGCTAGGCTTATGATTCACAGGGTTGGGCTCGGGTTGACCTCAAGCCCGACCCAACCCGTCCGAGTTGCCCCCTAGTTTTGATAGTTCACAATCGGACTTGTATAGTCTAGTGTGTTGACTTTATTATTATTATTATTATTATTATTATTATTATTATTATTATTATTATTATTATTATTAATGTGGTTGGCAATCAAAAGTAGCAATTAGCGGAGGTGGTCAGCAATATTGACTTTTTTGGTCGTCCCCTTTATCCGGTGAGCTAATTAAACTGATCACGTACGTTGTCCTTTGAAGCGTATCCTCTAAGAAAAATTAAAAATAATTGGTTTTGACCAAAACCCAAGCTAGTAAGTCTACTACTGATATCGTCGATACCAATACTCATAGGAATAGTCCGATACCGATTTCCATACCTATATGTTGTTGCTCAAGCAGTTTATAGCTACAAATGCGTAAGTGCAACATGAAAATCTCATCTGTTAAATATTATGTTACCTAAGAGCATCATTAGTAAGTGAAATTCATTACTACAGTGTATAGAGTATCCTAGAAGTGTAGGTATGATTGGTATATCGTATTACATAGAGTGTATAGAGTATCCTTTCGGTCTATAAGAGTTACTTCACTCACTTTGTCAAGACAAGTAAACTTTTTAAATGTTGACGGTATATATACCATCAACATTTGGTTTTGCCTTGTAGCTACAGGCAGTTGCCTGCATTTTGCCTTATAACTTGGCCTTTGGCCTGTGCTTGAGCAGTGTGGACTTCCAGGTTAGGTGGTTAGTTCATGATTAGCATTGTTTAGATATTAGTTTCAGTTAAAGGGTTAGTTTAGATTAGGATATTAGTTTATGTTAGAAGGAATATGAGAGTTAGTAGATGTTAAAGTAGGATATTAATTTATTAGTTAGGATAGATAGTTTGAGTTAGGATACTGCTCAAGCACAGGCCAAAGGCCAAGTTATAGGATATTAATTCAAAAAGTTTTACCTTTCTTGGCAAACTGGGTGAAGTAACTCTTGTAGACCCAAAGGATCGATATTGGACAGTTAGGATGAGTATCAGAATCGGTATCGGATTAGTATCGACCGTATCGGATTAGTATCGGTCTATCGGATACGACATTTTCACACAAGACAGTTGTTTTAGTCCCAACACAGTTGTTTTTGTTTTTTCCTTCAAATTCTTTGTTTGTAATATGTGGAATGAATGAACAGTTTATGTTGCGCACCCATATCTAAACTGTCTTAACATTCATTCACTGACTGCAATGTGCACGTATCGATCTATCTTACAGAATTATCCTCAATTGGATATGGATATGAATTACTACTTACGGAATCGTTCGTGGATGTACAACCGTCATCCTGATGACATGTGCAATGTGCGAGATGAATTCATAGAGGGTGTACAACAGTTCCTGCAGTTTGCCAAGGCGTTCCCTCAGTACATGGATGGTACCAAAATTAAGTGTCCGTGTGTGAGATGTCGCAACTTGAAATATCATCCAGAAGTGGAAGTCATGTATCATTTATACTCGAAGGGTTTCACGTCAAATTACTATCAGTAGAGCGCGTACGGAGAACTTGTGTCTTTAGCATCGGAGTATGAGTCTTATGTGGATGTCCATAACAACGCTGCTTACGACGATGGGTTGGTGAACATGATTTTTGACGCGGCGGGGCCTAGTTTCGATTCAGACGATCATGATGCACCTGAGGAGGCACCGAACGCCGATGCTGCATAGTTCATGGAGTTGCTGGAGAATACAAAGACTCCATTGTATCCTGGTTGTGAGGATCATTCACCGTTGGAGGTGGTTACAAGACTGTTGAGCATTAAGTCATATTTTAACATGTCGTAAGAATGCTACAACCGAGTGTTGGAGTTGATTATAGAGATCTTGTCGGAGGGTGCTAAGTTGCCTAAAGACTTCTACCAGTCTAAGAGGATGGTGAGATCGTTCTGGAAGGGATACGAGAAAATTAATTCTTGTCGCAATGGGCGCATGCTGTACTACAAAGACGACAAGGACGCAGATGTGTGCAGATTTTGTGGTGCTGATCGCTATAAGACAACTAGTACAGGAAGGTCTACCGGTGCAAGAAGACCGACCGATTCAATGTACTACTTGCCTTTAACGCCGCGGTTGCAAAGATTATTTATGGTGAAAGAGACGGCCGAAAATATGAGTTGGCACATGCGAGAACAGATTGAAGGAGTATTGGATCACCCATCCGATGGAGAAGCGTGGAAGCACTTTGATCGAGTGTATCCTGATTTTGCTTCAGATCCGCATAATGTCAGGTTGGGGCTATCTTCTGACGGTTTTACTCCTTTTGGTCTTTTGGGATCCCAGTATTCGTACTGGCCTGTGATTGTCACTCCGTATAACCTACCGCCTTGGATGTGCATGAAGACTCAGTACATGTTTCTAACCATTATAATTCCTGGTCCGAACAATCCCAAGAGGAACATTGATGTGTACTTACAGCCTTTGATAGATGAGTTGAATCAGTTATGGGAAGTAGGCGCTAACACGTACGATGTTTCCAGGAAGCAGAATTTTCAGATAAAGGCAACCCTTATGTGGACCATCAACGACTTTTCGGCCTATAAAATGTTATCTGGATGGAGCACTCATGGCCGTCTCTCATGTCCGTATTGCATGGACCGTAGTAAGGCTTTTCGCTTGAAACACGGAGGAAAACCGTGCTTCTTTGATTGTCATCGGCAATTTCTGGCAAAAGATCATCCATTCAGAAGGAACATGAATGCATTCCGTGTCGGCGTTGTAGAGAAGGGTGATCCACCGCCAAGGTGGTACGGAGCCACGATATGGGAAGAGATTAAAGATTTTCCAAGTGCTATCGAAAATCCTACAACTGGGTACAAGTGCGATGGATTTGGTAGAGATCATAACTGGACAAAGAGGAGCATATTCTGGGATCTGCCATACTGGAGTACCAATCTGATCAGACATAATCTTGATGTCATGCATATTGAGAAGAATGTGTTTGATAACATAATTAATACTATGATGGACGTAAAGAAAAAAACGAAAGACAATCCCAAGGCCAGGTAGGACTTAGAAGAAATATACAAACGCCCTGCGTTGCATTTGATAGAGCAGAATGGAAAACAGTTCCTGTCGAAGTCAATTTTCTCGCTGGACAAGGAGGATAAAGTGAGACTTTGTCGGTGGATCCAGGGCCTAAAATTTTCAGACGGATATGTGACAAATCTGAGAAGATGTGTCGATCCAAAGGAAAATAAATTGACGGGTATGAAGAGCCACGACTGTCACGTACTCATGGAGAGGTTAATTCCGATTGCATTTCGGAAATTCTTACCGCAGGCAGTTTGGGATCCATTGACGGAGCTTAGCATATTCTTCAGGGATCTTTGTTCTAAAAAATTGCTCGTTGATCGTCTAGAAAAGCAAGAGAAGGACATTGCGGTAACACTGTGCAAGCAAGAGAGGGTATTTCCTCCTGGATTCTTTGACTCTATGGAGCATTTGTCGATTCATCTATCCTATGAGACACGTGTTGGTGGACCCGTCGAATATCGATGGATGTACCCGTTCGAGCGACATTTGAATCACCTAAAAAGAAAAGTGAAAAATAAGGCACGGGTCGAGGGTTCTATTTGTGAAGCCTATGTTCTCGAGGAGATTACAAACTTTTGTTCGATGTATTTCAAGCCTCATGTTGCAACTAATAGAACAAGAGCTTCCAGAAACGACGACGGAGATCATGAAAGTAATGATACAATACTGAAGGTATTCAATGCTCCAGGAAAGCCATCGGGTAAAATAAAGAAGAGATATCTGAACGATGATGAGCTAAGGGCTGCTCAGGTGTATGTATTACTCAACTGCGACGAGGAGGAAGTAGAGAAACTGGAGGGATAAGTAATTAATACGTCTACATTATTTTAATAGTGTTGATTATTATACTATTACATTAATTGAACGATGTTGTTTTCAGCATATTTAATGATGATGTGAGGTCAGGTAGGCCACACATAATAGAAGAAGAACTAGAACAAGAAATGAGGCATTATTTTCCATCATGGTTGAGTGCATATGTAAGACTTGAGAACTTTGTAATTACCTTTCTGTATATGCACTTGATTGAGAATGAGCTTAATTGCTTCTTTCGTGGTATTTAGGTCGATCGTCCATACGCAAGACTTGAGAATGAGTCTATTAGAACGCTAGCCAAGGGACCAATTTATGCTGCAAAAATATGGCCAAGCTACTGTGTTAATGGGTTTAGGTTCAAGTCAACAACTTGCCCGATCAGAGACAACTTTGTGGATCTCGACTCCACCAAAAACAACTGTTTGTGTATCAGATCTTCGAACTACAAAGATGTTGATGCGGGCAATGATTTCTATGGCGTGCTATAGAAGATCGTGGAGCTGACATATAGTTATGGAATAGAGCCTGCTAAGATTGTGTTATTCAGGTGTGATTGTTTCGATCCGATTGAAGGTCAAGGTTGGAAAGTAGACAAGCACGGTCTTGTTGATATAAACTATCGGCGTCGATATCAAGCCTATGAACCATTTATCCTATCAAGTCAGGCTCAGCTCGTGTACTTCACAAGTTATCCTAAACGGGGAACAACAAGGTCGGACTGGTGGGCAGTATGCACGACCAAAGCTAGAAATACCTTTGAGGTTGACGATATAGCTTATCAAGAGGATGAACTACCTCTTGTAACAAATATTATAGAAGTGGACACGACGAAAGTTTCTCATTACACATCTAATTGTGTAGAAGAAGTAGAATTATCTGAAGAGGAAGATGCAGATGAAAGTGAAGATGTAGAGGAGGAAGAAGAAGAAGAAGATGATGAGCTAAATGAACTAGATGAATTTTCAGAAGAGGATTAAATTTGTACGTTTGTTTTATCATCATATTTGACACTATAGTGACACTTTTATCATATAAATCTGTAACACTTTAGTGACACTTTTATCTGTGACTATGATATTTTTCAAAAATCTGTAATGTCTATCATATAAATATGTATTTTTATTTTATTGTCATATGTTATTATCAGGTATGACTAGACCATCTGGACGACGCGGAGGATTTTATATTAGGCAGTCCCGTCAGCCTAGGGCTGGGGATGGAGATTCCGTACCCTCATCCTTATCCCCGAGTAGGCCATTGTACCGTTCTGTTCCCGGTCCATTACTGGGACATGGCAGTTCCAGCAGGTTGGCGACTCCTTCCTCGTCGTCTAGCCTTCCTGATTCCGCGTCCAGCATCCCTGATCCCCCATCCAGCATTCCTCCTGCCGACGGCTCCATGGGAGGAGCCGACGCCGAGCATATGAAGGACGGTGATCAGACTGATCCTGCCCAGGCAGGAGGTGAGAGCGACCCTCCATGCGCTCCCCCGGGCGAGACGCGTATGGAGATTTGGACGGACGGGCCTACGAACTAAGTTAATTAATTAATATATATTTCTCAAATGATTATATGTACATATATATTCATGAAAATTATTATTGTATAGATATCGGCCTTCTGCAGTATAGAGATAGCTGGGGGTATTTCTGAAGCAGAACTATGGTGGGCCTTGGATTAACTACTCAGATGCTCCCGCAGATAGGAAGGCCTTTTGGTTCGCCCACTTCAAGGTAAAAAATTTATTTATTTTTAAATTTTAATAATTATTTGTGTATATTATACAACTTTTCTATTTTACTTCTTGTAGAGGACCTATTTCTATCCACCACACCGGGCGGCGAAGATCGAGGGCCAATTTTTTGCCGTCGCAGGCAAGCTCATCCGTGATGCGATCCACGACCAGAAGTCTCGTGATCGCTCCGGACAGCCGATCCATGGTTGGATCACGCCAGAGCAGTGGACTGCGATGAAGGCTAGATTCAGCGAGCCCAGGTACCAGGAGCGGTCTGACAAGGCCAAGGTGGCGCGATCGAGCACCGGTAAATGGTGTGGTGGCTCCATTCCAATGACGGAGCATTTTCGTCGTCTGGTACATTTTCGATGACGGACATTAATTTATATATAGTTCGATATAATGTTTAATACTAATAATAGATAATATATTTTAACAGGTGGAAAAGGGTGAGGACCCGAACATGGTGACCGTCTTCCTGGTCACCCATCGGAGGGCTGGGGAGTTCATTGACGAGAGGGCGACGTAGGCATATGTACGTTCTATTCTTTATATTAATTTACTATAATTTAGAAAACAGGAAAATAGATATCAATATAGACTTTAGCAAACACTTACACGTTAGCAAATATGTTCTAGGCCGAGTTTGTTCGGCTACAGGAGGAGGCGGCTGCTGCTGCTAGTGCACCAGCAGAGGGAGGGGCTGGTACTTCCTTCCAGCCGCCTACAGCTCCATCGCCGGACGACCTCTAGATGACCGTCGTTGGCGGTCTTCAGAAGGGTACGTACTATGGTACGGGATCATACGGCACGTATTTAGCTTCGGAGTCATCCCGGGCCCCCTCTGTCAGTACGCAGTCTCCGGCTTCGTCGGCGTCGTCACGAGCTCAGGATATTCGTTGTCAGATCGACGAGCTGTGTCGCGAGTTACAGCAGCAGATTTCTGATCACCTTACTACAGAGCGACGATCCCACCCTCCGATGATCACCGGACGATTTGATACGGTCGAGCGCAGTATACAGGAGCTGATGAGTCTGCAGTAGGCTACAGCTGTCAGCTTGCACACGTTCACCGAGTTTACGCAGCACACAGAGCATAGACAGGTTAAGCTGGACTATTCGTAGAGGACCATGTCTGCCTCACTCACTGAGGTATCGGCTTCTCTTTAGGAGAGTACTCAGAGGATGGTGAGTACCTTTGCTGCGCATGGTGAGCGACTGTGAGAGCTGGAGCAGATTCATCCTCCCGGTCCATCGACGACGCCGACTCCAGACATTGCACTGCCTCCTATTGCCCCTACGGTGCAGCTTACACAGGAGCAGTATGAGTACATGCTATCCCAGATGCGCGGCAGAGGTCCTCAGTGATCTAGTAGATTTTTTTATCATCTTTGTATGTATTGGCCCTATGGGCCCATTGACCGTTCTGTACACTAATTTTTATTATTATTTGACTCTGTTGGACATGTATGTTTGTTGGACATGTATGTTGGTAATATTTAATATGTTGGTATTTTTATTGAGTACATGTATGATATTTAGTTGTAGACTGTTATGATGGGAGACTGTAATTTATCTACTAGTAATGGACTGTTATGATGGGAGACTGTTAATTGTGATGATATCTGCGACGGGGATGGCAAATATACCTACGTTGGGTTATAAGCGATGATCTGATATACAAAGGAGGTGCTGTCCAAATTTTAAAAAAATATAATATGTATTTTTTTCCAGTATTCTGTGACGGTTAGCGACGTATAGCGACGAATACCGGCGAGAAATGGACGTCGCTAAACGTCGCAAATTAGCGGCGGTAGGTCGTTGTACGTCGCCGCCTTGCAGACGTGGCAGGCATTGCTACGTCATCATGTCGATAGAACAAAACGTCGCTACAATATCGCACTACGTCGCTAAGTTTGTGACGTAACTATCTCGTCGCTCGACGTCGCTAACTTTGCGACGACCTAGCGACACGGATGGGACGTCGCAAACAGCGACGTAGGGCGACATATTGTCCATCTGCGACTAGCTAAAAAGCGATCTTCACGTTACGTCGCTAAATCCGTCGCCAATTATGATTAGCGACGTAATTTTCATTATTAGCGACGTATAAGGACGTCGCTAATTTGCCTTATTTTAGTAGTGTGGAGCCTGAGCCAAAATACAGAATACGAAATACAAAATACAGAATCCAATACCTGGGTTCGTCGACCCCCTCGGTGGAACACTCAACACCGGCACGCACAATACATTCTAGAATATACAAAAAATATAAAGAAAAAATACTATCCGCAACGAACAAGGTCAATATATAATATCCTCAACAAACCAAATAAATATCCGCAAATACGTAAAAACTCAGTATCCTCAACAAAAAAACTGAATATCTCGAAATACGTACAAAGTTAAAATACAAAATACAGAATCTAATCCCTGGGTTCGCTAAAAATACAAAAACAAAGATTGACACACAGTTCTAATTCATATGTGTTTTAAGTGTGAGAACGGATGGCTCAGAAGACAACCCAAAATTTATTCTAGCATACATTAGTGTGAATCGTCTATGTTCTGTACATATGGTATAGTATATGTTCTTATCGAATCTAGTATCTAGTATCTGAAGAATGTAACAGAATCAAGATGAACTCACATAATATAATACTAAAATATCATCTACTACTATATAAGATATAGTGATAGGTTATCGTATCATCATTGCCGAGGGATGAGGGTCGGAGGACAGTCAATTCTGTCTACGGCTACATAGTTTCTGCCTCGCCAGTCGAATGGCTGCAGAAACTATGTCCTGATCACCATGTCGTACCATACTTTCTGTCTCGCCAGTCGAATGGCTGCAGGGACTATATGTTCCGATCACCATGTTACCAATTAACCAACCAACAAAACTACTTGTTACAAATATCGGCACTATATGTCGCGAAACGTTGCTATGACGTCGCTAATAGCGACTAATTTAGCGACGTTAGTATGAACGTCGCTAAATTCTAATTATATTCCCCTACCAATTTATTTCTCCCCATTTCACTCTCTCACTCTCTCTCCTCCCCCCTCCGGCGCTCTCACTCTCTCCGGCGCTCTCACAGTACTTAAGTGTGAGAAAGGATGGCTCAGAACACAACCCAAAATTCATTCTAGCATACATTAGTGTGGATCATTATGTTCTGTACATATGGTGTAGTATATGTTCTTATCGTATCTAGTATCTAAAGAATGTAACAGAATCAAGATGAACTCACATAATGTAATACTAAGACATCATCTACTACTATATAAGATATAGTGATAGGTTGTCGTATCATCATTGTCGAGGGATGAGGGCCGAAGGACAGTCAACTTTATCTACGGCTACATAGTTTCTGCCTCGCCAGTCGAATGGCTGCAGGGACTATGTCTTGATCACCATGTCGTACCGTAGATTAATGCAAATGGAGCTGGAGCCTGAGCCAAAATACAGAATACAAAATATAAAATACAAAATCCAATCCCTGGGTTCGCCGACCCCCTCGGTGGAACACTCAACACCGGCACGCACAATACATTCCAGAATATACAAAAAATATAAAGAAAAAATACTATCCGCAACGAACAATGTCAATATATAATATCCGCAAATAAATACAAACTCAGTATCCTCAACGAAAAAACTGAATATCCCCGAATACGTTTAAAGTCAAAAATATAGTACAATCCAAAAATGCAAAAAATAAAACTATTGATCGCCTGGAACTGGAGCTGGACACGGTGCTGGAGCCAGAGGAGCGCCACCAGATGACGCACAAATACCGCTAGAGTGAGCCAAAAGCATGCAGCCACTTCCCTCCCTCCATTCTTCCTCTCCCTCTCTCATGCTATCAACGTCACAACTTTTCCAGTGTTGCTCCCTCTAATGATGATGAACGCAAAAATCAAAGACCCCCTCTCCTTTCTCACTGTTCACAGTTCTCACAACATGAAGTATCAGTGTTTTTTAGTTCTCTTCCATCCATCAATTCCTCCGTTCTGATCAAGCCTCCACATATGATATCCAACTCAGGTGTAGAGGCGGGGGAGAAGAAGTGGGTAGAAAAATGAGGGGGAAGCAGCACAGCCGGCGGCATGACCTGGAGGAAGTACAGAGGCTTTCTTCAACATCCGTAGGAGAACTATAAGGATATATTTTTCACAACATGTCACCTTGTCAAAGCCACCTCAGCATTCACTGTTTCCCTCAAACGACGTACCGCTCCTCGGGTCATAGGTGCCATCTGGTAAGATCGATATTCACAAATAATATAATTGTAACATAAGCAAGCTAACTAAAGGAACCATAATATAATTTGAGTACATTTTTTGAAAGCAGATAAAGTACAGAAAATTTGATTTTTTGCCAAGTGTGAGAACGGATGGCTCAGAACACAACCCAAAATTTATTCTAGCATACATTAGTGTGGATCATTATGTTCTGTACATATGGTGTAGTATATGTTCTTATCGTATCTAGTATCTGAAGAATGTAACAGAATCAAGATAAACTCACATAATGTAATACTAAGACATCATCTACTACTATATAAGATATAGTGATAGGTTGTCATATCATCATTGCCGAGGGATGAGGGTCGGAGGGCAGTCAGCTTTATCTACGGCTATATAGTTTTTGCTTCGCCAGTCGAATGGCTGCAGGAACTATGTCCTGATCACCATACCATAGTTTCTGTCTCGCCAGTCGAATGGGTGCAGGAACTATATGTCACGATGTCACGCCCCGATTCTATAGAATCGATAGTCGTCCCCCGGGCGTGATGCCGTGCAAGCCTAAATTGCGCCTGCACAAGGCATAGTCATAAGGTTATCCGAAACACAACAACAAGAGAATGCGCAGAGTAAATTGAACACACAATATAGAGAAAGAAACATAAGCTTTATTGATAATGAACATCATTTACAGACTCGATACAAAGGCGCCGCGCGGGCTTTTTACAAACTGACTCCATTACAAACTGAACGTCGACGAGATAGCCATTCCATACATTCATCCCTTGATTATACCACCAAAATTACAAACCATCTGGGATCGTGGGAAGGCGCTCCATCTGTCTTCGATCTTCAACAGCGGAGTCTTCAAAAGGGTTGATCCAAGCTTCAATGCACGGACGAAGCTTCAAAACACACGAGCGTTGCTTCCCTTTACGTAGCATGCCCTTCCAGATCTATCGCACCTGTATAGAGAGCGAGGATCAGTACAATCAACATGTACTGGCGAGTGGCTAATTACTTTCCAGGCTCTCATTTGGTTCAAGAATTTGATAAAATCATACAACTTGCTTTTAGTGGTCTTTCTAACCATCCTGGATATTTTCATAAGAAGCATTAAGTTACACCAAGGTTTCTTTCGGCGGAGCGCGTCGTGCGACGTAAAACTTACCATGTTAGCTGATAGCAATTTATATCAAGTGTTTGTTATGGGATTGGCCTAACCAGCCGCCTTGGACGTAGCCTGATAATACGGGACCCCTGCAACGCAGGTAGTGAGCCCCGATGCAAGTCCCCGTCGTACCGATTGCCTTTCCAGCGTTGCCTAACCAGCGCGGCTACAAACAGTTTCTTCCTAGGCCGAGACGGTCCCGTGGCCTCGGAATTCCGCTCGAAGAAACCACCCCTTGTCGACAAGTTGTCCAAGTTCATAAGGGTTAAATGGTGTATTTTAGGATACCGTTGGGGCTTGTTATGTGATCAATTCATTTACTTGGTTGTTTTGCAGGCATGAATTTATTCTATCTCATTTCAACACAAGGCATTTCTTATTCACTTCTAACATACAAGACTTGTGCTCTGCAAGCGAATCATTAAATTTTTAGTAATATTACCCGAGTTCTCATTTGAAATAGAGGGTCGAGACGAAGGGGGTCAGCCACTCACCTTGAGTTTTTTTTTTGCTTGAGGCGAGGGACTTGTTGGCTGCGCTAGACGTCGCCTACGCGATCACCTGAAATCGCACAAGCAACCGATTAGAACGCTGTATTATGCAAGAGTTCGATAGGAAATGCGAGCTCGAAATGTAAACCATGAAAACCATCGAAAACATTCACAAAAACGCATTCGGAAAACCAAAGCCAAAACCAACGCAAGCGGCGTGAAAAGCAGAGCAACGGGAGGTCTCTCCCGACTCAGCCGCAGAGTCAATCCTCGAGGCACAACCCGCTGAATATGGGACTTGGTTCCGAAGAAGACATTCCATAACGAAGAATGGATCTTAATTCAACCGTTCCCGTTCGATCGACTCGGTCGATCCCGACCTATCGGTCCCGGCCGAATCGATAGCGATAGTGTTCCTTTCTCGCGCACCCCGTGGACCGAGTACGGGGCACGATGTAGGGACGGGGCACTACACCATAACCAACTAAGAAAAAGTTTCGTCCTCGAAACTTAAGAATAGAACCTACCTCTATGAAAATAATGAAGGGAACTTTTCCCTCATCTCTGACTCGAGTTCCCATGTCGACTCCTCTGCCGCATGGTTCCTCCAGAGTACGCGGACGAGAGGGATCACCCGATTTCGAAGTAGCTTCTCCTTGCGTTCTAAAATTTGAACTGGCACTTCGACGTAGGATAAGTCAGACTTCAGCTCTAGCTGGCCAAAATCTACCACGTGGCTAGGGTCATGCACGTACTTCCGTAGTTGGGAGACGTGGAAGACATTGTGTACACTTTCAAGCGCTGGTGGTAGGACAATCTTATAGGCTACGGGGGCGACCCGCTCGAGTATTTCGAACGGCCCAACGAATCTCGGACTCAGCTTCCCCTTCACGCCGAACCGAGTAACTCCACGCATGGGCGACACCTTCAGGAACACGTGATCGCCTACACAGAACTCAAGCGGTCTTCGATGGGTGTCGGCATAGCTCTTCTGCCGACTCTGTGCAATCTTTAGTCTTTCTCGAATTAGCTTGACCTTCTGCACTGTCTGTTCTACCAGCTCCGGGCCGAGTATCTGCCGTTCCCCGACTTCATCCCAGCAAATGGGCGATCTGCACTTCCGACCGTACAAGGCTTCATACGGTGCCATTTGGATGCTGGACTGGTAGCTATTGTTATATGCAAATTCCGCCAACGGTAAGTGGACGTCCCAGCTTGATTTGAAGTCGATTGCGCAGAGCCGTAGCATGTCTTCGAGAATCTGATTAACGCGCTCCGTTTGGCCGTCGGTCTGTGGATGGTAAGCTGAACTGAACTGCAACTTGGTACCCAGCGCCGACTGAAGGCTACTCCAGAATCGCGACATGAACCGTGAATCCCGATCAGAGACGATGGATACTGGAACTCCGTGCAGCCGTACGATCTCGTCAAGATAAATCTGCGCCAGCCGATCAACGCTCCAAGTAACTTTAATGGTAATGAACTGCGCTGACTTGGTTAATCGATCGACGATGACCCAGATGGCGTCGCTCTCCCGTGGTGTCTTCGGCAGGCCAACAATAAAGTCCATCGTGACATGATCCCATTTCCACTCCGGGATGGCAAGGTTTTGCATTTCTCCGCCCGATCGCTGATGCTCAGCTTTCACCTGCTGACAGGCCATGCATTGTGACACGAAGAGTGCCACATCTCTCTTCATCCCGTGCCACCAGAAAGTCGTGCGGAGGTCCTTGTACATCTTGGTACTGCCTGGATGCAAAGTATATTTCGCGTGATGCGCCTCCGACATAATCTCCTTTCGTAGTTCAGAATCATCCGGAACACATAGTCGGCCATTCAATCTCAGCACGCCGGTCTTGTCTTCCGCAAAGTCGGTCGCACTACCTGTCGAAATTCGCTCGCGCACTTTCTTCAGGTACGGATCATCCTTCTGAGCGGCCATGATCTTTTCCAGCAAACTCGGCTCCAACTGCAACTGCGCCAACCGTATATCCCTGAATCGAACCCGGAGATCGATGCCCATTTCTTCAAGGTCTTGTAGTAGTCTGCGGTCGATGGATAGCGAGGCAAGGTATTTCCGACTCAGAGCGTCCGCCACCACATTTCCCTTGCCCGGAGTGTAGTCGATCGTCAAGTCATAGTCCTTGATTAGTTCGAGCCAGCGCCGCTGTCGTAAGTTCAGTTCCTTCTGGGTGAAGAGATACTTGAGGCTCTTGTGGTCGGTATAGATCGCGCACGCCACGCCATATAGATAGTGACGCCACAATTTCAACGCGAACACAATCGCCGCTAACTCCAAGTCGTGCGTAGGATAGTTCTTCTCGTGCGGCTTCAACTGTCTGGAGGCGAATGATATCACCTTGTTCCGCTGCATGAGCACACATCCCAAGCCCTGGCCTGAAGCATCGCTAAATATCTGAAAACCCTCTGGCCCATCCGGAAGTGCGAGTATGGGCGCCGAAATCAGCCACTGTTTTAGCTCCTGGAATGAAGCTTCACAGTCATCCGACCACTCATACGCGACTCCCTTTTGAGTGAGGCAAGTCAGTGGCGATGCAATCTTCGCGAAGTCTTTCACGAAGCGTCGATAGTATCCTGCCAAACCAAGAAAGCTTCTAATCTCGCTAGCAGACGCAGGCCTCTTCCAATCAGCAACGGCTTCCACTTTCTTCGGATCGACTGCAATGCCTTCGGACGAGATGATGTGACCAAGGAAGGACACGCTGCTGAGCCAAAATTCGTACTTACTCTGCTTCGCATACAGCTGGTTCTCTCGAAGTGTCTGGAGCACGGTCCGCAGATGTTCTGCATGCTGCGCCCTGTCTTTCGAGTAGACGAGAATGTCGTCAATGAAGACTACCACAAATTTATCAAGGAAGGGTCGAAACACCCGATTCATTAGGTCCATGAAGGCGGCAGGGGCGTTCATCAGGCCGAATGGCATCACCAGGAACTCGTAGTGGCCGTACCGAGTGCGAAAGGCTGACTTTTGCACGTCGTCCGACTTGATCTTGAGCTGATGATAGCCTGAGCGGAGATCAATCTTCGAAAATACCGAGGCGCCTTGCAGTTGATCGAATAGGTCGTCTATGCGGGGCAATAGGTACTTGTTCCGGATGGTGGCCTTGTTAAGCTCTCGGTAATCGACGCACAGACGCATGGACCCATCCTTCTTCTTCACGAACAATACGGGCGCTCCCCACGGTGAAACACTAGGCCGAATAAACCCTTTGTCGAGTAATTCTTGTAGCGGGACCTTGAGTTCCTTCAACTCGACGGGAGCCATTCTGTATGGGGCCTTGGAAATCGGTCGAGTATCGGGGAATGTATCGATGCTGAACTCGATCTCTCGGTCGGGAGGCATGCCGGGTAGCTCGTCCGGGAACACATCGGGGAATTCTGCCACAACGTCAGTTTGACCTACGTTTGCACCATCCTGTCGCATGTCTCGGACGGACGCCAAGTAGCCTTCGCACCCAGAATGCAGCATCCTCCGAGCAGAGATTGTCGAGATCAACATGCAGGTCGACGACGCCTCACCACACGAAAAGCAGAATTCAGGCACTCCTGGTATGCGGAAAGTGACCGTCTTCCTGGCACAGTCTATGGTTGCGTTGCACGGCCCGAGCCAATCCATCCCCAAAATGATATCGAAGTCATTCATGTCTAAGACCATCACGTCCAGACCGATCTTTTGGCCGCCGATACAGATAATCCCGTTGGTGCAGGCTGAATTAGTGAGTACTGGTGTGCCCGAAGGTGTGCTCACGCTAAGGTCGAGGTCTAATGATACTAACGGAAATTTGTGCTCGGTGACAAAGTCCGCCGCTATAAAACTATGTGAAGCACCTGAATCAAATAGTACGCGAGCAGGCACATTATTAAAACTAAGTATACCTGTCACGACCGTGTCTGAGGCAAGCGCTTCATCTCGAGTCAAGGCGTAGACGCGGCCCTGGGCATTGGGGCGACGGTCTTGGCCATTTTGCGGTGCAGGTTGATGGGCTCGAGGCGCTGGGACTTGATTCCCTGGACGGTGCTGCTGGGGCGCCATTGGACGATATTGTTGGGGCGCCGTTGGGTTCGGCCTTCTGATTGGACACTCAGCACGTTGGTGGCCCCTCTTGCCACAGTTCCAGCACCCATCCTCTGGTATCCGGCAGTAGTCAATCGTGTGACCGTGACGACGACATCGGTTGCAGTATCGTGTGTCACGCCCTTGATATCCGCCTTGGGGCCCGTTGTTCGGACGCTTGGTCACGTTGTTTCCTCCAGCGTGGCTAGGGCGTTTGTGATTGTAGGTATGCACAGTGCCGGCAGCACCTGGAGGGTATTGGCTTTCAAGGCGGAGGGCGTGGTTGAGAGACTCCCCCATCGTTGGGTATTTTGGAACGGATACATGGGCAGAAATAGATGGTCGTAGGCCCACTTCGAACCGTCGTGCACGACTCGCCAGGGAAGACAGGTATTGTCCAGCAAACTTGGCTAACTTGTTGAACTCTGCTGCATACTGCCGCACCGTCATATTCCCCTGCTTTAGCTGCATAAACTCATTCTCCTTCTCTTGTCGAATGGCATCGGGAAGGTACTCGATCTCGAACGCCTCTCGGAAGGTGGCCCAAGATATTGCCGCTGTCTCGTCGTCGCGTCTGATTGCTCGCTTCTGCACGGCCCACCAGTCGTGCGCGTTCAATCGGAGTAGAAGTTGAGCGCATGCGACTTTCTTGGACTCATCGACACCCAGGAGCTCGAACCGGTCTTCCAACTCCTCCAGCCAATCGATCGCCAACGAAGGGTCTTCAGTACCGCAGAAGGAAGTACGGAAGCTCTTTGTGAATTTTGACACGTCGAAGCTGGAACTTCTCGGCGCCGCAGGCATAAGCTCGGGTACCTCCGGTTCGATTTCACTTTGTCTGGCCGCAGGCTTGGTCACGGCAGGAGTCGTCGCAGAGTTGTTGTTGTTGGCCACCACAGTCTGTACAATTTGCTGAAGAGTATCAAGCTGCTTCTGCTGCAACTTGAATTGTGCATCGAATCGGGCCTCGAACTGGGTCTGGCGTGCCTCTACCTCCCGTCGATGTGCCTCAGTCTCCCGTCGATGTTGCTCATTGAGGCGTTGATTCTCCAGAGCTTGTTGTTGTTGCGCTTCCAGCATGCGCAACATCCGTCCCATGGCATCGTTTGAGGGTCTGGGCCTCGAGCTACTCGAGCCGCTCGAAGCACTTTCTTCGTTCGCCGCATTCACCGTCGCACCTTCTGGGATTTTGAAGGTAAAAATGCATTAGCAACCAAACTTATTACGGACTACCTTGTATGGAACGACATATCTCATCGACACGAGACCAACGATTTAAGACTGAAAACTCGACACTAGAGGCCAAGGATGTAAAGCCGTGCTCTGATACCATTATGTCACGTCCCGATTCTATAGAATCGATAGTCGTCCCCCGGGCGTGATGCCGTGCAAGCCTAAATTACGCCTGCACAAGGCATAGTCATAAGGTTATCCGAAACACAACAACAAGAGAATGCGCAGAGTAAATTGAACACACAATATAGAGAAAGAAACATAAGCTTTATTGATAATGAACATCATTTACAGACTCGATACAAAGGCGCCGCGCGGGCTTTTTACAAACTGACTCCATTACAAACTGAACGTCGACAAGATAGCCATTCCATACATTCATCCCTTGATTATACCACCAAAATTACAAACCACCTGGGATCGTGGGAAGGCGCTCCATCTGTCTTCGATCTTCAACAGCGGAGTCTTCAAAAGGGTTGATCCAAGCTTCAATGCACGGACGAAGCTTCAAAACACACGAGTGTTGCTTCCCTTTACGTAGCACGCCCTTCCAGATCTATCGCACCTGTATAGAGAGCGAGGATCAGTACAATCAACATGTACTGGCGAGTGGCTAATTACTTTCCAGGCTCTCATTTGGTTCAAGAATTTGATAAAATCATACAACTTGCTTTTAGTGGTCTTTCTAACCATCCTGGATATTTTCATAAGAAGCATTAAGTTACACCAAGGTTTCTTCCGGCGGAGCGCGCCGTGCGACATAAAACTTACCATGTTAGCTGATAGCAATTTATATCAAGTGTTTGTTATGGGATTGGCCTAACCAGCCGCCTTGGACGTAGCCTGATAATACGGGACCCCTGCAACGCAGGTAGCGAGCCCCGATGCAAGTCCCCGTCTTACCGATTGCCTTTCCAGCGTTGCCTAACCAGCGCGGCTACAAACAGTTTCTTCCTAGGCCGAGACGGTCCCGTGGCCTCGGAATTCCGCTCGAAGAAACCACCCCTTGTCGACAAGTTGTCCAAGTTCATAAGGGTTAAATGGTGTATTTTAGGATACCGTTGGGGCTTATTATGTGATCAATTCATTTACTTGGTTGTTTTGCAGGCATGAATTTATTCTATCTCATTTCAACACAAGGCATTTCTTATTCACTTCTAACATACAAGACTTGTGCTCTGCAAGCGAATCATTAAATTTTTAGTAACATTACCCGAGTTCTCATTTGAAATAGAGGGTCGAGACGAAGGGGGTCAGCCACTCACCTTGAGTTTTTTTTTGCTTGAGGCGAGGGACTTGTTGGCTGCGCTAGACGTCGCCTACGCGATCACCTGAAATCGCACAAGCAACCGATTAGAACGCTGTATTATGCAAGAGTTCGATAGGAAATGCGAGCTCGAAATGTAAACCATGAAAACCATCGAAAACATTCACAAAAACGCATTCGGAAAACCAAAGCCAAAACCAACGCAAGTGGCGTGAAAAGCAGAGCAACGGGAGGTCTCTCCCGACTCAGCCGCAGAGTCAATCCTCGAGGCGCAACCCGCTGAATATGGGACTTGGTTCCGAAGAAGACATTCCATAACGAGGAATGGATCTTAATTCAACCGTTCCCGTTCGATCGACTCGGTCGATCCCGACCTATCGGTCCCGGCCGAATCGATAGCGACAGTGTTCCTTTCTCGCGCACCCCGTGGACCGAGTACGGGGCACGATGTAGGGACGGGGCACTACACACGATCACCAAGTGTGAGAACGAATGGCTCAGAACACAACCCAAAATTCATTCTAGCATACATTAGTCTGAATCATCTATGTTCTGTACATATGGTGTAGTATATGTTCTTATCGTATCTAGTATCGGAAGAATGTAGCAAAATCAAGATGAACTCACAAAATATAATACTAAGACATCATCTACTACTATATAAGATATAGTGATAGGTTGTCATATCATCATTGCCGAGGGATGAGGGTCGGAGGGCACGCAACTTTATCTACGGCTACATAGTTTCTGCCTCGCCAGTCGAATGGCTGCAGGGACTATGACCTGATCACCATACCATAGTTTCTGTCTCGCCAGTCGAATGGCTGCAGGGACTATATGTCCCGATCACCATTTTACCAATTAACCAACCAACAAAACTACTTGTTACAAATATCGGCACTATCGGTGCGTTCGAATCGGAGTATCACATTTTTTGGTATCGGAAAACAAATAATTATTACTAAATTATCAGATTTTTCGGCACTATCGGTGCCCCTGACCAAGCCCCCTACACCACCCCTAACCCGAACCCTAACCCTCCACTCCTCCCCTGCTCCCCTCCCCGAGCCGCCCCCACCCCCTGCTCCCCTCCCCAGCCGCCCACACATACACACCCCTAACCCGAACCCAACCCCTAGCTCCCCTCCCCCAGCCGCCCTCGTCCACCCTGCCCCACCCCCCCAGCCACCCCCAGCCACGCCCCAGCCACCCCCGAACTACCCGTATCTTTCCTGCCCCTCCCCTCCGAGCTACGTGCCCCCTCCAACCACCAACAACCAAAACAGCCGGAGAGAGAGAGAGAGAGAGTCGCCGGAGAGAGTGAGAGCGCCGGAGAGAGTGAGAGCGCTGGAGGGGGGAGGAGAGAGTGTGAGAGAGTAAAATGGGAGGAAATAGAACCTAACCCGAACCCTAACCTTAGCTCCCCTCCCCCAGTCGCCCTCGTCCCCCCTGCCCCACCTTCCAGCCATCCCCCAGCCATCTTCAACCACCCGCATCCCCCCTGTACCTCCCCCCGAGCCACCCGTACCCCCCCAAACAACCAACAACCAAAACAGACGGAGAGAGAGAGAGAAAGGGAGGGGGAGAGTCACGTACCGGAGAGGGAGAAGAGTCACCGGAGAGAGTGAGAGTCACCGTCGGAGAGAGTGAGAGCGCCGGAGGGGGGAAGAAGAGAGAGTGAGAGAGGAAAATAGGGGGAAATGGATCGGCGGGAGGGGATATTATTAGAATTTAGCGACGTTCAAACAAAAGTCGCTAAATTAGTCGCTATTAGCGATGTCATAGCGACGTTTCGCGAACACTAGCTCATGTAATAAATATACGTCGTTATTTCGTCGCTTACTTCGTCGCTAGTAGCGACGATTAGCGACGTCTCACTAAAACGTCGCTAATGTACACAATTTAGCGACGTTAATCGAACGTCGCTAAATTTATGTCGCCAAATGAGCAGATTTTAGTAGTTCTTGTCCCACTATCCTGCCTCTGTACCTCATAATACGTAATAGTTATTATATGTCCCGACTACGAAAGCACATGCTACATTGAAGTTATTTTTTCGACTACTTTGTTGGAACCAACTTACTTCGAGATTTGACCATTGTCCATTTTGTGAGTCAGCATAGGTTAGCGAGGATGAATCCTTACTCAGCTGACGCAAGGGGTACATGTATCAATATACCTTATGGTTCTTCCTCTTTTCTTTTGTATTATATATTTGTGCATTTATTTATTATTTCTGCTTCTGTTATTCTGTGTTTATGATGTATTTCCTGATGAGTTATGATTTTTCTATAGTTGTTCTAGTATTATTATCCCAGACAAGGCTACAGTGACATGTATGCGACATAATCAGATATGTCGCAAAAATGCTTTGGCGACACAAATCTAACTTTCAGATACATATTGCTTATGTCGTTGAACATGCATTTTCTTGTAGAGATTAAAAACTTAGTGACGTTTAACTTAATGCCGCTAACTTATTAATATACTCTGACATATACGATATGACGTCGCCAAACGTCGCTATTGACAAAAATATAGCGACGTACAGCGACTCCAAGGCGACATCATTTTCCATAATACTAACGGTAGTCGGTAGGCGTCGCGGAACGTCGCTACCAGTGACGTATGACGACCACTACCAAAATTTATCGTTTTAGCGACGGTCCTATCCGTCGCCAATCCGACGGTAATTAGTATTAGCGACCGATCACTGACGGTTTTTGGCCAAAAAATCCGTCGGCAATCAGCTCGTCGCTAATAACGGTCCATCGCTACGTAGTCGTCAAGCGACGGAATAGCGACGGTTTGTCGACGTCATAATACGAAGCATTAGCGACGCATTTTCGACGGACTGTCGTCCATTTCAACTATTAAGTACTGAACTGTGTAGACAATAGCGACGTAAAATTTCGTCGGTAACCCGTCGTAACAGCGTATCAGAGCGTATCTTTCCGTCGCTCATCCGTCGGTATTCGTTGGTAACGAACGACGGATTAGCGACGGTGTGCTGACGGACTATCCGTCGATCAGGTTCTGGAAATGCTTGGCATTTCCAGCACCATGGCGACGGAAGAGTAGTCACTAATCCGTCGCTACACCGTCGCCACAACGACTGATTACTAACTGATTATCCGTCGCCATGGTTCTGGAAATGTCAAGCATTTCCAGAACCTTGTCGACGGATTGTCCGTCGCTAAGCAGTCGCTAGAGCGAGCGACTGATTAGTGGCTGATTATCAGTCGCCCTGGCGACGGATAGGCCGTCGCTATTCCGTCAAAGTTTATACCACCAGAACCTTGCCGACGGATAATCCGTCGATCATCCGTCGCTACCTGAAAATAGTTTAAAAACTCCAGATAGCGACGGCTAATCCGTCGAAAAAACGTCGGCAACTGGGATTATCCTTCGCTAAACGGTCACTAGTCCGTCGCTAACTGAGTTTTTTGGGAAAAAAATTGCAGCACTTTCCCTGTTCACAAATATATGCATAAACCAAACCAATATATAATACACACCAATTATCCAACAATCACACAGACCAAATATATAATGCACATCAATTATCTAAGAATCACATAGACAAAATATGCACATACGAATTTAATGCACACCAATTATCCAAGAATCACAGACCAAACCAAATTAATAGAAAATAAACATCAATTATCCTAAAGAGTAACATAATATTCGGTGCTATAAACCGATTATAGCACAATTAATCCAAAGCTCTCATAAATAATCCAAATTTTCTTAATACAATATTTTAAGAAGGAGGAGGTTGATTGTCCGGTGGTGGTAATCCCATATACGACCGACGAATATACTCCTCTACAAGGTACGGAGGCAAGCCGACGCAGACACTGCTCGGAAGTCGGCGTAGCTGCTCTGTGGACATGAGATCCAGGAGTGACGTCACAGTCGTAGGTGGTACCACAGGGGCATCAAGGTTGAAAGAAAGATGGCCCACGGAAGACGGACCGACACCTGCAGTCGACGGACCAGTAGAAGACGGACGAACACCATCAGCAGACGTACCGGCAGCAGCAGACGTACCGGCAGCAGCAGACGGACCGGCAGCAGCAGACGTAGGCGAAAAGTACGTGGCAAATTGCTCCCGCAAGGATGACACCGCCTCGTGCAGCTGCGTAAGCTGCGACCTAACATCATCGTCTGTCGGGGCCACGGGAGGAGACGGTGTCGGTAGAAATCTCTGTGTCGCCATGTGCAATGGCCCTAGGGAGCTGACTCCGTACAGGAACCCTTTCTTAAAGCCGCCGACGGTATCTACGAACAAGACGTTCCGAGCGGCCAAAGAAGAGGGCGTCCGGAAGGGCGTCGTTCCACCGACATCCTCGGTGTCAGTTAACTAAGCCCGACTAAGGGCCTCACGATACGTAGCCTATCAAATGAATGTGTTTATATTATAAGATTTACCTAAGTTGTAATCTAAATCCTATGTTTCACTAAGTTAAGTGTGAATCCTAAGTTTACCTAAGTTATAGTCCAAATACTTTTAATTCTAACGTTAATCTCATAAACATAAGTACTTACATCAGTCTCCTTGGCCCTCTCATCGACGAAGCTCCCGTCCTTCCGTCTTTTGTGCGTATACTGGAACACGTCGTGCATGGTGACCGATTCTGGCGCCCTTCCCTCCTTCACCGCCCGTTGGGCCTGCATACAAAATTTTCGTAGAAACTAATTAACTCCTTTAATTAATAATACCTAATTCGATAGTGAAATAAATTTACGGTTGCTCACCAGATCTGCAAGTGTCGCTGCGTGGGACCTTGATCCCCCCGTATGAAGGCCCGTGACAGATCGGTTCACCTTCGCCTTCTCCGATTTCTTCTTGTACGCAGGGGTATCCATCATACCTAAGAGGTCCTCATAATACTCCTGCCGGATCCATTTCGGCCTCGTATGCCCCATTTTTAGGTCATGAATCATATTCCGTATCTTCTTCGAGCAAGCGCTTCTGTAGGTCCTGCAGATCCCCTCCTCGCGATGGGGGGGCCACCAGTACGTTGTCTAACACAGAAAATCAAATATCACGTAATTTAAAAAATGGTTGATTAAAGAGTAACTAATAATTAACCAGAAGATATAGATATATACCCTCAACTCGTCGAGCCAGACGTACTGTACGTTTGGGGGCACCGACAAAAAGTTGAGGTAAGGACCGTGGAAGTTAGCCCTGATAATTTTTCCAAGGGCCCTGCCAATATTAAACAGAAAAAACCTACAAAGAAGAAACGACTAGATTATTAACTTGAATAAATGAAAGAAATTTAATAAATTAACTTAAATTTACTTACGAGGTCCCCGCGGGCCATAGCTCTCGTCGGAACTCGCCTCTCGACCTCTCTGGTGCCGTCGGAGGATCCGCGGGTCCACGTATGTACTCCCCAGTAACCGGATGGAATCGAGTATGGGGGTACTCCGGGGCCCACTGTGCAGTAACTGGGGCATCCCCTGGTAGATCCGCTGCTGGTAGTTCCGATAGCGAAACGGATCCGCTAGCAGATCCGGACTCATGTCTCGATGAAGTGGTCGATCGAGGGCGGGATGCGTCTGTGCCCGGGGTACTTTCCGGGTCGGGCTCGCTCGATGGGGTCACATCCCGGGAACTTTGAATGCGCCCACTACCACCAGCACCAATACGACCACGACCACGACCCGCACCACCACCACCACCACCACCACCACGACCACGGCCAGCCATCATGACCTGTAAATACAACACATAAACATAATTAACAATATAAAAGTGTAAATGGATATAAAAAACTAAACTAAAATATATATACCACCAGTAGGGAGACGAGTGCCACCGCGACAAAAAAGACTAGGAGTGCCATCTGCAATAAGTAAATAATCGAATAAAAAAAACATGAATTCACGTAATTGCTTTTATGAGGTCAAACTTAATTCACGTAATTGGAAGTGTTTTTAATATACAACAATATTTAACCTAATCATCGTCTTCGTTCTCATCCTCGGCCTCGTCTTCATCATCATCCTCCTCATCTTCATCCTCATTCTTATCTTCATCGTCGATTTCATCTGTATCCTCATCCCCATCAAATTCTTCTTCTTCTTCTTCTTCTTCTTCTTCTTCTTCTTCTTCTTCTTCTTCTGCCTCAAAATTTGGGACAAGACGCCTCTTTCTCCCCTGGTTGACAGCTAAGTCTTGTATATCAACCTCTTCCTCCCCTCTATTTTCCTCAAAAATATCTTCAACATCCATAGTATAGGGACTTTTCGATCTGGTCCTCTTGGTATGCTGGGTCTCCAACGTTGAATGTATTTTTAGATTTAATCTTGTATACTGCCCACCAGTCAAATCGATCTCTACGACGCCTTGGGTAGCTTGTATAGTAGACTTGAACAGCCTGATTTGCTATCGCAAATGTATCGGACCCTCTATACCTCCTGCGATGATTTATATCGACGAATCCAAATTGTTTATCGATTCTCCAACCGATATTTGATGTCGTATCGAACCACTCACATTTGAACATCACAATATGTATATCATATGGGCCAGTATATTGTAAATCTACAATATCCCGAAGCACTCCATAATAGTCAAAGTCCGGCTCGTCGTCATAGACGGTGCCTCTTATGCAAACACCGGAATCCTTGGTACTGATGCCGTCATTAATAAATTCGACATTTATAGCATTCTGAGTTGACTTAAACCTGAAGCCATTAACGACATAGCCTGGCCAAGTCTTTATTTGCTTCTTCGGTCCCAGTGCCAGATAACGAACACTCTCATGAGTGAGTGTTATTTCAGGAAATAAAACCTATAAACAAATATTTATAATTTAAATGTTTCAGATTATATATTAATAATCTCAATTATAATCACAGTTACTTACGTATTTGCGAAACCATGACGGAAATGTACAATCAACCTCTCTTTGAAGTCCCTCATCGGTAATATCGGGTCTCCTCATTTTGACTTCATCTCTAAATACACTATTAGAGAAAATAAGAATATATAAGTGAAGTCACTTACTTCATCAAATTCGAGATTATAACGAGTGCAAGTGTACTGACTTACTTCTCCAAATCTCTCACTTCTTGTATGTCACAGTTTAACAAGAAATATCGGTGAGCGGCATCATACTCGTCGTCTGTCAACCACCGTCTTTTACTAGCCCCAACAGGCTTGCCCCTTACATTGAATCTTCCTCCATCCTCAACGTCCTCGTCATTCCTTTGAGGTCTATTTCGATTTGTTTTAACATGAGTATCGAAATAAATGGAGCAGAAGTTTGACACCTCTTCGATAAGATATGCTTCGCATATCGAAGCCTCTATATGAGCTTTGTTGCCAACTTTCTTCTTTAGATGGTGTAGGTATCTAGAGAGATAAATTATCTTGAAAATTAAGAAAGAATTTTAAAACCCACTAAAATTCAGCTTAAATTATATCGATATTTATGTACCTTTCAAATGGGTACATCCATCGATAATGAACAGATGCACCGACACGGGCTTCGTATGCTAGATGAATCAGTAGATGCTCCATGCTGTCGAAGAAGCCAGGAGAAAATATTTTCTCCAACTTGCAAATTGTTAAGATAATCTTCTCCTCAAGTTCAACCATGTGTTGCACAGTCAACTTAGTTGAACAAATATCCCTAAAAAATATTAATAATTTGGCCAACGGAACCCATACAGCAGAAGACAACAACTCTTTCAAAGCAATGGGCAGTAATCTTTCCATAAACACGTGGCAGTCATGACTCTTCATTCCCGTTAGCTTGCGTTCATTGAGGTCAACGCATCTAGACAAATTCGACACATAGCCGTTGGAAAATCTTAAAGTAGATACCCACTTGCAGATTATTAATCGATCTTCCTTGCTCAATGTGTATTGTGCTATCGACTTACTTAATTGTCCAGCAGCTCCCCTTTGTATCAAGTTCAGATAAGGACGCTTGCATATCTCGGCAATGTCTTGTCTTGCTTTTAGATTGTCCTTCGTCTTCCTTTTAATGTCCATGATGGTATTGAAGACATTATCGAACATATTCTTTTCGATATGCATAACATCAAGATTATGCCTTATAAGATTATCTTTCCAATAAGGTAAGTCCCAAAAGATACTCCGTTTGGTCCAGTTATGGGTTTGTCCGAACCCATCGACACGATTGTTCGATGGATCTTCCATTACAGTGGGCAAATCCTTTACATCTTCCCAAATATCGTATCCCGACAATCTGGCAGGCGGATGAGAAAATTCTTGTTTTCCAGCTCTGAATGCGTCCTTGTTCTTTCTCCAAGGATGACTCGCGGGCAGAAATTGACGATGACAATCAAAGAAAGAAGTTTTTCCTCCATGCTTAAGGCGGAACGCCTTGCTATTTTGCATGCATATCGGACAAGACAGGGTGCCGTGAGTACTCCATCCCGACAGCATACCGTATGCGAGAAAATCATTGATTGTCCACATCAGTGAAGCACTCATCTGAAAGTTCTGTTTTCTGGAAATATCATAGGTCGTGACGCCGATCTCCCACAGCTGTTTCAGCTCATCAACCAACGGCTGTAAATATATATCGATATTCTTCGTCGGGTTTTTGGGACCCGGTATGATAGCTGTCAAGAACATATAAGGAGTCTTCATACACATCCATGGTGGCAGATTATAAGGGGTCAGAATGACCGGCCATCAGGAGTATTGAGATCCCGACTGCCCGAAAGGGGCGAATCCATCAGAACATAGCCCCATGCATACATTTCTGGGCTCTGCAGCAAAATCTGGATGGCAAAAATCAAAATATTTCCACGCCTCTCCATCCGAAGGATGTGACAATTCTCCATCGTCCTTTGTGCGTTCTTCGTTGTGCCACGTCATGTGTTTTTCTATATTCTGAGACATATACATCCTCTGCAAGCGCTTCGTGATCGACAAGTAATGCATATACTTGTAAGGACGTCGTTTTCTAATTGACTTTCCTTTTCCCCTGACTTTCTTGTAACGATCTGCATTACAGAAGCGGCAACTTTCTACATCCTCGTTCTCCTTGTAGTACAACATGCATCCATTGCGACAATAATCTATCTTGTCGTACCCCAGTCCCAGTTGTTGGACCATCATCTTCGACTTGTAGAAGTTTTTTGGAAGCTCTTTTGATTCCTTCGGTAACACCTCCTTCATTAGTTGTGTAATCCGATCATAGCAAGTTTGTGGCAAGTTAAAATCGGACTTTATGTTCAACAACCGCATCGTCACTGATAGTACGGAATGTGGATCACAACCAGGATATAAAGAAGTTTCAGCATCCTAAAACATATCATAGAAATCCTTCGCCTCGGGATTAGGATCCTCCGGATCAAATTTAGGCCCTGCCGCGTCGTATACCATATCTCGTGCGAGGTTCTGCACGTCTCCATAATCAACGGAGCATTCGTCGTCATCGACGACAAAATCCGCTGCAGCATTATAATCAAAAGCATAAGTAGCAGCATTCGCAACCTGTCTTTCGGTATATAGTTCACCTTGCGATGACCACAGGCCGTAATCACGTACGAAACCCTTACGGGTCAAATGATCTCTTACACTCACCACTTTTTCGTAACGTCTATTTCGATAATTATGACATGAACACTTGATTTTGTTACCGTCCATAAACTGAGCTTTACTCATGGCATACTTAAGAAATACTTCCACGCCTGCCTGAAAATCGTCACTCACACCTATTCTGCTCTCGTATTGTCGTTTGTACATCCATGTACGATCAACGAAATAACGATCCATCACAGATTAGATGTAAAAATCTGTATAGTAAGACAAACTAAACAGAATTAGTATATAATCATGTAACTGGTGGATCCGCTAGTATTCTAGCTCGAGAAGAGAAAAATCTAAATACAGTTGTTACTAATAGTTCGATACCGATAGTGCGATACCGATACCGATACCGATAGTGCGATACCGATACCGATACCGATAGTTCGATACCGATAGCATGGTTTAAAGTATCGGCCGATACCGATCCGATACGGCCGATACCGATACGGTTTGGCATGTTTCGATCCGATACCGACCGATACCAAATATTGACCGATACCGACATTGGGGGTCTTTGTTCCGATCAATTCGGCAAAACCAATCGGTAAGGGTGACTACTATTTCATATAATTTCAAAACTACTAAGAAATAACGCTGAAATACTTAAAATTATGCCTAAATGTATAAAATATATGTTTTTAAATATAAATAATTTATTAATAATTATTTGTTTTCCGATACCAAAGTCCGATACTCCGATACGATACCGCCGATACTACCGATATCGCCGATACCAATACTCATAGGAATAGTCTGAAACCGATTCCGATACCGATATTGTAAACCTTGACCGATAGTGCGATACCGATACCGATACCGATAGTACGATACCGATACCAAACTGAGTCAATCTATCTATTTCTAAATTGTAAGAGTCTACTTCTAGGATATGGGAGCTATATCCTAAATATCTAGTCTAAAATTAACTTGGTTAGGATACTAGAGTGTCCTTATTATCTAGCAAGCACTACCTTAGTCTAGTCACACTAGCATTAATTACCTATAATTTCTACCATGTCTACAATCACACATTACACCCCAAGCCGTCCTGCATGCTAATAGGCATGGTAGGCCTGCCTTTTCATTCCTCACTCTCTAAAGCACACATACACATATATATGTATATCACAGTTAGATGTATAGATATATACATCTATATAGAAGCACACAACTGACTTATGCAGATGAAGAACTCGTACTGTCCTTGACACAGTGAACATATACACCATGAACCCAAACTCCATGTACACATTTACTAATCCAAACACCACCAAACTAATGGATAACACCCAATATGGATAACACATTATTTAGCCAATATATAAACTCAGATGAATTTGATAAGCAAAGCCCGCCGCCGCCCCCGACCAAAGCCCGCCGCCCCAAGCCCGCCGCCCAGCCCCCGACGCCCCCATTCCAAGCCCGCTGTCCAGCCCCCGATGCCCCCGCCCCAAGCCCGCCGCCCAGCCCCCGATGCCCCCGCCCCAAGCCCGCCGCCCAGCCCCCGACGCCCCCGCCCCAAGCCCGCCGCCCAGCCCCCGACGCCTCCGCCCCAAGCCAGCCGTCCAGCCCCCGACGCCCCCGTCCCAAGCCCGCCATCCAGCCACCAACGCCCCCGCCCCAAGCCAGCCGCCCAGCCCCCGAATGTCCCCAAGCCCGCCGCCCCCGCTGCCCCTACGTCGACACCGCGACACACAGAGAGAGAGAGAGAGAGAGGGGGGGATTACCTTCGGGAGAGAGAGAGGAGAGGACGCCGACGCCGTTCACCGAAGCCGCAAGAGAGAGAGAGAGAGAGGAGAGAGATTGAATTTGGGGAGAATGCGAAAAGTTCCTCCCGTCTTTTCATTTAAGTCTGGAACGTAAATTTAGCGACGGAATAGCGACTGCTAATAATCCGTCGCCCATTAGTCGCTATTATTGATTATCCGACTGAATATCCGTCGCTACGTAGTCGAAGAAATGTACCGCCAAATTCCTACACAATTCCTGCCAAATAATCGACTACGTAGCGACGGCTGGACATCCGTCGCTATAATTCCGACAGCCTAGCGGAAGATATGCGACCTTTCCTCCCCCTAAAATTAAAATAAAAATGGCAAAGGCGTGTGGTCGATAATCAGTCGGTGAGCGGCCACGAAGCCGTCGCTAAACATCCGTCGCTAATTTAGTGTATTTTGGTAGTGGACGTTTATTTGATACGTCAGTAATTTTGATAATAGTAGCGACGTTCTGGAGTCGCTAAAAACGTGACTAATATGACTTATTTTGGTAGTATTGCTGGATATCAAGTCCATTTTAGAACTGCTTAAATCTCTGGCAGTCCTGGTAGTGGATAGGACTGTCAGAAATTTTGGCAGTCCTGACCGTCGTAGAAGAAAGTTTTTAGTAATCATGGAAACATGTCACGTAAGAATTTTATATTTTTATATAATCATTAAGTTACCTTTATAAATATTTTTAATTAAATCTATTTTGGAGATAAATAAATTATCTACTCGATTTAAAAATAAAATAAATTATCTACTCGGTTTAAAAAAACTCAAAATTTTAAATCTATCTTATAGATAAGTCTCTCAATTTTTCTTATTTTAGAATAAACCTTCATATATACGGTCTATAAATCCATTTTAGGTATAAATCTATTTTAGAGATAAGTATCTCAATTTTGTTCATCTCAAAATAAACCTATTTTAGAGATAAGTCACTCAATTTTAAATCTATTTTAGAGCCTCTTATCTACTCCGTTTAAAAAAACTCAAAAATTTAAATCTATCTTATAGATAAATCTCTCAATTTTCTTTATTTCAAAATAAATCATCATCTATACTTATAAATCTAGTTTGTATGTTTTCATTTTATATGTTTAGTAATAATATATGTTTAGTAATAATATATGTTTTCGAAATAAATCATCATCTATACATATAAATCTAATATATGTTTAGTAATAATATATGTTTAGTAAATCATCATCTTATAGATAAATCTCTCAATTTTCAATTTATATGTTTAGTAATAATATAGTTTGTATGTTTTATATATAGCTATGTGATTATAAAAGGGAAGTGCGGTGTCGAGAACACAATATATGGCACTATGAGGGCCAACTTGGTTTCTGAAAATTGACTAGTGACCAAGAAGCATTATTGCACGTATTTGGTTTTCATTACCTTAATCAAATACGTTTTCTACGTCACGATAGAGACTTGATTCTGAGTCTAGTGGAGCGGTGGTGGCCCGGACGAAATACGTTCCAGCTACCTTTTGGAGAAATGTCTATTGTGCTTAAAGATGTTGCAAATATTTTAGGTCTACCTATCACAGGTGAACCTATAATATTTGATGAGCAATTTTCTGCTGAGATAGCGATCACGACCTACCTAGGTGTGGAGGCACCAAAATTGAAAGGCAAAGGCCTAGTGTCGTATACATGGCTCCGGCAGAATTTTATGCACATAGATCGTATCGGTGACCAAGAAATATCAGTTGATGAGGAAAGGGTAAGTATTACATTTGTGGTTAATATTTGTGCACATAGATTATATATCAATTTAGTTTAGCTAATATAATGTTTTTTCGTATTCTGTTCAGGTCATTGCATGCACTAGAGCCTATTTACTAGGCCTTATTAATGCTTTTTTGTTTCCCGACGCATCGGATATGGTAAATTTATGATTTCTATTATTTTTGAATGATTTGACGGAACCGACGAGTTATGCGTGGGGAGCGTCAATGCTGGCATATGTATACAGTGCTATGTCAGACTTTCCAGTGGGCTGGCTAGGGGTCTTCCCAGTGGACTGGCCAGAGTTCTTCCCAGGGGGCTGGCCAGGAGACTACCAGGGGATTTCGCAGTGGCCCGGAGTGACAGATTGGTTCCAAGGCTATGGTTTGGATAGAGATTATTATACACAGATACTAACGACTCCATCAGCACCAGCACCAGCACCCACACAAGACGAAGGTGGTGATGCATCCCAGGAGGATACGATGCGAAGGAGAGCCCAACTCAATCTCAGAGAAGTTGATCGTCCAGACTATTGGGAATTAGACAGACAAGGAAGATAGATGTAAATTTTGAACTTTTATGATGTTTTGTTCTCATTTATGTAAAAGTCACCTTTCTTTGACAAACTATTACAGATACTTCACATGATGTTTCCTATTCATTCTCTTGGTTGATTTGTACAACTCCTTCTATTGTGTCCTAAACCATTACAATTACTGTATCGGAGATCTCTTGAAGATTGATCCTTCGCCATAGTACGGTTCTTCTTTGGTCTTCCGGCTTTGCGTCGTACATCTGGTACTCCAATGTCGCCTCTAACCAATGCACTTTGAATGTTGTAAGGGACTGGAATTGGCTCCAAGTGCGGCTCGTAGACACTTTTTAATGCTTCCTTTGAAAATATAGTTGGATAATAATGCTCAATCCTAATGTTGCAAAAATTACAAGCATAACATGCATGTACACATGGAAGAAAAGTATGATACCACTTTAAACATGAACAATAGTTTTCATTTAAACGAAAAACATATGTTCTATTTGTTTGACGATCTAATATCTCAAACAAATGACCCACTATTCGTAACATTTCCAGCTGATGGATTTCTTTTGTGATACGAGCCATCGTTTTTAACATCTTCGGACAAAAATTTGTTTCAAGATTTTCAGCTTGTTGTCTGTTTTTGTCCTGAAGTGTTATAATCTTGGCTCGAAAACCATCAAGTAGTGTCCTTATTGGTTTATCACGAAGATTTTTTATCCAGTTATTGAAAGATTCAGCAAGATTTGACGTATTAATATCTAGTCTTGGACAAGGAGAATACGCTGTAATCCAATGTGAGAAAACACGATTTTCATCATTTACTCCAACGAGCCAATTGTAAACATCAACATTTTTAGCTTTAATCATCTCCAAGCAATTATTTGCATCTGTTTCATTATAACATCTTGCAAGAGAGTCCAAGCTACGTTGAAAATGCTTTGATCTACATACTGATTTCAAATTTGCTTTAAAATGTTGAATACAAAAAAAATGAGACGATTCCGAAAAAATAGCACGCATGGCATTTATCAATCCTTTCTGTTTATCCGATATAAAAGAAATTGTATTCCAGGCATCAAAAAATCTTTCAAAAGATATTTTTAAACCATTTAAAAACCAATTCCAAGAATCAGTGTTTTCACTCTCAGCAACAGCATATGCAATAGGATATAGTTGATAGTTAGGATCATGGGCACAAGCAATAAATAAAATACCTCTATATTTAGAGGAAAGAAAAGTTACATCAATACTAATCACAGGTAAGCATCCCCTTAGAAATCCATCAATGCATGCCTTGAAATAAATAAAAATTCTTTCAAACCTATTATTTTCTGTAATCTTCATAAAATATTGGCTACCTGGATTTATCTCAATAATTCTAAGACCATACTCTTCGAGACTACTATATGCATCAATATAACTACCATTTATTTTGGATAGAGCAAGTTCTCTAGCTTTCCAAGCCTTACAGTATTTAATATGTATTCGATGTTCCCTAAATATATCTTTTACAACATGAGATGGACTATACGACTGATTATCTCAAATTTTTTCAATAATATGGTTTTTAACCCATACAGTGGTAGCTAATGGATGAGAACCAGTTGTAAGTCCACCTAAATAAGAATGAATATTTTCTAGCGTTGCAATAGAAAATCTTTCGCCTCCACCTATGGCTTTAGCGTATACCCTCCAATGACAATTTGAACTGTTACATTTATATATAATTCCAGTAGCATTATTTAAAGTAGCTAAACAAGTAAAATTACGTCTAATTGCTATATCACTAATATAACTTCTAAATTTAGAACGATTCTCAAATTGTTTTTCAATAAATAATTCAGGAGTGCTAAGGCTATCAACAGAATCATCAAATTCATCATCTAAATTTTCAATTAGATCATCACTATTTTTATCATCGTTATTAATATCATCTACTACATGTTCTTCTTCAGTAAATAGAATAACTTGATGAGAAGAACTAGGACCAACGTTAAAAGTATTACAAGCAGGTATATTACTTACATTTATAGATGGGGGCGGAGTGACATAGATATTAATATACGGTGATTGTGCATTCACTTAAAGAACAAATTTCCATGCTTCTTCACTATCTACATTTATACAATTAGATACTGTCACGACCCGCACCCACTTTTTGGGACGCGAGAGCGTGAGCAAGCCAGCTACGTATCAAGCGGACTCCAGCCCGACTCGAGTACGTATAAGCTATCAAGATTCATGGTATCATGGCTAATATGGTAATCTACAGTGTATCTCAATCCACAAGAATATATATAAGACAAGAATGAACAAGAATGGGTCATGGCCTGCAGCCCATTAGCATTTTGTTCGATTAGACTCCAAGAATAATATGAGTCTATAAAGTAAGCAGAAAATATCATGGAACTGAATATAAAGCACGAGAAGATAATAAAGAAATAACACAAGCAAATACCTGTACCATATATCGTAATCCTCTACCATCCTGCTCTGCTAACTAACTCCGTGCAGTCGCTAAACCTGAAGAGATCATCAGGTCCTCAGAGGACTAGCAAGATACATAAAATATGCCTATCTAGCAGTTTAATCATGCAGTAATATATACAGGGTATAAACTGGAACTAGACAGAAAACTGACAAGTGGCTACTGACAGGTAACTATGAACTCGGATACGTGATCAAGTATGTATAAATGAACTGCTGGTAGATCAATGGAAAACCAACCCTCGCCCCGAATGTGGACTCGTAGGTTAGTTTCAAGACAAGTCACCCTCGCCCCGATTGTGGACTCGCAGGTGCAAAGACAACCCTCGCCCCGTGTGTGGACTCGCAGGTTATGGGAAAGGCAAAGGAATAGCAGTTCACTCACTCATACTTACATACACGACTCAGTCAAGACACAGGTGAAGACACGACACGACCCAATCACGATACACGAGAGAACCAATCCAATATGAACTAACAAGGCTAACCATGTATAAGGACTATAGCTATACTAGCATGTACGATATACAAATCACAAGTAATAACCAACTAGTAAAACTATATACTAATAGAAATATGCATGTAAATAAACTGTAAAGGGAGACAAGGTATACTTGCCTGGTGGCAGCGCAAAGAACCAATAAGATACCGTCAACTGGTACGCCATAAAGTCCAAGTCATCACAACTGTCTCCGAAAGCTGAAACAATTATTACCAACGTTCTCAGAATAGTCAAATTAGCTAGGATTGCCTGTCCTTAAGTCCAATTCTGGACACAGGGGCAAAACGGTAATTTCGAGCAAAAACGATGTCCGTCGTTGGACCCGCTTTGCACCGAAAATTGTGCCAGGGTCAATGGTCTCTAAAGTCATCAAACTACATGTCTACAGGTCTAGTTTTCTGATACGAACCCAACCGTATGTCCAGAGTTGGATTCCGGTGGGCCGTACACAAAGTCACCCGTTGAGTCGGACCGTGGGGCCCGCAAAACGGCAATTTTATCAACTGTCTCAGAATCGGACCAAACTTGGCATACAGGACCAGAAAAATGATACGGTCCTGTTGGCACAAGTTTTGTCTCGATCTGACGAGCATGCACAAAGTAATTGGAGAATTTGCAAAGTGCACGATACGGTGAATTTCGACGGATACGCATCAAATTCGTCGCGCACACGCGACCAATTTGAATTTCGTCAAAGCCAACACGACCACGAAGCCGTTACGCACCTTTCGATGCTTTCGGTTCGCGACCACGTCGTCCGAAATGGCGGAACGGACGTGGTATCGGAGGATTTTTCACGTTTTCTAAAACAGAATTACATAATTTTTCTTAATATTTGCAGATAGATAACTTTGCGTCTGTTCGATGAAAACAGAAACCGCAAAATAGGTTGCGAAGTCCTATATGTTGTCAACAATTGCCTTCAAAAAGATTTTCTAAACTGTCGAGGAATCGGCAAATACTTGCCTTCCAAAATGGATTTCAGAAATAGTTCTAGTACCCTGTTTTCGATGGTTTTCCCCGAGGTTTCGGGAATTTCTATAATTTATCTAAGGCAAACCAACCCGTTCCAGTTGAAGGGATGGATAGGGGTTATGTTGAGTTCACGTAGGATTTTACGGAATCTAAAACGATGGAACAGGTGAATAGAAAATTGATTGCAAACATATATACCTGTAACTGCTGCTGCGCTCCAGAGTTGCTTGCGCGCGGCCCTCTCGGTCAGCCGCCGGTCGACGGCCCCAAGCGGCGGTGCGGTGGCTGCGTGCGCGCACGGCGGAGGGCGTGCGTTGGTGCGACGCGGGTTAGGGTTTTGAGGAGTTCCTCTTCGGAATATATACGTGTATATATACACGATGGGTTTTGCTCGGCTGTTGGTTGAGTCGGGGGTCGGGTTTGGGGAAACTATGGGCTGTGCTGTGAGATCCTGAGACTCGATTATGGATGCTGGCCTGGCCTTCTCCAAGGCTGGGCCGATGGGGCCGTTGTGGAGTTGGGCTGGTCACAGCTGCTTCTCCTTCTGACTTATATTTAACTCTCTCTGTTCGAAAACAGAGCTGAAGGGGAATTGTTTGGGCCGCTGATATGGGGTTTGGGTTGGCTTGGGGATTTAGCATATTATTGACTGGATTTGGTTGTTGTTTTATTAATAACTATTTTTTTATTTGTGTACTCTATTATATATATATATATATATATATATATATATATATATATATATATATATATATATATTTATATTTATATACATACACCCACATACATATATGTATACACCTCATATATATATATTTAATAAACACCTAGTTGACCAAAATATAAATAATATTTTTATGTATATTAAATAAACAAAAATACTAGATGAACTGTATAACTAACAGGAGGCTTGTATGTTTAGTATTTTTAAATAATCTTAATAATCAAATAATCGAATATCTAGAAAATATGACTAAATCTTATGGAGAATATGACTAAACCTTATGGAGAATCCCATAAAAAGGCCCTGACTATTTATTAATAATAATACAAATTTTCTACCCATAACTAATGTTTAGAAAATAATTTGCCAATTCCTAAAAAATATATACAAAATATTTGTATTTACCAAACATGTCTACAAGACCGTATTTGGTCCCACTACATGCCCACATGGGCTTGGATTTGACTTGGGCCCAATCTGGACAGGTTTGGTACAACCGGGTTCCCTAAAACTCAATAATATAATTAAATAATAAATAAAATCTTGGGTAAGGGTTAAGTCGCAACTTGGCCTGGTTTTCCTAGTTACGACGTCACTATGGCTCGGCCTTCCTTGGCATGGCTAATACACTAGTCAAGTCACGCCACTGCACTATCCGTGCCATGATTCCTAGTCGTCTGGTACTTCGAAACTCAACTATGGCTAAGGTCATCTACCATAATAATTAACTAAATAAACATTTATAAAATTCTAAAATCACTATCTCAATCAAATAAATAATAAAAATATAATAATAAAAAATTTCCGGAAAGGGAAGCTACAGATACGAAAATATGTACAAATATAAATTCATAATCGATAGAATATTGATCAATAATTAGATTATTTAAACTAAGAAATGAAATATTTCGATCAACTAAAAGAACTTGGGTTAAACCTCCTTCATACGCTAACCCATTTAGTACTCCTCCAAGCTAGCATAGTATTGTTAGATTTTGATCCATGCTAACAACAAGATGGACTTTCAAATGGATGTAGGTCGAGAGGAGCTTCAGCTTTCAACGAACTGGACTTGATGAGCTTACTACTGAATGGGAGAGATGTTGTGGAGTGAATGAAAAAAAATCAGCTTGGTTTGATACTTATATATAGTTGTGAGTTAATATAGCCGTTGGAAGGAATTGGAACGTTGGAATTGTAACGTTAAAAGAATCTTATAATTGATAAAAAGATTGTACACCTCAACCAAACATACAAAAATAAACCAAACCATAAAAAACCAACAAAAAAACCACAAATGATAACTTTCAACCCACCTCAACCCATAAAACAAAAATAAACCAAGCCAACTCTACAACCCAAAAAACCCACAAACCAAACCAACTCCACAAAACAACCGAGAATGCTCAATTTCAGACAAATGGTTTGTCGAAAATTGAGCTATGCTCATTTTCCGACAGACCCTCTGGCGGAAATTGAGCATGCTCATTTTCCGACAGACAGTCTGTCGGATTGTATTATTTTACCTAATTTCCCGAACATTTATCGTTTAAACAAATATTATATAAATTATTATCGGTACAGTAAATTTTTTGTTAAATCTATCTTATAGATAAATCTCTTAATTTTTTTTATTTCAAAATAAATCATCATCTATACTTATAAATCTATGTAAGAGAGAAGTCTCTCAATTTTAAATTTATTTTAGAGTTCTAACCAATGTTTTTATAACATCTATATCTATAAAATATGATAAACAATAAGATACGACAATATGAGCCAGAAACACTAGATACGACAATATGATACGCAAAATGATATTTGGAATGTAATCATGTATCTCAAAATGAAAAGGTAATAGTATCTACAATCTATGTCAAAAATTTTAGGACTGTCATAATTTTTGGCAGTTCTAAATACTTTTAGGGTTGTCAAAAAAGTGGACAGTCCTGAAATGGACTTGCTGTACAGCAGTCCATTTCAGGATTGTCCAAATTTCTGGCAGTTCTAGAAGTATTTAGGGCTGCCACAAATTTTAGCAGTCCTAATGTCGACTTGGTCGACTGCAATTGCAAGAAATTAGGGTTTATTGGGGTTTATTTCCATGCATTGTTTATGGGGAGCCTTTGGGTGCCATTTTTGAAATTGGGAAGAGAAAAAAGCTAGGATTTATTAGAGTTTATTTTCATACATTTGTTGTGAGGAGCCTTTGGGTGCCATCTCTTAAATTGGGAATGAGAAGAAAACTATGGTTTATTAGGGTTTATTTTCATGCATTGTTTGTGATGTGCCTTTGATGGAGATGGGGAAGATGGAAACGGTGGAGAAGAATAAGTAGAGATCTTTGGAGGGTTTGGGAAGAGAGGGAGAGAGAAAGTAAAATATTGAAATGAAGGTAAAAATTTGGGTTTGGGTGTGTTAGGTTGGGACAGCCCCAAGAGTAAAAAATTGGGCTGTTCTGAGTAATTTCTTCTTAATCCTGGACTAGTCCCAATCCGGACTAGCCCTGAGTAACTTTGCATGTGCCCTTATAATTTACCCTTCTAAAAATGTTATAATAACTTTTTTGCAAGCATCATAAAAATGTAATTTTGTTGTAGCGTATGTTGCTCGGCTGGCAATAACTCATCATTAGTTAATTACCAACTCGTTTCTTTAACCAATGGTTTTTTTGGTTTTGTTTGTGTAGAAGAGATGAGTTGTGAGAGGATTTGGATCCACGACATGGCAGATCCAAGGGCCCTCATTCACTTCCCTCTCTCTATATATATTGATCTATAATTGCCCATTTATGAGGAGTTATTCTCTGGATTAATTGCCCATTATGGATGGTTATAGCTGGAAGGTGGTTTCGCTCCCCACGAAACCACCTACCAGCTATAACCATCCGTCGCGAGAAGTGAATGAGGGCTGGTAGCTGTTACAATCAAAGTATGGATGGTTATAGCTGGTAGCTGTTACAATCAAAGTATCGATCATCCACATTCAAAAAGTTACTTGATTCATGCGGGTCACGACTGAAGGGATGGAAGACGAAACTCCTCTCCCATGCTGGCCGGAATGTACTCATCAACTCCACACTTACCTCATTACCTATTTATCATATGGCTACACATAAAATCCCCAAAGGTATCACGTCGAAGATCACACAAATGCATCGAAGCTTCTGGTGGGGGCACGACGTAGATGAGAGAAGGCTGCACTTCCTAGCATGGGATAACTTTACCAAACCTAAGAGAGTCGGAGGACTGGGATTCCGTAAACCAGAGTGGGTCAACACTGCCCTCCTTGGCAAGCTGCTGTGGCGCTTCCTGGACCAGCCTGACCTACTTTGGGTCCGTCTGCTGTGCGGAATTTACCTTCAAAATAAATCCATCTGGGCGATTCACAAATCGAAGCGATCTTCACCAACATGGAAGAGCCTTTTGGACGTTAGACATTTACTGGCGGACAAAGTCTACTGGAGTATTAGGGGAGGATGGGTCAGCATACTCGACGACCCTTGGATCCCAAGCTTGCCCGGACACAAGATTAATTTCAGGGGTTGAGCTGCCGGAGGATGGGACTCGGATAGTCTGTGACTTGAGGTGCCCGCGTTCAAGAACATGGGATCAACCTGTGATACACTCACTCTTCCCGGCCATGGAGGCTTGGGGAATCATTGCCTTCAAACTCAGAGACAGTGACGGCACGGATACCCTTACATGGACATACTCGAACAATGGCGTCTTCTCCGTGAAATGTCTCTATGAATCAATCAAGCTACAACAACCAGGTTGCTCTGAGATGAACAATGATACCAGCTTCTGGCGATAATTCTGGTTGGTAAAAGACTTGCCCCCACGGATCCATACCTTCATCTGGCATCTACTAAAGAACACTCTCCCCACCTTCGTCAACATCAATAAGAGGATTCAGTCTGTTAGCTGTATTTGTCCGCTCTGTGGCGTTCACGACGAAGGAATGGACCATTTACTCCTCCACTGCCATATTGCCCGTGAGGCTTGGTTCGCTTCACTGCTTGGATTGAGACTTGAGGCACATCTCAAATCAGTCGAGGCATTTAAATTAGGACCGTGTATGATGTGGGCTATTTGGAAAATGAGATGCTCCTGTGTGTTTAACAATTCGAACCCTACGTGTGCGGCAATACTCAAACAAGCGAGCGTCGGGTTACAATTTTCTGATCAATAGCCTAATGTTAACTACTACACCACTACTATTTTAAGTTAAAGATGGCCCACGGTACATAGTACAACCATTTGGTTTTCTCATCGATCTTTTGGCTCTTCATGATAGTTATTTTTACGTAAATTGCAGTTATGGTTTCCTGCAGATTCATGTGTTTGATTCTTGATCAATCTTTGTTTTCCAATTGTAATTGCACAAGTAGTATCAATTGTTGCACTCTAAATTGCAAGACACATCTACACAAAAACGCACGCGCTCCTGACGTCTTCAGAGCATATATAGATTAAGGCCTTATCAGAGTTTCCTTATAATAAGATAATAAGAAAACTTTCAGAGCTTATCTAGCTAATCTTACACAAAATTTCAACACTTATTTAAAAAAAAAAAATCCTGAATTATGCACTTGAAAGAAGCTTGATAGGCCTTATGTGAAAGAAAGAAGCCTTTCCATTATGTCATAGGTCAGGACTCAGAAGTATATGAAATAATATATATATATATATATATATATACTACTCGTCAGTTCCATCTATGTATCATTGAGAGAAGCTGGGCCTAGTTGCAGACAACAATCCCACATTATTGATGGTTAAATAATAATTAGTCGAAGATATTATATAATTAGCATTAATGAGAAAGTCAGACCATTGCTGACCCACCTGTCAGACAAAACGTCCTGTGTGTATAGAACACCATTTTCTTATAAATATTAATGAGAAAGTCAGACCATTGCTGAGTAGTGGCCTTTAATTAGTTTACTGCATGAAACTTTTGAGGATGTGGAAGGGGGGCAACATTGACTTGGAACAGCTCGACAGAGAGTGCATGTAATTAATTATATAGTAATTCTTTAGTTAGGGCTAGCTGTAACAAACAAGTGATGAATCTTCGTAATTAGAATCTTGAATTTATTGAATTGCTAATGATCGATCGATCAGTGTATAGAATAGAATAGAAATGATTAATATATCACAAACTAGCTAAAGCTGTAAATGTATAAATAGGAGAGACAGTACTGGCGATCATTGACCAGGTGGTAGGTGTTGCAATCATGCGCGCAATGTGATCCTTGGAAACATCCATGGGGTTGGGGTCCTCCTCCTTCCTAATGGTACGGTAGGTCCATAGGACACATTAGTGATGCGGCGCCAAGGTTCTTGGACTCGATCTCCATGGCCCCTCCCACCAACATGATTAATTATCATATGTATATATTCAACTATACTTACTATAAGTACTCCTCCCTCCAGTTCTTGTTTTCTCAATCCCAACAGCTAGCATTTCAAACTTTGCTCCCTCCAAAGTCCAAACTCCTCTTCTGCTCCTGTGGTGTATACATACATAGGTATATATGGAGAGAATGAATATTGATGGACCTGCAGCACAAGGAGAAGAAGGAGGCAACAAGCTGGAAGATACTTCCAAGTTCGACCTCCCGGTGGACTCGGAGCACAAGGCCAAGTCCATAAAGCTCCTCTCCTTGGCCAAGCCCCACATGCTCACCTTCCACCTCTCCTGGGCCTCCTTCTTCACCTGCTTCGTCTCCACCTTCGCTGCCGCCCCCCTCATCCCCATCATACGCGACAACCTCAACCTCACCAAGGCCGACATCGGCAACGCGGGGGTCGCCTCCGTCTCCGGCAGCATCCTCTCCCGTCTCCTCATGGGCGCCGCCTGCGACCTCCTCGGCCCCCGCTACGCCTGCGCCTTCCTCGTCATGCTCGCCGCCCCCACCGTCTTCTGCATGTCCCTCGTCACCGACGCGGCCGGATACATCACCGTCAGGTTCATGATCGGCTTCTCCCTCGCCACCTTCGTCTCCTGCCAGTACTGGATGAGCACCATGTTCACCAGCAAGATCATAGGCCTGGCTAACGGGACCGCCGCCGGCTGGGGGAACATGGGGGGAGGGGCGACCCAGCTGCTCATGCCGCTCGTCTTCGACGCCATCGCAAAGTGCGGGGCCACCCCCTTCTTCGCGTGGAGGATCTCCTTCTTCGTGCCCGGGGTGATGCATCTGGTGATGGGGATACTGGTGCTGACTTTGGGCCAGGACTTGCCCGACGGGAACCTGGGGAGCCTCAAGAACAAGGGAGACGCGAGCGCGGACAAGTTCTCCAAGGTGCTAGCCAATGCGATGACCAACTACCGGACCTGGATCTTCGTCCTCCTCTACGGCTACTCCATGGGCGTCGAGCTCACCACCGACAACGTCATCCACGAGTACTACTACGACCACTTCGGCCTCAACCTCCGCACCTCCGGCTTCATCGCCGCCTCCTTCGGCATGGCCAACTTCGTCGCACGTCCCTTCGGCGGCTTCATCTCCGACCTCGGCACCCGCCGCTTCGGAATGCGTGCCCGCCTGTGGACCGTGTGGGGCCTCCAGACCCTCGGAGGAGTCTTCTGCGTCTGGCTCGGGCGCGCGACGTCCCTGCCCGTCTCCATCTTCGCTATGGTCTGCTTCTCCATCTGCGCGCAGGCCGCATGCGGGGCAACCTTCGGGGTCATCCCCTTCATCTCGCGCAGGTCGCTCGGGATCGTGTCCGGGATGACCGGAGCCGGAGGGAACTTGGGTGCCGGCCTGACGCAGCTGCTCTTCTTCACTAGTTCAAAGTACTCCGCAGGGACCGGGCTCTCGCTGATGGGAGTTATGATCATGGTTTGCACGCTGCCTGTGACTCTTGTACACTTTCCGCAGTGGGGGAGCATGTTCTTGCCGGCATCCGGGAATGCGACCGAAGAGACCTACTACGGCTCCGAGTGGACGGAGGAGGAGAAGGAGATGGGGCTGAACCAGGCAAGCATGAAGTTTGCAGAGAACAGCCGGTCCGAGAGGGGAAGCCGAGCGATTGCAGCAGCTCCACCCTCTCCTAATGCCACCCCGGTGCATGTCTAGCTCTATATTGGATCAAGCTCAGGTTTGTACTTAATTGGGGAAGATATTAGGCTCTCTTTTTTTTAGTACTATATTTGAGCGGCCGGGCCGGAGATCATCACGAATATCTATGATTCCATGTATGCTATAGCAAACTGCTAAGTAAGTATATATTTTTTTGAAGAAGACAAATTGTATTACAGACATGACCTGCCAAGTATCGGCAGAAGTATGGTAGGGCTGCTGAGATTGTAATGAAGTGCAAAACAAATGAATTGAAAGGAAATTTCATAAACATATTCTTTGCTAGTAATTAGAACAAAATTCCATAACATCTCTGATCGTAAAATTGAAACAAGGGTGATAAATAAGACAAAAGAACTATTGTAATATATGTACATTGTTTTCTATTATATTTTTTAAACTTTGAAGCATAAAGAGATCACATTTGATATGATCGAATGTATATTTTAACAGGCTTACATGTTCTGTATGAACCTTCTGATTGTGAGAAGGTAACAACATAATGCAATTTTAAACTTGTTAAGGAAAATTATATTTCTTTTTGCTTTTGATTTGGAAGTTTGTCACTTGGTAGGAAAGGATCACACTAGCAGTAGTGTTAGATTTGGCATGTTTGGATCTGATGGCTTTATATTATCGTCAAGGTAGATAATCATTCAGGAGTGAGTAATATAATTTGTGTTGGTACTCTCCGTATTAAGGTTGTTTTCTGTTGGTGTTTTTGCCTTTGGACTAAAAAAGATAGTCCCACATCGGCTACACCAAATGGTGAGTATCTCAATATAATGCATTGCTTGTGTTGAGGTGTGCACATGAGGAGTAGTGGGACACAAGCTTGTGCCATGTGGAAGTATTTTTCTAGAAGGAAAAAGGATTAAATCCAACAAGGATGAAAGTTAATTTTTGTTGTGCGGACTCGGACTCGGACACGGACTCCAGGATGTCTCGTGCATGCACGGAAGTGTTCGGGTGGTAGGCGTGGACTGGCACACTTCTATGCTGATTGTGGGATGATCTAAAATATCAAACTCTGTTTTTGAGTATTGGTATTTTTAGTCCCACATCGGATAGGAGAAGAGGTGAAGTCTCAACTCCACTCTATAAATAGAGCCCCTTGGCCTCCTTTGAAAGATGCACCAAGAAGAGAGTTGAGTGAGTCTGTTAAGTCCAGGAAGCCCGTTCAAGTCTCAAATATTGACTTACGAGCGTTCCAGAAGTTCTCCTGAACTTGCTGGTTCCTGGGAGCTTATCCGTACTGCGGGTATAGCTTTGAGCGCCAGTGTTCTACACCCCAGCGAGATCCGTTCTTCTTCTTCCTCCCTCTTTCTGTTGCCTTCGAGAATCTGAGACTCAACTGTTGTTGATCTTCTCTTGTTGCCTTCGAGAATACCGTCGCTTCTCTTTAGAAGTTATACGGTTCGGTTGCCTTCTAGAAATATTACGAAATAATCTTTTTAGATTCTCGTAATACAACATCACCTTCTTTAGGGTGTTGTTGCCAGAAACATTGTCTTTACAATTGTTTCTGAATTCGTGTTTTTTCCATCGATTGTTCGTCAAGGTACTAACAATCTCAAAGCTAAACGATTCGATGGAAAACACTCGTGCTTCGCTTGTCGATACCGGCTTTAACAAGTTGGAGAAATTCGACGGTGAACACTTCCAGATCTGGAAGCGAAAGGTGACTCTGAACCTTCAACTCGTGGATGTTGATCACGTGTTGGATGAGGAAGAACCAATCGTTCCAGCAACAGGATCTGCTGCTGTTCTACCCGCTGCTACGAGCAAGCAGACGAAGTGAAAAAAGGATAACAGCATATGCAGGCTGCTGATCCTGAATTCCATGGAAGACTCTCTGGCCGAGTCCTACACAAAGAAGACTTCTGCCAAAGAGATCTGGGAGTCCGTAGGGAAGCTGTATGACGACGACGAGGCCCGGTCGAAGATGTTCATGGTTGAAAAATACCACAAATGGGTCTTTGAAGACGAAAAGACCATGCTGCCCCAAGTGAAAGAGTTCATGAAGCTGCGCCAGAAACTGGAGGACGATAGCATGCCCCTCGTCGACAAGTTCGTCGTTGGAGGGATCGTGGCAAAACTTCCTCCAGGATGGAGCAACATCTATGCAAGAATGCATAGGAAGAAGATGGAGATTAGCCTGGATAATCTCCTCAGTGAGATTCATGTTGAGGACGAAATGCGCTCTCAACAGAAGTTGGACGCCCTGTCCAAGCAACTAGCAACGGCGAATCTGGTTCAAGCCACCAGAGAGAACAAAGGGAAGCAGGCGGCTTCTCACCACAAGAAGAAGGACTTCTCGAATCTGAAAGTGAAGGGTCCAGGATTCAAGCAACAGAAGTCCAAGTCCCATGTGACTTGCTTCAACTGTGGCAAGAAGGGTCACTATAAAAGTGAATGCAAGTCCAAGCCCAAAGAGCAAGGTGAGCCTAACAAGGTTTCTTTGGTTACTAATCAGGTTGCCATGATAGCACAGGTTGCAACTGTGGAGGCAGACTTGGACTGGTGGATAGACACTGGCGCGACATGTCATGTCTGTTCAGACAAGGACTGGTTCGTCTCCTATGAGCCTACTTCCGAGAAAGTCATGATGGCGAACCAGGCACAAGCTGAAGTACTGGGGATCGGGACGGTGGAGCTAAAGCTTACTTCGGGGAACATTCTGACACTTCAAGGTGTGAAGCATGTTCCTGCAATCGCAAAGAACCTGATCTCTGGGAGCCTGCTCTGCAACGCAGGCTTGAGGATGGACATCAATGCTGGCCAGTTGGTGATGTCCAAGAAGGGTACATTCTTCGGAAAAGCTTTCCAAACTGAAGGAATGTACAAGATTCAGCTTGTTGTAACCCAGCATGATAATATAAATGCTATCACTTTTTCTGATTATTCTCTTGAGTTGTGGCATAATAGGCTAGGACATGTTCATTGTAAAAGAATTAACAGAATGTCTAGTCTAGGACTTATCTCCAAGTGTGGGGGTAAGGTAGAGAAATGCGAAGTATGTGCTCAGACGAAGATCACTAGGAAACCCTTCCACAGGGTCCATCGAAGCACAGATCTTCTGGAGTTGGTTCACTCAGATATCTGTGACTTCAAACAATTCTCTACAAAGGCCGGGATGAAGTATTTCATTACTTTCATCGATGACTTCTCAAAGTATGCTTTCGTCTACTTGCTAAAGTCTAAAGACGAAGCATTCGAGAAGTTCAAGGAGTTCAGGGCCGAGGCTGAGCGGCAAACTGGACAACAACTCAAGAGGTTAAGGAGTGATCGAGGCGGGGAGTATCGGTCTCATAAATTCTTATCATTCTGCAAAGAACATGGAATCATCAATGAGACGACGGCTCCGTATTCTCCATAATCCAACGGAGTAGCAGAAAGGAAGAACAGAACGTTGACAGAGATGATGAACTCCATGCTGTTGACTGCGGGTCTTCCAAAGTGTTACTGGGGAGAAGCTGCACTAACGGCAACGTTCATTCTGAACAGAGTGCCATATGCAACTTCCGACATAACTCCTCATGAACTCTGGTTCAAAGTCAGACCTAACTTGAATGTCATTCGAGTGTGGGGGTGTCTGGCTTATGTGAAGCTCCCGGATCTAAAGATTCAGAAGCTGGGGACAAGGACTACGAAGGCGATCTTCTTGGGGTATGCCGAGAAGAGTGATGCTCGGAGATTCCTTGATATCGGGTCAAACCATATCATCGAATCTCGCGATGCTGAATACTTTGAAGACAAGTTTGCAAAACACAAGAATATTGTTCTCACGGATCTTCCGGAGAATGATGAGGGTACAAAGCAGACAGAAGTCTTTAATGAACCAGTAGTCCAAGATGAAGCTGTCGTCAAGGAGACACCAGCTGAACCAGAACTCGCTGAGCCGTCAACTAAGTGAATGAGGAGGCCGAAAGACTTCGGAGATGACTTCGTCACCTATCATGTGGAAGCAGATCCGCTTACCTATGATAAGGCAATGAAGACCAGAGATGCTGTATTCTGGAAGGAGGCGATAGACAACGAGATTGACTCAATCACCTCCAACAACACATGGGTATTGGTTGACCTGCCAGAAGGAGCAAGACCCATCGGATGCAAATGGATCTTCAAGAAGAAGATAAAAGCAGATGGAACCATTGTCAAGTTTAAGGCCAGGCTAGTGGCCAAGGGGTTTGCTCAGAAGCAGGGGATCGACTACTTTGACACTTATGCTCCAGTAGCTCGGATGACAACAATCAGATTGTTAATTGCTTTAGCAGCAATACACAAGCTGGTGATACATCAGATGAATGTGAAAACGGCATTCCTTAATGGCGAGCTGACCGAAGAGATCTACATGCAACAACCAGAAGGTTTTGTCGTCAGAGGTCTGGAAGACAAAGTCTGCAAGTTGATGAAGTCTCTGTATGGTTTGAAATAAGCTCCCAAAATGTGGCATGAGAAGTTTGACAAGGTGATAAGGTCAAATGGCTACAGGATCAGTGAAACAGACAAGTGTGTCTATACGAAGTTTGCTGACGGAAGAGGAGTAATCGTTTGTCTTTACGTGGACGACATGCTAATCCTAGGTACGGATTTAAGCTGCGTCACAGAGACAAAGAAATTCCTCTCGACCAAGTTCAGTATGAAGGACTTGGGGGATGCCGACGTAATCTTGGGGCTCAAGATCATCCGGACAAGCACTGGAATAGCGCTGTCACAATCTCATTATATTGAGAAAATGCTCACTCGCTACGGGTATCAAGATCTTCCTTTTATTGATACACCGTACCGGAGTGATCAGAAGCTGGAGCCAGATTTGAGGGAAAGCGTCAGGCAGTTGGAGTACTCTAGCATCATCGGAAGCTTGATGTACGCTACTACTGCCACAAGGCCTGACATAGCTTTTGCAGTGGGAATGCTGAGTCGGTTCACTAGCAATCCAGGCGTTGAGCACTGGAAAGCTGTGAAGCGTGTTATGAGATATCTCAAGAAAACTCAGACATATGCACTTTTCTACAGCGGAGATCCGTTAGTAGTGGAAGGCTTCAATGATGCTAGCTGGTGTTCAGATATGGAGAGCGAGTATTCCACAGGTGGATTCGTATTCGCCATGGGCGGAGCTGCTATATCGTGGAAGTCAAAGAAGCAGACTATGTTATCTCGCTCCTCCATGGAATCTGAATTCTTTGCATTGGATGCTGCTGCAGATGAAGCAGAGTGGCTTCGGGAGCTCATGTATGATCTTCCGGTGGTTGGGGCTCAGATACCGGTAATATAGATATACTGTGACAACCAGGCGGCAGCAGCAGTGGCATCAAATGAACTCTTCAACGGGAAGAAGAGGACTGTGCGGTTGAAGCACAGAGCAGTGAACGATCTCATCAAAAGGGGCGTCATTGCAGTGATTGATGTTCGGAGTCAGGAGAACCTGGCGGATCCGTTCACCAAGGGCCTCAAGCGCCAGCTGGTCGATGACACAGCTTGTAAAATGGGCTTGAAGGCATTCTGATATTGTGTTATTACATTCCTACCATAAAGTTTTATGCTATTAGTTCAAAGAGAAATCTACTAGGCATCTAGTTTTTGGTTCAAGGGAGGACTATTAACCAGAAGAATATCAGGAACGGTAGGTACTTGTCCTATGTGACATGGAGAGGTTACGGACCTACAACCACTGTTGTCTACTATTGTTTTCTGCGGAAAACGGATCCTGTGGGAAGGTTGGCTTAAACGCCTTAATGAGTTCTCAGGCAGAGTGAATGCCTGGTGTGCTTTACAGGAAGCACGGTAGAGCAGCACTACAAGGAGTGAAACTTCATGCTACAGTGGGGTGACTCCACCATGAGGTTCCCAGGTAGGGATAATGCCTCGGCTTTGCAAGCTAAGTCACAGCGGAGTAGCACCGCAAATAGGCAGGTAGCCTAATGCTGTATGATAATCGTAATAAAGAGAGGTAGACAGCACTACAAAGAGGACGATGTCCTCATGTTACAGTGGTATGACACCACGAAGAGGTACCAGGTAGGGTAAAGCCTCGGCTTCGCAAGCCATGTCATAGCGGCGTAACACCGCACGGAAGCGCAAGGCTTCATGCTGGGTAGTTTGGCACTACAAAGGGGCTTGTGACCTCATGCTACAGTAGTATGACACTACGATGAGGTACCCAGGTGGGGTAAAGCCTCGGCTTTAAGCCATGTCATAGCGGCGTAGCACCGCAAAGAAGCGCAATGCTTCATGACGTGACTCTTTATAAAGAACTCACCTATAGTGTATGGAAAGAGATATCAGGCCGTCTCTTGAGGGTAAGCTTGTAGACGCCCAAAATTATACACTGAAACCAGGCTGGCACAAGGCCTTCAATGTGCAGCCAGAAGCACAGTTGATGTCATTATGTGAGTAGGAAAAATTGCAGTTATGGTGCAGAATTCAAGGCTTAGTCCATTCTTGTATCATGCTATTATTTAACCTATGCGGGAAGATTCAAGTCGTAGCGACATCTCTCCTAATGCATGATGGACAATCACTGTGGGGAACGGTCAACCCATATATTGAGATATGTGGGGGATTGTTGGTGTTTTTGCCTTTGGACTAGAAAAGATAGTCCCACATCGGCTACACCAAATGGTGAGTATCTCAATATAATGCATTGCTTGTGTTGAGGTGTGCACATGAGGTGTAGTGGGACACAAGCTTGTGCCATGTGGAAGTATTTTTCTAGAAGGAAAAAGGATTAAATCCAACAAGGATGAAAGTTAATTTTTGTTGTGCGGACTCGGACTCGGACACGGACTCCAGGATGTCTCGTGCATGCACGGGAGTGTTCGGGGGGTAGGCGTGGACTGGCACACTTCTATGCTGATTGTGGGATGATCTAAAATATCAAACTCTGTTTTTGAGTATTGGTATTTTAGTCCCACATCGGATAGGAGAAGAGGTGAAGTCTCAACTCCACTCTATAAATAGAGCCCCTTGGCCTCCTTTGAAAGATGCACCAAGAAGAGAGTTGAGGGAGTCTGTTAAGTCCAGGAAGCCCGTTCAAGTCTCAAATATTGACTTACGAGCGTTCCAGAAGTTCTCCTGAACTTGCTGGTTCCTGGGAGCTTATCTGTACTGCGGGTATAGCTTTGAGCGCCGGTGTTCTATACCCCAGCGAGATCCGTTCTTCTTCTTCCTCCCTCTTTCTGTTGCCTTCGAGAATCTGAGACTCAACTGTTGTTGATCTTCTCTTGTTGCCTTCGAGAATACCGTCGCTTCTCTTTAGAAGTTATACGGTTCGGTTGCCTTCTAGAAATATTACGAAATAATCTTTTTAGATTCTCGTAATACAACATCACCTTTTTTAGGGTGTTGTTGCCAGAAACATTGTCTTTACAATTGTTTCTGAATTCGTGTTTTTTCCATCGATTGTTCGTCAAGGTACTAACATTTTCCTTGTGCTATTGAGAACCTACTATTGCTTAAAATACAAGTTTGATATATTTGGGTCGTTTATTTTAGAGAGGCTCTTGGTTGTTTTATCATTTTTAGTCTAGAAGAATCTTTGTGTTTAATGGTGTATTTCCTTCATGTTCCTTAAGAATGCATTTTGAAGTTCATCCTTGTTATTAAAAATAAAGACTGTAGGTCTATATTCTTCACCAACATTCCTCCTATTCATTATATATCTCAAATTGTACGAGTGTTCTTCTCCGAGTAGGCACAAATTATAAAATTGAATCGAAGCCTGCTAAGTTTGTCAAATTGGAAGCCAAGAGTGTAGTCTGTTCCATTGAATCTAGGGAATAATCCTCTGTTTGACAAATCTCCACTGATTGTTTCTGCCGTATACTTTTCATCGAATATAGTTTTTCTCAAACTTTCGTCATTTAGCGGAGGAAGATGAAAGTTTCTTGATATGTTGAGTTCACTCCAATTAGCCTTATTATTTTGAAGAAATTCAGTGCATACATCAACAACTGGATTTCTGGGGCAGAAAGAAAGAATACGACTAGACACAGGCAGCTTAGCAATGTTATCATCTTCCAACTTCAGGTTATCAGCAGCTGCAGCTGCTTCAACATCCTCTGTGTCATATGAACAATCTTGACCCCTTGGTCTAAATTGAGAACAGGCCTCTCTTCCAATATCTATATGACTCCTTTCTGATACTGCAGCAGTGAAGAACTTGAACAATTCTTTTTGTACCATACTGAAGTATGTAAACTCTATCCAATATCATCTACAAGTTTCTGCTTGCTCATGAAAGTTTTACTTATCTGAGCTATTTCAGGGAAGGACATCCTAAAGAACTCATAATATGATTACCATCACCAATTAAACCAGCCAAGGATATCAAGAAACCCTCAGATAAGGTCAAATATCTTGTTTCCCTGGTATAATTTGTCCGGTAAGAATGAGCAATAGGCTCTACATGGGAACTATCGTATCTTACAGTTACATCTTCAAATTCCCGAGTCAAGCTATCAATCCCAAATTCTACTTGGTGACGGTTACCAGTTGGGAATTACCCTGGTACTTTGGCACAAATTTTGCTATATATATGATTTTTTTTTGCTATATGTACTGGTGGGTAGTTGTAACTGGGATAACTATTAGTTACTATATTTGGCCTAGCAAAACTTTTAACAGGTTACACAAGGTAACATTACTGTCATAGGATACTTGCCCTATATGTACTGATAGGTAGTTGTAAGTTTAAATTTTCTTCCTTCAGATATGGTAAGTTTCTAAAACTAAGCTACAAGGAAGATAATCTTATACCATATTTAATTCTTAGAGAGAACATGGAGAAATAGTTTGTCTGAAGGTATGTTTCTCTTTACAGTTCTAATTGGTTTGTATTGCATCCTCTCATTTTCCTTACCTCTCCTTTTTGGTTGGTATTGCATCCTCTTTGCCTATACATGTAGGTATGTAGATCTGTCACTGTTTGTCCAGTAAATTTGTGTCCAAATATCAGTGTGATGTAGATGTTTAAATTGGAGCTTCATGATATTTGAATTTCTTGCTAAGATATAGGTCCTTGCTACTTATATGCACGAAGAATAATATTGATTGAATATTTACTAGCTTTACTAAAAGTCTCATAACACTTATGTTTTTATTGGATTTCTATTTTCCATATTCAAATTTTGGAGGAGGTAAAACTTGAAAGTCGAGCTAAGAAGTTATTTTTTTCCTGAAGAACTTTGAGGTGTCTGCATTTATAGAGCATTTTTTGCTTGACCACAATGAGTCTATTATTTGCTATATTGGCATGTTGCAATGATCATAAACTGGAACTGGTAGATTCATGTTGCCTGGATGTTGCAGAAAAAGTTGAAAAGTGAAATGACTTATCTATGGCCTTTGGATATAGGATGTGCTTATGTTTTTTAATTTCTTCATGTCTTGCCTAGTCTGATATGCGCTATCTGTTTTAAAAGAGGCGATCATGATCCTTATCAGATTGCTAATTTCCATTTAACAATAAGGTTTGGCTTTCTTTTTTCTCTCTTCTGATGGCATGGTGGCTCAGCTGCAACCAATTTGGTAAGATGTACGTGATTTGGAAATATTTATATTTCGATGGAAAAATACCTTTTTATTTCTTGTAGTGGCAGGATTATCATCACAGTAGAGATTCACTTAATAAGCTTTGTCATATATGACGGTTTTTACTTGTCATAAAAATATATTTTCTTGTAGTGGCAGGATTATCATTGACAAGTAGTATACCTGTCACGACTGTATCTGAGGCAAACACCTCGTCTCGAGTCATGGCATAGACGCGTCCTTAGGCATTGGGACGACAGTCTTGGCCATTTTGCTGTATGGGCTGGAAAGGTCGAGGTACCGAGTCTCGATTATCTGGACGGTGCTGCGACAGAGGTACAGTTGGTTTTTGTCTTCTAGCCGGACAATCAGCACGTATGTGGCCCTTTTTACCACAGTTACATCATCCATCTTCAAGTATCAAGCAATTGTTGATAGTGTCACCAAGCCGGTGACATCGGGTGCAGTGAGGCCATGGGTTCTGCCCTGGATATCTTCCTTGTTGTCCATTCTTTGGACGCTTGATCGCATTGTTTTCTCCCACATAGCTACGACACTTGTGATTGTAAGTATGTACAGTGCCAGCAGCAGCTGGAGGATATTGGCGTTCAAGGAGAAGAGCGTGATTTGGAGACTCGCCCATCATTTTGTATTTCGAAACTGACACATAGGCAGAGATAGAGGGCCGCAATCCACTTTAAACTGCCTAGTGCGACTCTCCATGGTAGACAAGAATGATGCAGCAAATTTGGCTAATATGTTAAATTCTGCTGCGTATTACCGTATCGTCATGTTCCCATGCCTCAATTGTATAAATTCATTTTTTCTTGTCGAATGGCTGCAGGAAGGTACTCGATCTCAAATGCCTTACGGAAGGTGGCCCAAGTGATTACCGTCGTCTCGTTATCGCATCGGATTGTTTGCTTTTGCACGACCCACCAGTCGTGCGTGTTCAATCTGAATTAAAGTTGACCGTGGACGACTTTCTTGTACTCTTCAATGCCTAGAAGTTCGAAATGATCTTCCAACTCCTCTAATCAGTCGATCGTCAGAGAAGGGTATTCTGTACCGCTGAAGAAAGTGCGACATTTTTTTTTTAATTTTGACACCTCAAAGTTGAAACTTACTGGTGTTGCAGGTTGATGCTCGGGCTCCTCCTCTTCGACTTCGGTAGGTCAGGACGCAGGCTCGGTTATGACATTATTCATCGCAGAGTTGCTATTATCCACAACTATCGGGACAATTTACTGAAAAGTATCAAGCTGCATCTGCTGTAACTTAAATTGTGCCTAGAATCGAGCCCCGAACTGAGTCTGTCGTGCTTCAGCTTGTCTCTGCTGTTTTACGACGTGCCGTTGGTGATGTTCATTTTGGTGCTGATTGGCCTCGGCCTGCCATTGTTGTGCTTCCAGCATGAGCAACATCCGTTCCATGGAGGCGTTTGAGGGTTTAGCCTTTGAGCTACTCGAGCCGCTCGAAGCACTCTCGTTATTCGCGGTCGCAGCTTCCCAACTTCTGAAATTAGAAGACAACTCACATTAGTCTCAAAAAATATTATGGACTGACTGTATGAAACAACTCATCTCATCGACACGAGGTCAAAGGTTCGAGACTCAAATAGATGGCCAAAGGACGTAAAGCCGTGCTCTGATACCATTATATTACGATCCGATTTTGAAGAATCATAGTCGTCCCCCGGGCGTGATGTTGTACGAGCCTAGGCTGCGCTCGCATAAGGCACATTCACGAAACACAATAACAAAGAGAATACGCAGAATAAATTAAACACATTTGTATAGAAGTAACTTCTTTCATTGATAATACTGAATTTATATTTACATTGACTAAGATACAAAATAGAGTTATCACGCGGGCTTACAAACTGACTCAATTACAAAATGAACATCGATGAGATATCCGTTCCATATATCACACCCCTTTATACAACCAAAACATTCAGATACCTTGAATAGGGGAGAGTTGAGTCATCTTTTCTTAGACAATTGCGGGATCTTCAGAAGGAATTTGATCAAGTCTTTGCGCGCATGGGCGAAGCTTCAAAATACATGAGGGCTACCTTCAGTCAGGTGGCATGCTCCTCCTGATTTGTAGTACCTGTGGAGAGCGTGGATTAGTACATTATCGTGTACTTGTGGGTGGCTAATTAATTTTTGTGCTCTCATTTGGTTAAAAAATTTAGGTGAAACATGCAACATATTTTAGAAATCTTTCTAGCCATCCTAGTCAGTTTCATGCAAGCAGTTTGACAAAACATAAATAAGGTAAATTATGTTAGAACTTACCTACGGCAGGGCATGTCATACAATATACAGCTTACCGTAATCATCCCTGCAAGTTTGTTAGCAATGACTAAAAATAGTGTGTGATATAGAGGTCACTAGCATTAATTACCATCCTGGACATAGTCTGGTTAGATGGGATCCTTTCAACGCAAGTAGCAAGCTCCGCTTAAAGTCCATGAATTATCCGTTACTTAAGTACAGCTTAGCTACACTATGTTTCTCTCTAGGCCGAATCGGTCCTATGGCCCCAGGATAATGTTCGAGAAAACATCGTCCTTGTGCACAAGTTGTCCATGACCTGCTAGACTAAACTAGTTATTTAAGCATGGTCTACAATTTTATAAAAAACTTAACCAAGTTCTGCGTATACTGTCATATCATTTTGTAGTGTTCATTCATTGATTCATTCTATTTTTCTTAACACAGTTATATAGATTGCATACACTACTAAAATATCATCTAATAGTGACGTAATTTAGCGACGGCAAGAAACGACGTCGCTAGTTATAAAATATAGCGACAACTTTATATACACGTCACAAAACGTCGCTGCCTAGCGATGTTCCGTGACAGGAGTTTATTACGTCGCTGAATAGCGACGTTCAACGACATATTATTAGCATATGTTGCCAATTTTGCGACGTTTAGCGACGGCAACACTTGACGTCGCTAACATTTTTACTTAGGGCACACCGTTTCCTTCTTTCCCCCTCACTCAAAAATTTTAATTTTCGTTCCCTCCCCCCCCCCCCCCGGCGACTCCCTCCCCCTCTGTTAGTGCCCTCCCACCCCCGGCGAGCCCCTCCCCCCCGGCGACTCCCTCCCCCTCCGGCGAGCTCCTCCTCCTCGAGATCCTCCTCCTCGAGCTCCTCCTCCCCCAATCTGAGCTCCTCCTCCTCTTCCTCAGGTAAACCCTAACCTAACTCCTCTCCCTCCTCCTCCTCCTCCTCCTCTCCCACGGACACACACACACACGGACACACGGACACACATCGTGTCCCCAAAGACTCGTGCCCATTGGATTCGTGTCGAGTAAGAAATCACTCTCGTACTGGTTCACACTAAGTTCGTGCACTGTGTCCAGTTTTGGATGTGTTGAGTTTGGTTTGTTTTTGGACACATTGTGTCGAGTATTTGGACACGAGTTTGGTTTGGAAGACACGTACACACATGACACTTGTATATGCACACTTGACACTATACACTCTCTATCTCTCTAGTATATAAATGCATAACTTGTTGAATGTATATATTGTGTCCCCTTGGTTATAGCCTAGTATATGTAAATATCTTAACCAATATATGTATGCCTATATATATATAGGTAGTTGTGTGATTGATGGCTTGTTTAGATGTGGTAGTGTGGTAGTATGGTAGTGTGAGTGTGAGTGAAGAGGGATATTGAGATAAGTGTTAGAGTGTGTGTGTGTGTGTGTGTGTGTGTGTGTGTGTGTGTGTGTGTGTGTGTGTGTGTGTGTGTGTGTGTGTGTGTGTGTGTGTGAGAGTGAAAAATGTCACGACCCGCACCCGCTTTTCGGATACGAGACGTGTCCAAGCCAGCCTACGCCGCAGAGTCGGCGGTAGAACGCTGTCAAGCCCGCAAGAAATATATGCTCAAAATAAAACAATTGCTGCTCATTCACAATTCTAAATTATTACAACATTTACAATTAAAGAAAATATAGTTAATAAAATTGATACAATTGCTTTCTATTTCTAGGTTGTCTTCAGCATACCCAAGTCTTCCCCAGTGCTAAGAGTGATAGCGGCTAAACCTGAAAAATGTTGGTTTCCAGTCAGGAATGGAACAAGTACACAAACCGACGGCAATGCAAAACACAATAGAATTAACAAGACATGAAAATAGCATATGGAATATGAAAACTGGAAAGAAAACTGATGACATAGCACGATAGAGAAGTAAACAAGAAAAAACTAATGAAAGACATCTATCTAGGTAGTGTGAAATATCCGTTTCAACATATGGACGGCTAGGGGGTAAAATATGGCTCACTGCACGTGTCATGTGCAGCTGCTATCGTGCAAGATTAGACATATTGGGATATTTCTGGATAGTCCACATGTATACTAAGATATTTCCCCTCCCAACAACTCCGTGTGACGAGCGTGTCAACAAGCAGCAAGATATATGTATAGACATGAAATGAAAAGACTACTATGAATCGGAAAGCAATAAGAAAGTGCACTTGCCTGAGGTCCTTAGCTGGAGAAACCAATAAATATATACCACTTAAAGAGCCACAATCAGTCAACACATGCAGAAGTCTCCGGATGCTGAAATAAACAGTACCAACGTTCTCAGAATAGTCAAATTAGCTAGGATTGCCTGTCCTTAAGTCCAATTCTGGACACAAGGGTAAAACGGTAATTTCGGGCATAAACGATGTCCGCCGTTGGACCCGTTTTGCACCGAAAAGTGTGCCCGAGTCAACGATCTCTAAAGTCGTCAAATTATATGTCTACGGATTCAGTTTACCGATACGAACCCAACCGTATGTCCAAAGTTGGATTCCGGCGGGCCATGCACAAAATCGCCCGTTGAGTGGGACCGTGGGGCCCGCAAAACGATGATTTTATCAACGGTCTCAGAATCGGACCAAACTTGGCATACAGGACCAGAAAAATGATACGGTCCTGTTGGCACAAGTTTTGTCTCGATCTGACAAACGTACACAAAGTAATTAGAGAATTTACAAAGTGCACGATACGGTGAATTTCGACGGATACGCATCAAATTCGTCGCGCACACGCAACCAATTTGAATTCCGTCAAAGCCCACACGACCACGAAGCCGTTACACAGCTTTCGATGCCTTCGGTTCGCGACCACGTCGTCTGGGTTGGCGTGACGCACGTCGTGTGGAGCAATTTTCCAGTTTTGAAAACAGATTTTTGGAAAACTTTGGGATTCGATTTCTCGGCGAGTAGTCGATGAATTCAAATTCCGTAAGAAGGAATTCGAAGCCCTACATGTTGTCAAAAAGTGTCTTCAAATAGTTTTCCGAATCGATCTACGGATTAGCGAGAAATCGCCTTCCAAGTACGGAGTTGGGACTGGGTTTCGTTCTGTTTTTGGTCAGTTATTTGACCGACTTTGTGCCGAATTTTTGGGCTGGTCGCTCCGCGATATCTAACCCCACTAGTTGGGATTCAGAGGGTGTTATGTGGGCTGTCTGTAGGACTTCACGAATATTAAAACGACGAACTACAGAGGAAGATATTTACCTTTGAAGTTGGGCTCATGGACTAACGTTTACTGTTGTTGCTCGTCCCGTCCGCGCGTGGGTGACTGTTTCCGACGATCGTCGTCGGCGTACGGTGGTGCGGTGGCGCGCCTGGCGGCGCACGCGCGCACGGGGGACGCCCAGGTGGGGGTCGACGGAGGGGTATTCATCTAGGGTTTAGGTTGATGTTCGATCGCTCGACGTGTATATATACCCCCCCACCCGCTGTGAAGGCCTGGGTCGGGTTCAGGCTTTTTGCTAATGCTCGAGCTGCTGTCTTAAGCGTGGGGGGAAAAGAGTGTACATGGGCTGCTGGGTTGCTGATGGGGAAATTTATTTTGTATGGTTTTGCTCAAACCAATGAGCTTGGCTCGGTTAGATTGGGCCTGGGTTAAGCTAGGATGGGCTTCCTCCTGGGCTCGGGGTTATTGTATTCATAAGCAGGTGGGTTTGCAAGCAGTAGAGCTCGGCTGTCCTGGCCGGGCTGAGCTTCCCCCTTGGCTGGGTTTGGGAAAAGCTCAGTTAAGACTTGGGCTGAAATGGGCTGAGGCTTGCTGTATTGAACTGGGCATGGGCTTGGGGTTTGTGGCTTGTTTAATTATTAGCAAAATACTTGTATATATATATATATATATATATTTATTTATTTATTTATATACGCACACACACATACACACACACACACACACACACACACACACACACACACACACATATATATATATATATATATATATATATATATATATATATATATATATATATATATATAAAAATATATATATATATATATATATATATATATATATATATATATATATATATACATTCGTATAATATATATTTATATATATAATATATACACCCATAAAATATACATTTAAATAATATATACACATATACACGTATAATATATATATATTCTCTCTATATATATTCTATATATATATATATATTCTCTATATATATTCTCTATATATATATTCTATATATATATATATTCTCTCTCTCTCTCTCTCTATATATATATATATATATATATATATATATATATATATATATATATATATATATATATATATATAAACACATATACATTATATTTATTAGACAATAAATAATATAACCAATACAATAATAATATTAGATAACAATCACAATAAATAATAATAATAATAATAATAATAATAATAATAATAATAATAATAATAATAATAATAATAATAGCCATTTTGTATAAATAACCAAATATTTAGGAAATATTTTTAAGTCTACCCAAAAAGCTAGGAAATATTTGTACATACCTAAAAGTATGTCTACATAGGCTTGGGCTTGGTTTGGGTCCAATTTGCACTAGTTTGGTACAACCGGGTTCTCTGAAACTAGATATTATAATAAATAAATAAATAATCTTCGATAAGGGTTACGTCGTAATTTGGCCTGGTTTTCCTAGTTAGGACATCACTATGGCTCGGCCTTCTCTACCAGGGCTAATACACTAGTCAAAGCATGCCATTGCACTACCCGTGCCATAATTCCTAGTTACCTTGTACTCCAAATCTCAACCATAGCTAAAATCATCTACCGTAATAATTAATTAAAATAATTATTCATAAAAATCTAAAAATCACCATTTTTATTAAAATAAAAAAAAAATATTTGAAAAAAAAATCCGGGAAGGGAAGCTACAAATCTACCCACCTTAAAAATAATTTCGTCGTCGAAATTCAATTTCATAATTATTCCTAAAAAAATTTCAAGGCCTACCATTACCTTAATCTCCTCAAATTTAATTTCTCAAAATATTTATGGCCTTCTCTAGTCATTTGATATTTACGAAATCTCGAGAACTTCTACCCACCTTAGAGGCTAGGATACGGTGGCAAGGTTCCTGTCACTGGGCTGGCCGATGGTAGCTACACTTGCCTATACAACTATCATAGTCATGGGGATACTCTGTATCTATCTATCAGTTACGAGTTTTCGTCTTTCCAATCAGCGAAAGACAAAAACAATAAAGAGTTCAAGAGATATCGCTGAATACAATTACATGATTCAAGGGCGAATGTTTAATTCAAGAGAAATTGTCAAAGCAGTCGCGGATGAGATCCTAGAGACATCTATATCTCAATCCACGTAGGGTAATTAGATGAAGAGCGAACCAAAAGCATCATGGTTGATCAGACCGTAATACAATGATTCTGATTAGACATTATGTTAGCGGGCGTCCCCAATAAACATATGTCTTGAATCAAGCTCGATAAAAGAGTAATCTTGCAAAACTAGGCTGTAATAGCAGCATTGGTCAAGAGAGTCAAAATATAAATACGCGAGATTTTTGGAAAGGAGGTACAAGTAGTTCAAGTTTTGTGAGAATCAAAATCTAACTCGAAATTTATACACAAATAATAGAATCAGAAATTATAAACTAACCCCTTACAGCAAAAAGAGAATTTTAAAATAGGCAATTCTAATTTATGATATATGATTTATATCTATACAGCAAAAAAAAGTTAAACAGTTTATCAAAATCAAAATTAACTCCTTCATTCTAGGCAAGTCTAACATACCAAGCGAATAGTATATCCACATGGGGTCATATCGTCATATAAAAGTAAGAGTGTACCTACAGGGTTCTAGCAAGCAATCTAAGTTTAATAATCCTAAATTATATGGCCTATTTAACAACCTTAGCTACCCAACCGGTCAATTTAAACAAGGGACTCCTACTCCTAGTCATTCTCCTAAATTATTTTAATCCTAATTGTGAATGAGCATTTCTTGGGCGCAGGCTCGCAATAGTACGACTAACGTACCATCACGAGTTCACAATCTTTTGCGAAATCTGACCTGCATGGGCCACCACAAAAACTTGTCACGACCCGCACCCGCTTTTCGGATACGAGACGTGTCCAAGCCAGCCTACGCCGCAGAGTCGGCGGTAGAACGCTGTCAAGCCCGCAAGAAATATATGCTCAAAATAAAACAATTGCTGCTCATTCACAATTCTAAATTATTACAACATTTACAATTAAAGAAAATACAGTTAATGAAATTGATACAATTGCTTTCTATTTCTAGGTTGTCTTCAGCATACCCAAGTCTTCCCCAGTGCTAAGAGTGATAGCGGCTAAACCTGAAAAATGTTGGTTTACAGTCAGGAATGGAACAAGTACACAAAGCGACGGCAATGCAAAACATAATAGAATTAACAAGACATGAAAATAGCATATGAAATATGAAAACTGGAAAGAAAACTGATGACATAGCACGATAGAGAAGTAAACAAGGAAAAACTAATGAAAGACATCTATCTAGGTGGTATGAAATATCCGTTTCAACATGCGGACGGCTAGGGGGTAAAATACGGCTCACTGCACGTGTCACGACCCGCACCCGCTTTTCGGATACGAGACGTGTCCAAGCCAGCCTACGCCGCAGAGTCGGCGGTAGAACGCTGTCAAGCCCGCAAGAATATGAATGCTCAAAATAAAACAATATTGCTCATTCACAATTCTACATTTATTACAACATTTACAAATTTAAAGGAAAGTACAAAGTTTTACATTTAATAAAATGATACAACTGTTTTCTATTTCTAGGTTGTCCTCAGCATACCCAAGCCTCCCCAAGTGCTAAGAGTGATAGCGGCTAAACCTGAAAAATGTTGGTTATCCAGTCAGGATTGGAACAAGTACACAAACCGACGGCAGTGCAAAACACAATAGAATTATCAAGACATGAAAATAGCATATGAGAAATGAAAACTGTAAGATAAAGTGATGTCATAGCACGATAGAGAAATAAACAAGGAAAAGCTAATAAAAGACATCTATCTAAGTGGTGTGAAATATCCTTTCGCCATGTGGACGGCTAGGGGGTAAAATCCGGCATACTGCACGTGTCGTGTGCAGCAGCTATCGTTCAAGAATAGACATTTTGGGGATATTTCTGGGTAGTCCACATGTATACTAAGATATTTCCCCTCCCGACAACTCCGTGTGACGAGCGTGTCAACAAGCAGCAAGATATATGTATAGACATGAAATGAGAAAACTACTATGAATCGAAAAGCAATCAGAAAGTGCACTTGCCTGAGGTCCTTAGCTGGAGAAACCAAAATATCATACCACTCAATGAGCCACAATCAGTCAACACATGTAGAAGTCTCCGAATGCTGAAATAAATAGTACCAACGTTCTCAGAATAGTCAAATTAGCTAGGATTGCCTGTCCTTAAGTCCAATTCTGGACACTGTAGTGTCCCGCTCCTAGCGGTTCACTATGTAAGGCTTGTGGCTTGGCTAACTCGGTCGGAACCGAGTATTGGGGAAACTTACCGTCGGCATCGAATCGATCACGGACAAGTGCATAAGAACCTTTCCAATTGATGGATCGGTTTCTCTTGAAATGCGTCCAAGAGTTTTCTCTGGATGTTTTGCTGCTGGTTTTGCTGCTTGGTTTTGATGGATGCTTTTCTGAATGATTTTCGATGATTTGATTCTTGCCCTTTTTCATCGATTTACATAGCATTCATTCTTGAGAATTCTGAGAGAAGAGAACACAACGAGACGGATTATTAATCAATCTTTTGGTGCCAATGCAGACTGACGCGTGACTGAAGGCTAAGCGTGCAAGTGTTCCTCTCTCTCTCGACGATTCTCTAACTTGGTGAGTGTGGATCTCTGTGGTGGTATTGTCCCTCTCGCTATTCCTTCATGCCAACTAAATAATTGTCTTGCAACATCCGTTGATCGATATCAAGATGCTAATGCCACAAGTCAATACCACTAAGATGCTAGAGGTAGAACATTGAAATGAATTGATTACACTGCAATGAACTGAACATTGAAATGATTGAATTGATGCCTAGAATGATGGTTATGAAATGCTAAGAATGAACATGTTGCCTATTACTTCAAATATTCTATGCACACTGTGTATATCGAGTCGGACACACATTCGCCTGACCATGGACAACTTGTATACAAGGATTGAGCAATAATTTCCTCGAACGGTACAGGGGCGCCTGTACCGATTCGGCCTAGGAGGAAATAATGAAGTGCTTTGGGGAACATGAGTAATGCGAGGCATCATAGAGGCTAGCTCCCTACTGTGCTGTCATCTCATTATCTTGAAGTCCCAAATGCAAATGAATGAATGAAAAGAGTCCATATGGTTTAACAACACCAGTGGTCACATCGTGGGAATGTATGCTAATCAATGTCTTATGCAGGGGCGGTAAGTATATTATTATTATCCTGTATCTTATGCAGGAAAGCTGGATTCGGCCAATGGTAAAGTAAACATGGTTTATTGAACTACCATGTCATTGAATTGTGATTTACTCTAAATGTTGCCTGTCCCTTATAAGTTCATATCTTTAAAATGCTTGTCATTAATAAAATGTTGGTTTAGCTGAGTGGGCCAACGGGGCTCACCAGCGCATTGTTATAATGTGCTGACCCCTCCTCCACAGGTACTGGAGAAGGCTCGGGCGCACATCGCAATTGAAGCTTTCTGAACTGCTGTTTCCTTTCAAGTTGTTTTTCCCTAAAGACGCACAAAGTATTGCGGAGATTTCAAAGATAGCTGCTTATATTTCAAAGTACTAAAGGGGCGTGATGTATGGAACGGAAAATTATTTCATGGCAGCCTATCAGTTGTACTTCTTTTCATGAATCAATGTAGCCGAAATGGCATTTCAAATATTATCGAGAAAAGTTGTATTCTGACTACAATTATGAATAAAATGAGTATTTCTTCTTCCTATATTGTGTCTCAATGTTTTCGCAACTGTGGCTTACTTCAAATGTTTCAAAATGAATCGAAAAACAATCAGAAAGTGCACTTGCCTGAGGTCCTTAGCTGGAGAAACCAAAATATCATACCACTCAATGAGCCACAATCAGTCAACACATGTAGAAGTCTCCGGATGCTGAAATAAATAGTACCAACGTTCTCAGAATAGTCAAATTAGCTAGGATTGCCTGTCCTTAAGTCCAATTCTGGACACAGGGGCAAAACGGTAATTTCGGGCAAAAACGATGTCCGTCGTTGGACCCGCTTTGCACCGAAAAGCGTGCCAGAGTCAAAGGTCTCTAAAGTCATCAAACTACATGTCTACGGATCCAGTTTTTCGATACGAACCCAACCGTATGTCCAAAGTTGGATTCCGGCAGGCCGTGCACAAAATCGCCCGTTGAATCCAGAATAGCCTATTTATATAGGGTCGACATTTATGGATTCGGATTTGCAAGAAGATAGAAAATATGTGATTAGTTACGATTAATGATTTATAATTGAATAGGAAAATTGATTTAGAACAAGTTCTACCTAGTTTAGAAAAATATAAATATTTATTTATAAAAATACTTATAAACTATTTTACAAAATAATTACTATATTTAAACTATACTAGTCAAAATATTTTTTAAATAGAAATATGATAAATCATTTTAGGCTAAACTAAATTTAATTAGATAGAAAATAGTACAATAATATTTCTAGGTCAAAAAGTCGTATTTAAAATACCATAAAATAATATAATTAAGAACATATTATGGCTCTTTGAAGTCGAGTTTAAAATTACCTGTAGGGCCTAATCTCAATACTATATTTATTTTACAAAATAATGTTTGGAAATATTTTTAATATATATACTAGATACAACATTAACAATAATAATATAAATTAGCTAGTAATAGACGTAATAATACTAAAGTACTACCCATCAGAAAATATATATTCTGTAAGATATTAAATAATGTTTATACATTTCCTTTCCTGGGAAGTCATTCTTGTACTTAATAATAACTATAGTAATAATTTATGGCCATTACTTCAAAAAGGGTGTATATGGAGGAATAGTAAAGGGCAATTGTTCAGAGAGACTGCTAGTAAAGGGCAATTGTTCAGAGAGACTGCTGCTCTCTCACGGTCTCCTATGTGATATATTAAAACTTTTATCTCTATTATTAATGAGAGTTTGAGAGAGAGAGAAAGCTGGAAAGCAATTTTAAAGATGGGGAAAGAGCAAGCAGAAGGAGAGGAAAGAGAGAGGGGAGCTCGAAGACTCACCTCGAGGGGAGACTCGGAGCACAGCGACACTTGGCCGGAAGGCAGTGGCTCCGGCTAGGTGTTCTACCGGCAGTGCCGCGGCCACGGTGGTGGATGAGGGGGTTCCGGAGGTCGTCCGGTCGTGCGTTCGGCTGGAAAGGCGCGGAGATAGGTGAAGGCGGTCTGGCGCGGACGACGGGCCACTGGGCTTGGTTCTGGCGGCGCTAACTGTGGAGTGGCGACGACCGAACGCCCGATGGTGGCGCTGATGTTGCCGGCGTGCGACTCGACGTCCGGAGGGTGACGCCTGGGCGGAGAATTCTGGGAGCGGCCGCAACAGTGGTTGGTCGTCGACTTGGCTCTGGGTCTCGTGGGGTCGTATGGGCGGCGGGTGGTGTGCTGTGATGTGAGGAGCAGAGGAGGTGGTGGCCATGGTTGTTCTGGTGATGATGATGGTGTGTGTCGGCGAGGAGCAGAGGAGATGGCGATGGTCGAGATGGCCACGGGCACCGAGTGCCTTCGGGGGATGGTGGTGGTAATGACCACGGTTATGGTGGTGGTAGTATTTGTTGTAAAAATATCTCTAGAAAACAAATGGAGGAGCTCTCTATATACAGGGGGTGTTCCTATATAGCTTAGGTTTAGAATTTCCAATAGATAAGTTCCCCTTACGTTTAAATTTAAATAAACATTTAAAACAAATTAATCTAATCAAAACCATTTGTAGATAACAATACCAATTTAAATTAACATATAATATTATCACTAGTTTAAATCATATAAATTCAAATTCAAATCCAAATCAAGTAGCATTTAAACAAAATTGATCTAATCACAATCGAAATAAATAATTATCATAATAATATTTAAAGTATATATTCGATATTGTCAATATTTTAAATCATATACTTTTGAAATCTTAATCGAATAATTGATTACTACAATAAGTTAAAATAATATCTAATGATATTTAAAATAGCTTTTCTAAAAATAAATGTTAGTGTTAAACCACATAATTTTATTATCATAAATATCAATTTGTAAAATAATACCTTATAATATTAAATCAAATAATTGTATAATATATTTATATGATTACAAAAATATTATTTTCTAAATAATTAGACATTATTTTTGTCATCCAAAATATATGTCAAAGAAAGATAAATTTTATTTTATACTCGAAAAAATATTTAAAATTAAAAACAAAATAGATAAAATTTTAAAAATTCGGGAAGAGGGTTTACAGCACGTGTCATGTGCAGCTGCTATCGTGCAAGATTAGACATATTGGGATATTTCTGGATAGTCCACATGTATACTAAGATATTTCCCCTCCCGATAACTCCGTGTGACGAGCGTGTCAACAAGCAGCAAGATATATGTATAGACATGAAATGAAAAGACTACTATGAATCGAAAAGCAATCAGAAAGTGCACTTGCCTGAGGTCCTTAGATGGAGAAACCAATAAATATATACCACTCAAAGAGCCACAATCAGTCAACACATGCGGAAGTCTTCGGATGCTAAAATAAACAGTACCAACGTTCTCAGAATAGTTAAATTAGCTAGGATTGCCTGTCCTTAAGTCCAATTCTGGACACAGGGGCAAAACGGTAATTTTGGGCAAAAACGATGTCCGCCGTTGGATCCGTTTTGCATCGAAAAGTGTGCCAGAGTCAACGGTCTCTAAAGACATAAAAATACATGTCTACGAATTGAGTTTACCGATATGAACCCAACCGTATGTCCAAAGTTGGATTCCGGCGGGCCATGCACAAAATCGCCCGTTGAGTGGGACCGTAGGGCCCGCAAAACGACGATTTATCAACGGTCTCAGAATCGTACCAAACTTGGTATACAGGACTAGAAAAACGATACGGTCCGGTTGGCGCAAGTTTCGTCTCGATCTGACGAACGTGCACAAAGTAATTAGAGAATTTACAAAGTGCACGATACGGTGAATTTCGACGGATACGCATCAAATTCGTCGCGCACATGCGATCAATTTGAATTCCGTCAAATCCCACACGACCACGTAGCCGTTACGCAGCTTTCAATGCCTTCGGTTCGCGACCACGTCGTCCGGGTTGGCGTGACGCACGTCGTGTGGAGCGATTTTCCAGTTTTGAAAACAGATTTTTGGGAAACTTTGGGATTCGATTTCTCGGCGAGTAGTCGATGAATTCAAATTCCGTAAGAAGAGATTCGAAGCCCTATATGTTGTCAAAAAGTGTCTTCAAATAGTTTTCCGAATCGATCTACGGATTGGCGAGAAATCGCCTTCCAAGTATGGAGTTGGGACTGGGTTTCGTTCTGTTTTTGGTCAGTTATTTGACCGACTTTATGCCGAATTTTTGGGCTGGTCGCTCCGCGATATCTAACCCCACTAGATGGGATTCAGAGGGTGTTATGTGGGCTGTCTGCAGGACTTCACGAATCTCAAAACGACGAACTACAGAGGAAGATATTTACTTTTGAAGTTGGGCTCATGGACTAACGTTTACTGTTGTTGCTCGTCCCGTCCGCGCGCGGGTGACTGTTTCCGATGATCGTCGTCGGTGTACGGTGGTGCGGTGGCACGCCTGGCGGCGCACGCGCGCACGGGGGACGCCCAGGTGGGGGTCGACGGAGGGGTATTCATCTAGGGTTTAGGTTGATGTTCGATCGCTCGGCGCGTATATATACCCCCCCACCCGCTGTGAAGGCCTGGGTCGGGTTCAGGCTTTTTGCTAATGCTCGAGCTGCTGTCTTAAGCGTGGGGGGAAAGAGTGTACATGGGCTGCTGGGTTGCTGATGGGGAAATTTAATTTGTATGGTTTTGCTCAAACCAATGAGCTTGGCTCGGTTAGACTGGGCCTGGGTTAAGCTTGGATGGGCTTCCTCCTGGGCTCGGGGTTATTGTATTCATAAGCAGGTGGGTTTGCAAGCAGTAGAGCTCGGCTGTCCTGGCCGGGCTGAGCTTCCCCCTTGGCTGGGTTTGGAAAAAGCTCAGTTAAGACTTGGGCTGAAATGGGCTGAGGCTTGCTGTATTGAACTGGGCATGGGCTTGGGGTTTGTGGCTTGTTTAATTATTAGCAAAATACTTGTATATATATATATATATATATATATATATATATATATATATATATATATTTTAATACTTGTATATATATATATATATATATATATATATATATATATATATATATATATATATATATATATATATATATATATACACACACACACACACACACACACACACACACACACACACACACACACATATATATATATATATATATATATATATATATATATATATATATATATATATATATATATATATATATATATATATATTTTATATATATATATATATATATATATATATATATATATATATATATATATATATATATATATATATAAAATATATATATATATATATATGTACACTCGTATAATATATATTTATATATATAAATATATACACCCATAAATATACATTTAAATAATATATACACATATACACGTATAACATATATATATTCTCTCTATATATATTCTCTATATATATATATTCTTTATATATATTCTCTATATATATATTCTCTCTCTCTCTCTATATATATATATATATATATATATATATATATATATATATATATATATATATATATATAAACACATATACATTATATTTATTAGACAATAAATAATATAACCAATACAATAATAATATTAGATAACAATCACAATAAATATTAATAATAATAATAATAATAATAATAATAATAATAATAATAATAATAATAATAATAATAATAGCCATTTTTTATAAATAACCAAATATTTAGGAAATATTTTTAAGTCTACCCAAAAAGCTAGGAAATATTTGTACATACCTAAAAGTATGTCTACATAGGCTTGGGCTTGGTTTGGGTCCAATTTGTACTAGTTTGGTACAACCTGATTCTCTGAAACTAGATATTATAATTAATAAATAAATAATCTTCGATAAGGGTTACGTCGCAACTTGGCCTGGTTTTTCTAGTTAGGACATCACTATGGCTCGGCCTTCTCTACCAGGGCTAATACACTAGTCAAAGCATGCCATTGCACTACCCGTGCCATAATTCCTAGTTACCTTGTACTCCAAATCTCAACCATAGCTAAAATCAACTACCGTAATAATTAATTAAAATAATTATTCATAAAAATCTAAAAATCACCATTTTAATTAAAATAAAAATAAAAATAAAAGAATATTTGAAAAAAAAATCCGGGAAGGGAAGCTACAAATAGGCGAGAGGGATTTAGATATGGTAGTGAGTGTTGTGTGTGTGTTCGAGAGGGTATGAAAGAGTAGCAAGAGGGGGAAACAAGTGGCTGCAAAGGCAGCAGCAGCAGCAGCAGCTTGTGCTGCAGGATAGTAGCAGCAGTAGCTGTAATGCCAGCAGCAGCTGCTAACAGCAGTGGCAAGAGCATTGAGGGCAGCAGTTGCAATAGCTAGTGACTAGAAGCTAGTCTCTTATTGTATTGGGGGGTGTGGTTTTGTTTTAGGATGAGTATGTTAGTGTCTACACATAAGTTAGTATCCTAAGTTACATATTTAGGATAGTATCCTAGGCACTAATTTAATATCTTGTTTAGGATGTTAGTATCCTAGAGTTAGATAGGTGAGTTAATATCTTAGGATACTAGAAGTTAGTATCCTAGATAGGTTAGTTAGTGTCTTGGATAGGTTAGTTAGTATCCTATTTATCCTAGATAAGTTAGTATCCTAAGTTAGATATCTTAGGGTAGTTAGATTATGCTAGTATCTTGAGGGTATCAAGATAATAGGATATTAGGATATGGGCTAGAAGTTAGTACCCTAAGTTAGTATCTTGGCTAGAATTTGGTATCCTAGGATAGTTAGATATCCTAGTATCTTAAGAGTGTCCTAGATTAGTCTATGGTAATAGGATACCCTATAGGGTATATCTCTATGTAAATATTAGAGTATTTTAGGAGTGTTGGTGTATTGTTAGAACAGTAGAGTTAGTATCCTAAGGTATCTAAGGTATTAGCAAAGTAATGAGAATTACCTATAGCCTAAGGATAAGGTATTAGCTAAGGTAATGGGTATGATGTTAAGGCAGATGGATAGATAATTGCGTAAGGTAGATGGTAATATCTATTAGCCTAAGGTATTGAGTTATCTACTAGCCTAAGGGTAGGATATTACTAGGATATGGTATTGTCTAGTATCTAAGGTAAAGTGGATGTTAAGGTATTAGTTACCTAGACTAAGATATTGAGATTCCAATTTAAGGTATTGGTATTGGGATACCAATAGCGATAAGGTAAATGGTACCTTGGTAGGTAATGACTAGAAATAGGATATTTGACTTAGATTTGATCTTATTTGACCAAGGTCGACTATTTTGACTGAAAGTCAAAGTAGAGTCAACATCTGACCTAGATTGGGCTAAGAGTTGACAAAGTCAACTATTGGTCAACCCTTGACCTAGTTTGACCTTGTTTGACTTTGTTTGACTTAGCTTGACCTTGTTTGACTTTGTTTGACTTAGTACAACCTAGTTTGACCTAGATTGCATATCATTGTTATTAGTAACTGTCTGCTACTAATGTGTGTCCCATAATAAGAAATAATATACGAATTTGTGCCTATTGGATAATGTGTGTCCATCTTTGCAGAATTATTTCCAAATGGATATGAATTACTACTTGCAGAATCGTTCATGGATGTACAATCGTCGTCCTGATAATATGTGTGGTGTGCGGGATGAATACATAGCGGGAGTAGAGCAGTTCCTGCAGTTTGCTAAGGCGTTCCCTCAGTACATGGATGGCACCAAAATTAAGTGTCCGTGTGTGAAATGTCATAACGTAAAATATTATCCAGAAGTAGAAGTGACATATCATTTGTACTCGAGGGATTTCACGCCTAATTACTATCAATGGACTTCACACGGAGAACTTGTGTCTTTAGCATCAGAGCCGGAGCCTTATGTTAAGCCGTATATGCATGCGGGACCTAATTTTGTTTCAGATAATCATGCATACGACGACGGGTGCGTGAACATGGTTTTCGACGCTGCGGGGCCTAGTTTCATTCATGATGCACCTGAGGAGGCACCGAACGCCGATGCTGTACAGTTTATGGAGTTGCTGGAGAATGCAAGGACTCCATTGTATCCTGGTTGTGAGAATCATTCACCGTTGGAGGTGGTTACATGACTGTTGAGCATTAAGTCAAATTTTAATATGTCGCAAGAATGCTACAACCGAGTGTTGGAGTTGATTATAGAGATCTTGCCGGCGGGTGCTAAGTTGCCTAAAAACTTCTACCGGTCTAAGAGAATGGTGAGATTGCTCTGGATGGGATACGAGAAAATCGATTCTTGTCATAATGGGTGCATGCTGTACTACAAAGATGACAAGGACGCAGATGTGTGCAGATTTTGTGGTGCTGATCGCTATAAGACAACTAGTACAGGAAGGTCTACCGGTGCAAGAAGACCGACCGATTCAATGCACTACTTGCCTTTAACGCCGCGGTTGCAAAGATTATTTATGGTGAAAGAGACGGCCAAAATATAAATTGGCACATGCGAGAACCGATTGAAGAAGTGTTGGATCACCCATCCGATGGAGAAGCGTGGAAGCACTTTGATCGAGTGTATCCTGATTTTGCTTCAGATCCGCGTAATGTCAGGTTGGGGCTATCTTCTGACGGTTTTACTCCTTTTGGTCTTTCGGGATCCCAGTATTCGTGTTGGCCTGTAATAGTCACTCCGTATAACCTACCGCCTTGGATGTGCATGAAGACTCAGTACATGTTTCTAACCGTTATAATTCCTGGTCCGAACAATCCCAAGAGGAACATTGATGTGTACTTACAGCCTTTGATAGATGAGTTGAATCAGTTATGGGAAGTAGGCGCTAACACGTACGATGTTTCCAGGAAGCAGAATTTTCAGATGAAGGCCACCCTTATGTGGACCATCAACGACTTTTCAGCCTATGGAATGTTATCTGGATGGAGCACTCATGGCCGTCTCTCATGTCCGTATTGCTTGGACCGTAGTAAGGCTTTTCGCTTGAAATACGAAGAAAAACCGTACTTCTTTGATTTTCATCGATAATTTCTGCCAAAAGATTATCCGTTCAGAAGGAACAGGAATACATTCCGTGCCGGCGTTGTAGAGAAGGGTGATCCACCGCCAAGGTGGTACGGAGCCACGATATGAAAGGAGGTTAAAGATTTTCCAAGTGCTATCGAAGATCCTACAACTGGGTACAAGTGCGATGGATTTGGTAGAGATCATAACTGGACAAAGAGGAGCATATTCTGGAATATGCCATACTGGAGTACCATTCTGATCAGACATAATCTTGATGTCATGCATATTAAGAAGAATATATTTGATAACATAATTAATACTTTGATGGATGTAAAGAGAAAAACGAAAGACAATCCCAAGGCCAGGTTGGACTTAGAAGAAATATGCAAACGCCCTGCGTTGCATTTGATAGAGCAGAATGGAAAACAGTTCCTGCCGAAGTCAATTTTCTCGCTGGACAAGGAGGATAAAGTGAGACTTTGTCGGTGGATCCAGGGCCTAAAATTTCCAGACGAATATGTGTCAAATCTGAGAAGATGTGTCGATCCGAAGGAAAACAAATTAACGGGTATGAAGAGCCATGGCTGTCACGTATTCATGGAGAGGTTAATTTCGATTGCATTTCGGGAATTCTTACCGCAGGCAGTTTGGGATCCATTGACGGAGCTTAGCATATTCTTCAGGGATCTTTGTTCTAAAAAATTGCTCGTTGTTCGTCTAGAAAAGCAAAAGAAGGACATTGCGATAACACTGTGCAAGCTAGAGAGGGTGTTTATTTTAATAGTGTTGATTATTATACTATTACATTAATTGAACGATGTTGTTTTCAGCATATTTAATGATGATGTGAGGTCAGGTAGGCCACACATAACAGAAGAAGAACTAGAACAAGAAATGAGGCATTATTTTCCATCATGGTTAAGTGCATATATAAGACTTGAGAACTCTGTAATTACCTTTCTGTATATGCACTTGATTGAGAATGAGCTTAATTGCTTATTTCATGGTATTTAGGTCGATCGTCCATACGCAAGACATGAGAATGAGTCTACTAGAACGCTAGCTAAGGGACCAATTTATGCTGCAAAAATATGGCCAAGCTACTGTGTTAATGGGTTTAGGTTCAAGTCAACAACTTGCCCGATCAGAAACAACATTGTGGATCTCAACTCCACCAAAAACAGCTGTTTGTGTATCAGATCTTCGAACTACAAAGATGTTGATGTGGGCAACAATTTCTATGGCGTGCTACGGGAGATCGTGGAGCTAACATATAGTTATGGAATAGAGCCTGCTAAGATTGTATTATTCATGTGTGATTGTTTCGATCCGATTGAAGGTCAAAGTTGGAAAGTAGACAAGCACGGCCTTGTTGATATAAACTATCGGTGTCGATATCAAGCCTATGAACCATTTGTCCTATCAAGTCAGGATCAGCTCGTGTACTTCACAAGTTATCCTAAACGGGAAACAACAAGGTCGGACTGGTGGGCATATGCAAGACCAAAGCTAGAAATACCTTTGAGGTTGACGATATAGCTTATCAAGAGGATGAACTACCTCTTGTAACAAATATTATAGAAGTGGACACGACGGAAGTTCCTCATTACACATCTAATTGTGTAGAAGAAGTAGAAATACCTTTGAGGTTGACGGAAGTTCCTCTTATATTAGGCAGTCCCGTCAGCCTCGGGCTGGGGATGGAGATTCCGTACCCTCAGCCTCATCTCCGAGTACGCCATTGTACCGTTCTGTTCCCGATCCATTACCAGGACAGCGCAGTTCCAGCAGGTTGGCGACTCCTCCCTCGTCGTCTAGCCTTCCTAATCCCGCGTCCAGCATCCCTGATCCCCCGTCCAGCATTCCTCCTGCCAACGGCTCCATGGGGGGAGCCGACGTCGAGCATATAGAGGACGGCGATCAGACTGATCCTGCCCAGGCATGAGGTGAGAGCGACCCTCTATGCGCTCCCCCGGGTGAGACGCGTATGGAGATTTGGACGGACGGGCCTATGAAGTAAGTTAATTAATTAATATATATTTCTCAAATAATTATATGTACGTATATATTCATGAAAATTATTATTGTATAGATATCGGCCTTCTGCTGTACAGAGACAGCTGGAGGTATTTCTGAGGCAGAACTATGGTAGGCATTGGATTAACTACTCAGATGCTCCCGCAGATAGGAAGGCCTTTTGGTTCGCCTACTTCAAGGTAAAAAAATTGTTTATTCTTAAATTTTAATAATCATTTGTGTATATTATACAACTTTTATATTTTACTTCTTGTAGAGGACCTATTTCTATCCACCACACCGGGCGACGAAGATCAAGGGCCAATTTTCTACCATCGCAGGCAAGCTCATCCGTGATGCGATCCACGACCAGAAGTCTCGTGATCGCTCCGGACAGCCGATCCATGGTTGGATCACGCTTGAGGCGAGTACTGAGAGGGTGGTGAGTACCCTTGCTGTTTATGGTGAGCGACTGCGAGAGCTGGGGCAGATACGTCCTCCCGGTCCATCAACGGCGCCGACTCCAGACATTGCACTGCCTCCTACTGCCCCTACGGTACAGCTCACACAGGAGCAGTTTGAGTACATGCTATCCCAGATGCACGGCAGGGGTCCTCAGTGATCAAGTAGATTTTTTTATCATCTTTGTATTTATTGGCCCTATGGGCCCATTCACCGTTCTGTACACTGATTTTGAATATTATTTGACTCTATTGGACATGTATGTTTGTTGGACATGTATGTTGGTGATATTGAATTTGTTGGTATTTTTATTGAGTACATGTATGATATTTAGTGTAGACTGTTATGATGGGAGACTGTTATTCATCTATTAGTTATAGACTGTTATGATGGAAGACTATTAATTGTGATGATATCTGCGACGGGGATGACAAATATACCTATGCTGGGTTATAAGCGATGATCTGATATACAAAGGAGGTGCTGTCCAAATTTTAAAAAAATATAATGTGTATTTTTATGATGATGTGTGTCTGTGTTTACAGTGAATATGAAATGCAGTGTTCGGAACCATCGACAGTTTCGATTACTGTCGATGGTTCGAATACTGCACTTCACACACACTGTAAACACAGACACACAGCATAACAAAAATACTATTTTTTTAATTTTTTTCTAACATCTGCGACGTATAGCGACGTTCTGTGACGTTTTGTGACATACAGAACACGTCGCTATACGTCGCCAAATAGTGACGTAACGTCGCTATACGTCGCTATACTGCTGACATTGCATATGACCACCTGAGAGCTGACGTCGCTAAAGCGGTCGCTAGGCATCGCTAAAATGCTGACGTGGCTGTCATGCCATGTCATCATATATAACGTTGACGGCGTCGCTAAGTGGTCGCCCTATGTCGCTATAGTGGCGACGTATGATGACGTCGTTATCTGTCGCTAATGTTGCGACGTCTAGCGACACTAAACGTGACGTCGCAACTAGCGACGAATTGCGACAAAATTGTAATCTGCGACAAGCCTATACGCGACATCCAAATTTTGTCGCTAAATACGTCGCTAATAGAAATTAGCAACGGATTTCGCTTTTTTAGCGACGTATTCGGACGTCGCTAAAAGGGGTTATTTTAGTAGTGATAACATAAGTAAGCATGTGAATAGTTTTATGGTATAGCAGTTCCACACAAGTAAACATGTACAATTATATACAATAGTTATGTAACATTGGGTCCTCGACTCTATAACTAGCATTCGGACTATTGATGTTATCGATTGATTGGAGAAAGAGGGTCAAGAAGAGAATGTCGAGCCACTCCCCGTTGATTGAATGAGCGAGTGGAATGAGCCTTCTAAGTCCTATGGTCGCTTAAGCGATCACTTGAAATCACATAAGCAAACGATCAATACTCTATCTTTCTATTTCGAGTTCGATATAAAATACGAAGTTCGAAGAATGAAAGCAATAAAATCTATCAAAAACATTCACGAAAATGTATTTAGAAAACCCAAAGCCAAAGAAGCAAGTGCGGCATGGAAAGCAGAGCAACAGGAGGTCTCTCCCGACTCGGCTGTAGAGTCCATACTCGAGGTGCGACCCGCTGAATATGGGACTTTGATTCAGAAAAAGCCAATCCATAATGAGGAAGGGATATTGACTCAGCCGATCCCGACCAATCGATAATGACAGAGTTTCTTAACCGCGTTCTTTACGTCGAAACGAAGAACGGGGCACGGTGTTAGGACGAGGCACTACATGATCTTCCTCATACATGACATGAGCATACTAGTAAGCCACATTCCATAACTTATAACATTTGGCCAGTTAAGAGAGAGTGCGTCATTCACAATTTTTTTAATTTCCAACACAAGCCATGATCCAACATTCTGATTAAATCCAACAAGCTAATCAAATGCCTCTGCATGGAGTGGGGCATTACAGTTGGGTATACCAACGCTGATATGGCTGGAGATATAGACATGAGATAGTCGACTTCGGGCTATGTGATGATGTTTGCTAGTGGCAATCGCGGTTGCAGAAGTTTGTTGCTTTGTCGACGAGAGAGGCATAGTACATTGCGATGACAAAGACATGCAAGGAGTTATCGTGGATGAAAAAGCTGATACATAAAGTAGGCCTAAAGCAAGAGCAGCATACTTTGCTTTACGATAGCCAGAGTGTCATTCACCTTGTGAAGAACTAGACATTTCATAGTCGGTCCAAGAACATTAAAACTCGGTATCATTGGATATGGGTTGTGGTTGAGAAGAAGGATGTGACGCTTGAGAAGATTCATACAGATGATATCACAGTAGACATGTTCACAAAGGTTCTTCCAAGGGAGAAGTTCGAGTACTACGGGAGGATCGTCGGGATGACGACCCCCTCCACATAGTTGGAAAGGGACAGATTTGTTGGAGTGGGTGGCGTTCCTAACCTATGTGAAAAATATCCTGGAGTCAGATTGGGTATTCCTATATATTATCGAAATATTCTAATGGATTTGGAATGGGTATTTCTATCTATAGTAGGAATATCTCAATAGAGTTGGATTGAGTAATTTTATGTATAATTAGAATACATCAATTAGTTGTGGGTATGTGACTATATATACTAGGTGCTTACTCACCCTATAATATATCTCAGAGCAACAAGAGAAAAATGAGACAAGAGAGCTTGTGCAACTTTGTAAAGGAGAAAGAAGAATTAGAGGACGTTTCGGAGAAAAAGATCAATTTTGGATATTTATTGTTGTCTTATATCTTCGCGGTTGTAATCTACTTTCTGTCCGAGTAAGTTGTGGTGATCTGTTTGGATCGCTAGGAGCTTGTAGAGGGTGTATTCTCTTTATTTCAGTAGTGGAGATTTTTTAACGTTGGACTCCGATCGTTCCGTGGTTTTTCTATCTACTTTTTCATATAAAATCTTCGTGTCTTCGCTGCTCACACGACGTCTAACCTGAGGAAGGAATACAGTAGAAGATCCTGAGATCATTGACTGATCGAGGTTGCTAGAAACTGTCATCTAGGTCTCATCACTTCAGGTATAATTCGTAAACCCTAGTTTCTGCCATTGAAGAGTTACATCATGTGTCAAACTTGTTCATGTTTTATCAATCGGTATGAACACCCATTCGAGGTTCTAGGGATCCCCAATTCCATCAATTTTAGTTGTCTTTCAGTAGCAGGACATGTATTGGCAGTGTATTTTGGGTTGTTATTGGCGACCCCGTGTCCCTCAAGTAATTGAGCCACCTCCATCTTCAATTGAGTGAAGGAAAGTTTCTTCACTACAAAAATTTGTCAGATTAGCGACGGCTAAATACGTCGCTAACTCGGTAAAAACGTCGCTAAATCAATTTAGCGACGTTTAAGGTGACGTTTCGAGAATGACGAAAAAAAACGTGTCGCTAAACGAGAAAACGTCGCAAAACGTCGCTAGCGCGACGTTATTTGGCGACGTTATTAACGTCGCTAATTAGCGACGTAATTTACGGCGTTTATTGGTTGACGCTAATTAGCGACGTAAACGGCGACGTTATTGTGTTGTCGCCGTTTGGCGACACTGTTACGACGTTTTGGCGACGACAAACTGACATCAGATTATGGTGCCACGTGTTGCCACGTCAGCATTTAGCGACGCATTTAGCGACATTTATTAACGTCGCTAATGTTTAGTGACTAATGTTAACGTCGCTAAAAACGTCGCTAAGTTAAAAAAATATATAAAAAAAGGTTCCATAATACAAATGGTGCTGGAGCTGGCATTACTAAAATATGCCCTATTAGCGACGTCGTTTAGCGACGGAAAGAAATTACGTCGCTAATTATATAATATAGCGACTCCTTCCTAATGACGTCGCAATACGTCACTATTTAGCGACGTTCAGCGACACTAGGTAAAGTAAGTCGCTGAATAGCGACGTTCAGCGACATATTAAGAAAATATGTCGCTTATATTAAAATTATTGCGACGGTTAGCGACGTCCACTGTTGACGTCGCTAATTTTTTACTTAGGGCACAAGATTCCCTTTTCCCCCTCACTAGAAAAATCGAAACTCGAAATTTTTTCCTCCTTCCCCCCCCGGCGACTCTCTCCCCCGCGGTGACTCCCTCCCCCCCGACGACTCCCTCCCCCCCCATCGAGCTCCTCCTCCTCTCCGGTGGTAAACCCTAACCTAATTCCTCCTCCTCCTTCTCTTCCACACACACACACACACACACACACACACGGAGGGTGACACACGTACCAAGTATTTATGGAAATGCCCAATAGGTCATTTATAATCCTAATTTCAGTTTTGTGCATAAATGAGGGTAGGTTAGTCATGGTTAAGGTATCCCAATTGGTTTTCATATGGATTCCTATATATATCTATGTATTTTTGACCCACAAGTCATGTATATATGTAAATATATATAAATTGGTATATATTTATGTATGTGGACTATTTTAGATAAAAGTTTATAAATATATAGTGTGTGCGGTTGTGTCTTGTGTGAGAATGAGAGAGGGGGAAGTATGGCAAGTATCTTGGATATGTTTTGGGTTTTATAATTAGGTTTAATTTTGTTCAAACCCGATTCATATAATGGTTTTGATTAGGGGTGCAACTCGGGCGGGCCAAACCCGAGCCCGATCGGGTAAACCCGTTAATGGGTTGGGTTAGGGTTGAAGATACTCGGGTTCGGGCTCGGATTTGGGTTAAAATATTTGAACCCGATCAAAAATCGGGTTGGGCTCGGGTTCATGTGTCGGGTTACCCGAAGAACCCGAAACCCGACTTATATATATATATATATATATATATATATATATATATATATATATATATATATATATAAACTTTTTAAATAAAAAGTTTAAATCCTAAATTTCTTCACTCAAACTCTTCAACTCCTTATCCTAAATCTTATTTCAGTTTGTATTTTGTAATGATCAAGACTTGATTGTTATTTGATTATGTGTCTAATATTACTTTTGTTTAAAATTATTTCAAATATTATATTAGAACCCGATAAACCCGATGTACCCGACCCAACCCGAGTTCAACCCGATCCTCCGGACTCGGTCTTGGGCTTCATATGTGAAACCCGAGGTCGGGCCGGGCTCGGGCTTGGGCTAGGCTTATGATTCACAGGGTTGGGCTCGGGTTGACCTCAAGCCCGACCCAACCCGCCCGAGTTGCACCCCTAGTTTTGATAGTTCACAATCGGACTAGTATAGTCTAGTGTGTTGACTTTATTATTATTATTATTATTATTATTATTATTATTTTTTTTTTTTTTTTAATAATGTGGTTGGCAATCAAAAGTAGCAATTAGCGGAGGTGGTTAGCAATATTGACTTTTTTGGTCGTCCCCTTTATCCGGTGAGCTAATTAAACCGATCACGTACGTTGTCCTTTGAAGCGTATCCTCTAAGAAAAATTAAAAATAATTGGTTTTGACCAAAACCCAAGCTAGTAAGTCTACTACTGATATCGTCGATACCAATACTCATAGGAATAGTCCGATACCGATTTCCATACCTATATGTTGTTGCTCAAGCAGTTTATAGCTACAAATGCGTAAGTGCAACATGAAAATCTCATCTGTTAAATATTATGTTATCTAAGAGCATCATTAGTAAGTGCAATTCATTACTACAGTGTATAGAGTATCCTAGAAGTGTAGGTATGATTGGTATATCGTATTACATAGAGTGTATAGAGTATCCTTTCGGTCTATAAGAGTTACTTCACTCACTTTGTCAAGACAAGTAAACTTTTTAAATGTTGACGGTATATATACCGTCAACATTTGGTTTTGCCTTGTAGCTACAGGCAGTTGCCTGCATTTTTCCTTATAACTTGGCCTTTGGCCTGTGCTTGAGCAGTATGGACTTCCAGGTTAGGTGGTTAGTTCATGATTAGCATTGTTTAGATATTAGTTTCAGTTAAAGGGTTAGTTTAGATTAGGATATTAGTTTATGTTAGAAGAAATATGAGAGTTAGTAGATGTTAAAGTAGGATATTAATTTATTAGTTAGGATAGATAGTTTGAGTTAGGATACTGCTCAAGCACAGGCCAAAGGCCAAGTTGTAGGATATTAATTCAAAAAGTTTTACCTTTCTTGACAAACTGGGTGAAGTAACTCTTGTAGACCCAAAGGATCGATATTGGACAGTTAGGATGAGTATCAGAATCGGTATCGGATTAGTATCGACCGTATCGGATTAGTATCGGTCTATCGGATACGACATTTTCACACAAGACAGTTATTTTAGTCCCAACACAGTTGTTTTTGTTTCTTCCTTCAAATTCTTTGTTTGTAATATGTGGAATGAATGAACAGTTTATGTTGCGCACCCATATCTAAACTGTCTTAACATTCATTCACTGACTGCAATGTGCACGTATCGATCTATCTTACAGAATTATTCTCAATTGGATATGGATATAAATTACTACTTACGGAATCGTTCGTGGATGTACAACCGTCATCCTGATGACATGTGCGGTGTGCGAGATGAATTCATAGAGGGTGTACAACAGTTCCTGCAGTTTGCCAAGGCGTTTCCTCAGTACATGGACGGTACCAAAATTAAGTGTCCGTGTGTGAGATGTCGCAACTTGAAATATCATCCAGAAGTGGAAGTCACGTATCATTTATACTCGAAGGATTTCACGTCGAATTACTATCAGTAGAGCGCGTACGGAGAACTTGTGTCTTTAGCATCGGAGTTGAGTCTTATGTGGATGTCCACAACAATGCTGCTTACGACGATGGGTTGGTGAACATAATTTTTGATGCGGCAGGGCCTAGTTTCGATTCGGACGATCATGATGCACCTGAGGAGGCACCGAACGTCGATGCTGCACAGTTTATGGAGTTGTTGGAGAATACAAGGACTCCATTGTATCCTGGTTGTGAGGATCATTCACCGTTGGAGGTGGTTACAAGACTGTTGAGCATTAAGTCAGATTTTAACATGTCGCAAGAATGCTACAACCGAGTGTTGGAGTTGATTATAGAGATCTTGCCGGAGGGTGCTAAGTTGCCTAAAGACTTCTACCGGTCTAAGAGGATGGTAAGATCGTTCTGGATGGGATATGAGAAAATCGATTCTTGTCGCAATGGGTGCATGATGTACAACAAAGACGACAAGGACGCAGATGTGTGCAGATTTTGTGGTGCTAATCGCTATAAGACAACTAGTATAGGAAGGTCTACCGGTGCAAGAAGACCGACCGATTCAATGTACTACTTGCCTTTAACGCCGCGGTTGCAAAGATTATTTATGGTGAAAGAGACGGCCGAAAATATGAGTTGGCACATGCGAGAACAGATTGAAGGAGTGTTGGATCACCCATCCGATGGAGAAGGGTGGAAGCACTTTGATCGAGTGTATCCTGATTTTGCTTCAGATTCGCGTAATGTCAGGTTGGGGCTATCTTCTGACGGTTTTACTCCTTTTGGTCTTTCGGGATCCCAGTATTCGTACTGGCCTGTGATTGTCACTCCGTATAACCTACCGCCTTGGATGTGCATGAAGACTCAGTACATGTTTCTAACCGTTATAATTCCTGGTCCGAACAATCCCAAGAGGAACATTGATGTGTACTTACAGCCTTTGATAGATGAGTTGAATCTGTTATGGGAAGTAGGCGCTAACACGTACGATGTTTCCAGGAAGCAGAATTTTCAGATGAAGGCAACCCTTATGTGGACCATCAACGACTTTTCGGCCTATAAAATGTTATTTGGATGGAGCACTCATGGCCGTCTCTCATGTCCGTATTGCATGGACCGTAGTAAGGCTTTTCGCTTGAAACACAGAGGAAAACCGTGCTTCTTTGATTGTCATCGGTAATTTCTGGCAAAAGATCATCCATTTAGAAGGAACATGAATGCATTCCATGTCGGCGTTGTAGAGAAGGGTGATCCACCGCCAAGGTGGTACGGAGCCACGATATGGGAGGAGATTAGAGATTTTCTAAGTGCTATCGAAAATCCTACAACTGGGTACAAGTGCAATAGATTTGGTAGAGATCATAACTGGACAAAGAGGAGCATATTCTGGGATCTGCCATACTGGAGTACCAATCTGATCAGACATAATCTTGATGTCATGCATATTGAGAAGAATGTGTTTGATAACATAATTAATACTGTGATGGACGTAAAGGGAAAAACGAAAGACAATTCCAAGGCCAGGTTGGACTTAGAAGAAATATGCAAACGCCCTGCGTTGCATTTGATAGAACAGAATGGAAAACAGTTCCTGCCGAAGTCAATTTTCTCGCTGGACAAGAAGGATAAAGTGAGACTTTGTCGGTGGATCCAGGGCCTAAAATTTTCAGACGGATATGTGTCAAATCTGAGAAGATGTGTCGATCCGAAGGAAAATAAATTGACGGGTATGAAGAGCCACGACTGTCACGTATTCATGGAGAGGTTAATTCTGATTGCATTTCGGAAATTCTTACCGCAGGCAGTTTGGGATCCATTGACGGAGCTTAGCATATTCTTCAGGGATCTTTGTTCTAAAAAATTGCTCGTTGATCGTCTAGAAAAGCAAGAGAAGGACATTGCGGTAATACTGTGCAAGCAAGAGAGGGTATTTTCTCCTGGATTCTTTGACTCTATGGAACATTTGCCGATTCATCTATCCTATGAGGCACGTGTTGGTGGACCCGTCGAATATCGATGGATGTACCCGTTCGAGCGACATTTGAATCACCTAAAAAGAAAATTGAAAAATAAGGCACGGGTCGAGGGTTCTATTTGTGAAGCCTATGTTCTCGAGGAGATTACAAACTTTTGTTCGATGTATTTCAAGCCTCATGTTGCAACTAATAGAACGAGAGCTTCCAGAAACGATGACGGAGATCATGAAAGTAATGATACAATACTGAAGGTATTCAATGCTCCAGGAAAGCCATCGGGTAAAATAAAGAAGAGATATCTGAACGATGATGAGCTAAGGGCTGCTCAGGTGTATGTATTACTCAACTGCGACGAGGAGGAAGTAGAAAAACTGGAGGGGTAAGTAATTAATACGTCTATATTATTTTAATAGTGTTGATTATTATACTATTACATTAATTGAACGATGTTGTTTTCAGCATATTTAATGATGATGTGAGGTCAGGTAGGCCACATATAACAGAAGAAGAACTAGAACAAGAAATGAGGCGTTATTTTCCATCATGGTTGAGTGCATATGTAAGACTTGAGAACTCTGTAATTACCTTTCTGTATATGCACTTGATTGAGAATGAGCTTAATTGCTTCTTTCGTGGTATTTAGGTCGATCGTCCATACGCAAGACTTGAGAATGAGTCTATTAGAACGCTAGCCAAGGGACCAATTTATGCTGTAAAAATATGGCCAAGCTACTATGTTAATGGGTTTAGGTTCAAGTCAACAACTTGCCCGATCAGAGACAACTTTGTGGATCTCGACTCTACCAAAAACAGCTGTTTGTGTATCAGATCTTCGAACTACAAAGATGTTGATGCGGGCAATAATTTCTATGGCGTGCTATGGAAGATCGTGGAGCTGACATATAGTTATGGAATAGAGCCTGCTAAGATTGTGTTATTCAGGTGTGATTGGTTCGATCCGATTGGAGGTCAAGATTGGAAAGTAGACAAGCACGGTCTTGTTGATATAAACTATCGGCGTCGATATCAAGCCTATGAACCATTTATCCTATCAAGTCAGGCTCAGCTCGTGTACTTAACAAGTTATCCTAAACGGGGAACAACAAGGTCGGACTGGTGGGCAGTATGCAAGACCAAAGCTAGAAATACCTTTGAGGTTGACGATATAGCTTATCAAGAGGATGAACTACCTCTTGTAACAAATATTATAGAAGTGGACACGACGAAAGTTTCTCATTACACATCTAATTGTGTAGAAGAAGTAGAATTATCTGAAGAGGAAGATGCAGATGAAAGTGAAGATGTAGAGGAGGAAGAAGAAGAAGAAGAAGAAGAAGAAGAAGAAGAAGAAGATGATGAGCTAAATGAACTAGATGAATTTTTAGAAGAGGATTAAATTTGTACGTTTGTTTTATCATCATATTTGACACTATAGTGACACTTTTATCATATAAATCTGTGACACTTTTATCTGTGACTATGATATTTTTCAAAAATCTGTGATGTCTATCATATAAATATGTATTTTTGTTTTATTGTCATATGTTATTATCAGGTATGACTAGACCATCTGGACGACGCGTAGGATTTTATATTAGGCAGTCCCGTCAGCCTAGGGCTGGAGATAGAGATTCCGTACCCTCATCCTTATCCCCGAGTACGCCATTGTACCATTCTGTTCCCGGTCCATTACTGGGACATGGCAGTTCCAGCAGGTTGGCGACTCCTCCCTCGTCGTCTAGCCTTCCTGATTCTGCGTCCAGTATCCCTGATCCCCCGTCCAGCATTCCTCCTGCCGACGGCTCCATGGGGGAGCTGATGCCGAGCATATGGAGGACGACGATTAGACTGATCCTGCCCAGACAGGAGGTGAGAGCGACCCTCCATGCGCTCCCCCGGGCGAGACGCGTATGGAAATTTGGACGGACGGGCCTACGAAGTAAGTTAATTAATTAATATATATTTCTCAAATGATTATATGTACATATATATTCATGAAAATTATTATTGTATAGATATCGGCCTTCTGCAGTACAGAGATAGCTGGGGATATTTCTGAGGCAGAACTATGGTGGGCCTTGGATTAACTACTCAGATGCTCCCGCAGATAGGAAGGCCTTTTGGTTCGCCCACTTCAAGGTAAAAAATTTGTTTATTTTTAAATTTTAATAATTATTTGTGTATATTATACAACTTTTCTATTTTACTTCTTGTAGAGGACCTATTTCTATCCGCCACACCGGACGGCGAAGATCGAGGGCCAATTTTCTGCCGTCGCAGGCAAGCTCATCCGTGATGCAATCCACGACCAGAAGTCTCGCAATCGCTCCGGACAGCCGATCCATGGTTGGATCACGCCAGAGCAGTGGACTGCAATGAAGGCTAGATTCAGCGAGCCCAGGTACCAGGAGCGGTCTGACAAGGCCAAGGTGGAGCGGTCGAGCGCCGGTAAATGGTGTGGTGGCTCCATTCTAATGACGGAGCATTTTCGTCGTCTGGTACGTTTCCTATGACGGACATTAATTTATATATAGTTCGATAGAATGTTTAATACTAATAATAGATAATATATTTTAACAGGTGGAAAAGGGTGAGGACCCGAACATGGTGACCGTCTTCCTGGTCACCCATTGGAGGGCTGGGGAGTTCATTGACGAGAGGGCGACGCAGGCATATGTACGTTCTATTCTTTATATTAATTTACTATAATTTAGAAAACAGAAAAATAGATATCAATATAGACTTTAGCAAACACTTACACGTTAGCAAACATGTTCTAGGCCGAGTTTGTTCGGCTACAGGAGGAGGCGGCTGCTGCTGCTAGTGCACCAGCAGAGGGAGGGGCTGGTACTTCCTTCCAGCCGCCTACAGCTCCATCGCCGGACGACCTCTGGATGACCGTCGTTGGCGGTCTTCAGAAGGGTACGTACTACGGTACGGGATCATACGGCACGTATTTAGCTTCGGAGTCATCCCGGGCCCCCTCTGTCAATACGCAGTCTCCGGCTTCGCCGGCGTCGTCACGAGCTCAGGATATTCGTCGTCAGATCGACGAGCTGCGTCGCGAGTTACAGCATTAGATTTCTGATCACCTTACCGCAGAGCGACGATCCCACCCTCCGATGATCACTAGACGATTTGATACGGTCGAGCGCAGTATACAGGAGCTGATGAGTCTGCAGCAGGCTACAGCTGTCAACTTGCACATGTTCACCGAGTCTACGCAGCACACAGAGTATAGACAGGTTAAGCTAGACTATTCGCAGAGGACCATGTCTGTCTCACTCACTCAGGTATCGGCTTCTCTTCAGGAGAGTACTCAGAGGATGGTGAGTACCTTTGCTGTGCATGGTGAGCGACTGCGAGAGCTGGAGCAGATTCATCCTCCCGATCCATCGACGGTGCCGACTCTAAATATTGCACTGCCTCCTACTGCCCCTACGGTGCAGCTCACACAGGAGCAGTATGAGTACATGCTATCCCAGATGCGCGGCAGAGGTCCTCAGTGATCTAGTAGATTTTTTTATCATCTTTGTATGTATTGGCCCTATGGGCCCATTGACCGTTCTGTACACTAATTTTTATTATTATTTGACTCTGTTGGACATGTATATTTGTTGGACATGTATGTTGGTAATATTTAATTTGTTGGTATTTTCATTGAGTACATGTATGATATTTAGTTGTAGACTGTTATGATGGGAGACTGTAATTTATCTACTAGTAATGGACTGTTATGATGGGAGACTGTTAATTGTGATGATATCTGCGACGGGGATGGCAAATATACCTACGTTGGATTATAAGCGATGATCTGATATACAAAGGAGGTGCTGTCCAAATTTTAAAAAAATATAATGTGTATTTTTTTTCAGTATTCTGTGACGGTTAGCGACGTATAGCGACGAATACCGACGAGAAATGGACGTCGCTAAACGTCGCAAATTAGCGGCGGTACATCGTTGTACGTCGCCGCCTTGCTAACGTGGCAGGCATTGCTACGTCATCACGTCGATAGAACAAAACGTCGCTACAATATCGTACTACGTCGCTAAGTTTGCGACGTAACTATCTAATCGCTCGATATCACTCCCCGTTCCTGGAATGCATATTTTTATACATGTACCGCTCATGTGTATTTATTTAGTATTTATCATGTATTATTCTGTATTTAAATTCTTTTAAATTTTCATGTTAATTAATTATCTGCTCTTTAAATTCCATGTTAATCTATTTCCTGTAATTTTATTTCTGCATTTTAGTACCTGCATTTTATTCCTGCATTTATTTTCTGCTTTTACCTCCTTATGTTGCTTTCGGGTTTGGCCTTGGATGACTCCCCTTAAACCCGGCCCATTAGCTCCCACCTACCACCATCTTCCTATTTAAAGCTTCCATCTCTTTCTCTCTCCTCATTACTTCATTCTCACCATTACTTCTTCTTCTTCCTCTTATTACTCTTCACCACCTACCAGCAGCAGGAGAAGGCAAGTGCAATCTTGCTTCTTGCTTGGAGAACCATTTTTATGGTTCATTTCCCTTCCTCTCATGATCCTGAGAGAGATTAGTTCTTAGCATTTTTGATTTCTACGGCTGGTTTTCTCTAGATCTAAGTTATAGTATTTTGGCTGTTCATGGGTTCTTGGTCCACCAATATTAGCATTTATTTCTGGCACTGGAACAAGGCTCCATAGGACTTGGAGTTTGGGAGATGTTTCACGCACACGTTCTTACGTGCTCGCGTAAATATCAGCCCAGTCACGCACACGTTCTTACGTGTCTGCGTGAATTTTCAGTCACGCACACGTCTTTACGTGTCTGCGTGTATTTTTAGTCACGCTCGTGTTCTTACATGTTAGCGTGTATTTTTAGTCACGCTAACGTTCCCATGAGCGTGCGTGTATTTTTTTAGTCACGCTCGCATTTGAGTACGTGAATTATTTGTCACGCTCGCGTTATCTGCGTGTATTTGAGTCGCGCTCCTGTCTTTGTAGTGCGTGCGTGACTTTTCACGCTCATGTCCCTGAGCTTGTGTGCGTGACTTTTTACGATCACATTGTGCGTGACTTTTGGCGTGCGTGACTTTTCACCCTCACGCTGCGCGTGCGTGCGTGAATTATTTGTCACGCTCATACGCTCACGCTTGCCAGCGTGTATCACTTTTCACGCTCACTATTCACGCCCATTTTCCACGCTCACCCCAGCTAGACTTAGCGTGACTTGTTGGTCTTAAGCATAGACTTCTTGCGTGACTTTTGGCCTTAGCATAGATTTGTTGGCGTGACTTCTTGACCTGGGTGTTTTAATTGTCTTATAATTATTCATTTAATGATGGCATGATAATTCTTCTATTATATCCTTACGCCTTTTTGTATTAACTTGATAAATCATGATATGTTAATATTATTAAATAACGATTGTTATGAGGAACGTGCTTTGTGTCATGATTGGTTTATGGATACCCAGTAGGACTGGAACTTGACCTTGAGAGTTGTAGACTCGACCCATGTAATACTAAATGACTTTCATGCCTTGTCACCATTGATAATGATTGTGACATGGACTAAATATTGATCATGCGTTCCTAGTTGGAACTAAGAGACTGGCTAGTCGTCTTACTGAATTGAATGAATGAGACACGTTCATGTAATGAACTATTATACTCGATTAGCCGATCCCGAATATTGGCATACAGGCACATACAGGCTTCAAAGTAATTATTTATTATTTAATTATTTATTTATCTATTTTACAAAAACAGCATGTGTACTTTATGGTCAAGGCATGATTACTCCGTGGTTAGACTTGATTGTTGCATCACACTATGTAAAACCTACAACCTAGCCGCACGGGTATCGTTGTAGAGTTGCGCATATCGTACCTCATACGAAAGTACTCATTCGAATGACCATGATCCACGGCATGGAACTTCACTCAACGTAGAGACCTTTAAGTCAAATAAAATAACGATGGCATGGAGAGAATGGATTCCCGAGTTCTTACATGGCAGCCCTCTTGGGACTATTAAGTGCCCGACGGGCCGGCTGGTTCCCACAGATACGGTAAAACTGTCACACGGGCAGGGAACGGTATCTGCTTATATTATTGTACATGCTATAACGGCGGGCGTCCCGCTGGGACTCGTCTAACTACATGATTGGCGCACATGATTGATTGGATAGACTAGCCTTGCTTGCACATAGTAAGAACTGAGGAATCCCTATATTGCATAATTCCAGGATAATTTGGGACTCATAATAGCAAGCCGTAGAATTTGATTGGCCGTTCAAGATGATTTGTTTGTGTACTGTACTACTCTGTTACCTAACTGGGATGATCAGAATGTCAGGACATGACCAGCCAACCTCTGTCCTTGTTTGGTTGGAAGGTTGGTTCGAAGTGTCGTGATGTGATATGAATCCTAGTAGCAAGCAGAGATCTATTATTATATTCTCTTACTTACTGGTTTATGTCCTTTATATCGTCCTTCCTTGTGGTACTTGCTATTAGAGGTCTAACCTCTCTGGTTTTGCATGGCCAGATTTAGAGCCGGTTCCCGAGGATCTAGCGCACTTCTACCTCCAAGATGGTCAACACTAGAGGGATGATCGCAGGAGGATTCGAGTGGGTTTCCCTACTTCACCGCTCGTTTTGTCATTTACTTTATACTTAGCCGTTTGGCACCGACATGTTGGTCGGATCGTCTTGTACCTACTTTTGCATAATTGTAATTAAGTCAGACTGCAGCTGATAACAATTGTGTATACTTGCTATATCATCTGGCTATATTTTGTAAAGCCAGATCTCAAGAACATTTTGACTAAGCGTTTGGGACGCCTTACTGCTTTATCTTACATGTTCTCTATTACTGTTTCCTTGTTTGAATGATTGAGACAATAGATGTGAAATGACCATAGTAAGACCTTTATGTAGAATGCACCCCCTCGTCTGGTTAGACAGCATTGATCGTATTATACGGTATTCATCTACCCGTAATACGTAGCTGGCTGAGTCATTCCCCCGCTCTCCAGTATTCTGGTTCTGGGGCGTGACAAGGTTTTAGTGGTGGCCCATGCAGATCTGATTTCAGACTTGTGGGGTGTTTTGATTTATAGGATGTCTCAATCACACATGTTTCCCCTTGATCTCCTGATTCGTTATTCTCAACTCTTGCTTGACATTCCGATATCCTTTGACTTCATTGATCCTTCATGTCCGGTCGTTTGATTGTTCTCTTGTCCCTTTTCTTAGGGGCACCTCATCCGCACCTGTCAGAGCTGGACAACCGCAGGAGCAACATGGACCACCTGACCCTGTTGGTCAGCAACAAGGGCCAGTACTAACTCAAGAGGCTACCCAGGAAGAAGTGATAGTAGAACCAGCAACTGGATCGCAGTATCCGGATGTTCCACCACCACCGACAGTTCCACCTACCCAAGTGGACACACCAGCCCTTCTGGAGATCATAAGAGGAATGATGGCCACTCAGCAACATCAGATGTTGGTCCAGCAGCGCATGCACACTCAGCTACAAGAGCAGAATGTGCTACTTAACCAAGGATTGCAGACAGCATTGGAAAGAGGGGCAAGGCCAGATTCAGGAGCATCAGCTAGGTTTTGCAAGTACAACCCCCGCCATTTCGAGGGCACGGAGGATACCATCTCAGCAGATGCATGGCTTAAGGATATGGAGGCTATTCTGACAGCAGCTAAGGTACCAGCAGAAGAACGTGTGGATCTAGTGAAGTTGTTACTTCAGGATCTCGCACGTAATTGGTGGGAATCAGAGGAAGTGGGCATCAGACGCCCTGTGGCTTGGGATGATTTCACAGCAAGATTCAAGATGAAGTACTATGGAGTTGTGGCACGGTTTGAGCTACAACAGAAGTTTATCAGCCTCAGGCAGGCCGGCAAGACGGTAGATGCTTATGCAGCAGAATTCTGCAGATTGAGTAGATTCGCCCCAGAGATGGTAGCAACAGAGAGCCAGAGGGCCATGAGGTTTCAGCAAGGGTTTCATCTTGAACTCTTGCAATTGATAGAGGGGCACAATTACCAAACTTTTGACGAAGTATTGACGGCGACTCGAAGGCATGAGATCACCATACAGAGGCTTGCAGTAAGGACTGGGGGTCAGAAGAGATCCCACAGTCAGATTGAAGGAGGAGGGGGAGCAGCGCCCCGAGCAACAGCACCATCCACTGGCATTCGTATCCACGATGTGGCGATACGAGGACCAGCACCACCCAGGCAGCAGCAGCAACAGCATCAGAGGAAGAACCAGCAACCCCCGACGGGCTGCACTTATTGTGGAAAGATGGGACACACTAGAGATGTATGTCAAACATTGAATGGACTGTGTCTGATATGTGGAAATCCAGATCATCGGATTACCACATGTCCCATAAATTCGAGGGCAGGAGGACCAGGGCAGCAGTTTTCTGCTCTGCCAGTACCAGGGGCAGGACAATATCGAGGACCAGCAGTGGCAGTAAGGCCATTGGCACAGCGTCCGCAGGCTCAGATGTTTCGGCAGCAGGGACCGCCGATGCAGCAACACCAGCATAGACCACCCCAATATCATCAAGGAAGAGGCCAGCAGCAGCATCAGGTTAGGCCGCAGCATGGAAGTCAGCAAGGAGGTCGAGGGCAAGCATTCACTTTATCCTTGGAGGAGGCATTGGCATCGGGAGATGTTGTGGCAGGTAACATCCTCGTCGCCTCATATTTCGCAGTAGCATTATTTGATTCGGGAGCATCCCATTCATTTATATCTGCACAATTTGCGACACGACTAGGAATGGAGTTCGAGGCATTGCCAGGGAGGTTGAATATACTCACTGGTAATGGGCTCGTAGGGGTTAGTAGAGTTATTCTAGCGTGTAGCGTTGTAGTTTGCGGGCATTCCTTACCCGCCCGGTTGATAGAATTTCCTGTCAGAAATTTCGACGTTATCTTAGGCATGGACTGGCTGAAAGACAGTCATGCGATAATAGATTATCGTAGAGGGAGTGTATCTTTTGATATTCCAGGCATGAAGAGATTCACCTTAGTCAGATCAGAGGCAACTCAACCAGAGCAGGGAATAGTAGCGACAATGGAAGAAGTTCAGATCCCGAAGGTAGTTGAAGAATTCCTAGACGTATTTCCCGAAGAGCTTCCAGGACTACCACCGATTAGGGATATTAAGTTCAGTATAGAATTGGCACCAGGAACTAAACCAATATCAGATCGGGTTTACAGAATGGCAGATTCAGAGCAGGCCAAGGTATATCAGCATATTGAGGAACTGAAGGAGAAGAAGTTTATCCAAGCTAGTGTATCACCGTGGGCAGCACCAGTAGTACTTGTGGAAAAGAAGGATGGGTCATCCAGATTGTGCATTGACTACAGGAAGCTTAACGCGGCAACCGTGAAGAACAAGTATCCATTACCCAGGATCGACGACTTATTTGATCAGTTGAGCCAGGCTAGAGTTTTCTCCAAGATAGATCTTCGTTCGGGGTACCATCAGGTGAGGGTTCGGAAGGAAGATATTCCCAAGACAGCATTCAGGTCGAAGTATGGGCATTATGAGTTCTTAGTAATACCGTTTGGTTTGACCGATGCTCCAGCAATATTCATAGATTTGATGAACCGCATCTTTATGCCATACTTAGACCAGTTTGTCGTTGTGTTTCTTGACGACATACTCGTGTACTCAGCTAGTGAAGAGGAGCATGAAGACCACCTCAGGAAAGTGTTGCAGATTCTGAGAGAGAACCAGTTGTATGCCAAGCTCAGTAAGTGTGAGTTCTGGACGGATCACATTTCATTTTTGGGTCATATCATATCAGGAGCTGGAGTAGCAGTAGATCCCAAGAAGGTAGAAGCAGTAGAGAGTTGGCCAGTACCCAAGACCGTAGCAGATGTGCAGAGTTTCTTGGGATTGGCAGGATATTACAGAAGGTTTGTGTCAGATTTTGCAAGGCTTTCAGTGCCCATGACCCGCTTGACCCGGAAGGATGTGCCATTTGATTGGTCGACAGAATGTCAGGCATCATTCGAGACTTTGAAGCAGAAGTTGATATCAGCACCTATCCTTACGTTGCCAATTGGACCCGGAGGTTTTACAGTATATTGTGATGCGCAGGGAAGGGACTTGGATGTGTCTTTATGCAACATGGGAAGGTGATAGCATATGCATCTAGGCAGCTTCGGGACCACGAGAAGAATTACCCAACTCATGATTTGGAGTTAGCAGCAGTAGTGTTTGCTCTGAAGTTATGAAGGCATTACTTATATGGTAACCGAGTGGAGATGTACACAGATCATAAAAGTCTGAAGTACATCTTTACTCAGAAGGAGCTGAACATGAGGCAGAGAAGATGGTTAGAGTTGATCAAGGATTATGACGTGGAGCTTCAGTATCATCCAGGCAAGGCTAATGTAGTAGCAGACGCTCTTAGCAGGAGAGGCGGCGCATTTATGTTGACAACGCAGAGGCATATCTTAGAAGACCTTCAGGAGATGGGCATCGAAGTTATATTTCCTAGTGATGTAGGAGTTCTAACAAGTCTGCAAGTTCAATCCGACTTGGTAGACAGGATCAAGGCAGCTCAGGCACAAGACCCAAGGATTCAGAAGCTTAGAGCAGAATGTGAGTCAGGACTCAGGAAGGAGATGCAAATTCATGAAGATGGTACACTTAGGTTTGGATCACGTCTATGTGTGCCTAGTGGAGATATCAGACAGGAGGTTATGGCAGAAGCTCACAGTTCTTAATATTCTATTCACCTTGGGGGGACCAAGATGTACCAAGATATCAAACAGTATTTCTGGTGGAACGGGATGAAGAGAGAGATAGCTAGATTTGTTTCCCGTTGCTTGGTATGTCAGCAAGTGAAGGCAGAACAGCAGAGGCCAGCTGGATTATTGCAACCGCTTCCCATTCTACAATGGAAATGGGAGCACATCACAATGGACTTTGTGACTAGTTTACCGAGATCACCAAGTGGTAAGGATGCTATTTGGGTGATAGTAGATCGGCTTACGAAGGTAGCACACTTTCTTCCTTTCAGAATATGACAATCTACAGAAAAGTTAGCAGAGTTATATATGCAACAGATAGTCAGGCAGCATGGAGTCCCTGTCAGTATTATGTCGGATCGGGATACCCGCTTTATATCACATTTCTGGAAGAGCTTACATCATAGTCTGGGTACCAAGTTAAGATTTAGCACGGCTTACCATCCGTAGACGGATGGACAATCAGAAAGAACGATTCAGACTTTGAAAGATATGTTGCGAGCTTGCACTTTGGATTTTGGAGGGTCTTGGGAGAGTCACCTGCACTTGGTCGAGTTCTCATATAACAATAGTTATCAAGCCAGTATCCAGATGGCACCATTTGAAGCACTATATGGTAAGAAGTGCAGGTCGCCGCTTGCATGGGATGATATTGGGGAGAGGAAGATGTTAGGCCCAGAAATGATTGTTCAGACAGTTGAATTAGTTAAGGGAATTAGAGAGCGACTTCGAGTTACGCAGGATCGGCATCGTCATTGGGCGGACCAGCATCGTCGGCCGCTAGAGTTTTCTGTTGGGGACCACGTATTCTTACGGATCTCACCTACTCGTGGGGTCATTAGATTTGGCGTTCGCGGGAAATTGAGTCCGCGGTACGTGGGCCCATTCGTTATTCTTGATCGGATAGGCGATGTTGCTTATCGTTTATCCCTTCCACCTTCGTTATGAGAGGTGCATGACGTGTTTCATGTATCTCAATTACGTATGTATGTATCGAACCCAAGTCATGTCCTCGATCATTCGGAGCTGGTTGTTGGTACCAACCTGTCTTACGAGGAACAGCCTGTGTCCATTTTGGACCGAAGAGAGAAGATACTCAAGAACCGAACAATTAGTCTTGTCCGTGTTGCTTGGGATCATCACTCCTTGGGAGAGTCAACATGGGAACGTGAGGATGATATCCGATCACGGTATCCACACCTGTTTGACTCACAAGGTATATCTCTTTCTGTATACCTTGATTGTCTTGATTTCTCATGCTTATCGCCTTATGGGTAGAGCTACTTGATATCGTAGAATGATGAATTTACATATATAGTACTTGCTTTTGATATGGTAATAATGATTGCTTGCTCACTAGAATTGCTTGTATTAGTTTAGCCCGATGTTTCTATCCTGCTTGGATTTGAAATTCCGAGGACGGAATTTTTCTAAGGTGGGTAGAGATGTCACTTTCCGTTCCTGGAATGCGTATTTTTATATATGTACAGCTCATGTGTATTTATTTAGTATTTATTATGTATTATTCTGTATTTAAATTCTTTTAAATTTTCATGTTAATTAATTATCTGCTCTTTAAATTCTATGTTAATCTATTTCCTGCAATTTTATTTCTGCATTTTATTACCTGTATTTTATTCCTGCATTTATTTTCTGCTTTTACCTCCTTATGTTGCTTTCGGGTTTGGCCTTGGATGACTCCCCTTAAACCCGGCCCATTAGCTCCCACCTACCACCATCTTCCTATTTAAAGCTTCCATCTCTTTCTCTCTCCTCATTACTTCATTCTCACCATTACTTCTTCTTCTTCCTCTTATTACTCTTCACCACCTACCAGCAGCAGGAGAAGGCAAGTGCAATCTTGCTTCTTGCTTGGAGAACCATTTTTATGGTTCATTTCCCTTCCTCTCATGATCCTGAGAGAGATTAGTTCTTAGCATTTTTGATTTCTACGGCTGGTTTTCTCTAGATCTAAGTTATAGTATTTCGACTGTTCATGGGTTCTTGGTCCACCAATATTAGCGTGTATTTCTGGCACTGGAACAAGGCTCCATAGGACTTGGAGTTTGGGAGATGTTTCACGCACACGTTCTTACGTGCTCGCGTAAACATCAGCCCAGTCACGCACACGTTCTTACGTGTCTGCGTGTATTTTCAGTCACTTACACGTCTTTACGTGTCTGCGTGTATTTTTAGTCACGCTCGTGTTCTTACATGTTAGCGTGTATTTTTAGTCACGCTAACGTTCCCATGAGCGTGCGTGTATTTTTTTAGTCACGCTCGCATTTGAGTACGTGAATTATTTGTCACGCTCGCGTTGTGTGCGTGTATTTGAGTCGCGCTCCTGTCTTTGTACTGCGTGCGTGACTTTTCACGCTTATGTCCCTGAGCTTGCGTGCGTGACTTTTTACGATCACATTGTGCGTGACTTTTGGCGTGCGTGACTTTTCACCCTCACGCTGCGCGTGCGTGCGTGAATTATTTGTCACGCTCATACGCTCACGCTTGCCAGCGTGTATCACTTTTCACGCTCACTATTCACGCCCATTTTCCACGCTCACCCCAGCTAGACTTAGCGTGACTTGTTGGTCTTAAGCATAGACTTCTTGCGTGACTTTTGGCCTTAGCATAGATTTGTTGGCATGACTTCTTGACCTGGGTGTTTTAATTGTCTTATAATTATTCATTTAATGATGGCATGATAATTCTTCTATTATATCCTTACGTCTTTTTGCATTAACTTGATAAATCATGATATGTTAATATTGTTAAATAACGATTGTTATGAGGAACGTGCTTTGTGTCATGATTGGTTTATGGATACCCAGTAGGACTGGAACTTGACCTTGAGAGTTGTAGACTCGACCCATGTAATACTAAATGACTTTCATGCCTTGTCACCATTGATAATGATTGTGACATGGACTAAATATTGATCATGCGTTCCTAGTTGGAACTAAGAGACTGGCTAGTCGTCTTATTGAATTGAATGAATGAGACACGTTCATGTAATGAACTATTATACTCGATTAGCCGATCCCGAATATTGGCATACAGGCACATGCAGGCTTCAAAGTAATTATTTATTATTTAATTATTTATTTATCTATTTTACAAAAACAGTATGTGTACTTTATGGTCAAGGCATGATTACTCCGTGGTTAGACTTGATTGTTGCATCACGCTATGTAAAACCTACAACCTAGCCGCACGGGTATCGTTATAGAGTTGCGCATATCGTACCTCGTACGAAAGTACTCATTCGAATGACCATGATCCACGGCATAGAACTTCACTCAACGTAGAGACCTTTAAGTCAAATAAAATAATGATGGCATGGAGAGAATGGATTTCCGAGTTCTTACATGGCAGCCCCCTTGGGACTATTAAGTGCCCGACGGGCCGGTTGGTTCCCACAGATACGGTAAAACTGTCACACGGGCAGGGAACGGTATCTGCTTATATTATTGTACATGCTATAACGGCGGGCGTTCCGCTGGGACTCGGCTAACTACATGATTGGCGCATGATTGATTGGATAGACTAGCCTTGCTTGCACATAGTAAGAACTGAGGAATCCCTATATTGCATAATTCCAGGATAACTTGGGACTCATAATAGCAAGCCGTAGAATTTGATTGGCCGTTCAAGATGATTTGTTTGTGTACTGTACTACTCTGTTACCTAACTGGGATGATCAGAATGTCAGGACATGACGGGCCAACCTCTGTCCTTGTTTGGTTGGGAGGTTGGTTCGAAGTATGGTGATGTGATGTGAATCCTAGTAACAAGCAGAGATCTATTATTATATTCTCTTACTTACTGGTTTATGTCCTTCATATCGTCCTTCCGTGTGGTACTTGCTATTAGAGGTCTAACCTCTCTGGTTTTGCATGGCCAGATTTAGAGCCGGTTCCCGAGGATCCAGCGTACTTCTACCTCCAAGATGGTCAACACTAGAGGGATGATCGCAGGAGGATTCGAGTGGGTTTCCCTACTTCACCGCTCGTTTTGTCATTTACTTTATACTTAGCCGTTTGGCACCGACATGTTGGTCGGATCGTCTTGTACCTACTTTTGCATGATTGTAATTAAGTCAGACTGCAGCTGATAACAATTGTGTATACTTGCTATATCATCTGGCTATATTTTGTAAAGCCAGATCTCAAGAACATTTTGACTGAGCGTTGGGACGCCTTACTGCTTTATCTTTCGTGTTCTCTATTACTGTTTCCTTGTTTGAATGATTGAGACAATAGATGTGAAATGACCATAGTAAGACCTTTATGTAGAATGCACCCCTTCGTCTGGTTACACAGCATTGATCGTATTATACGGTATTCATCTACCCGTAATACGTAGCTGGCTGAGTCATTCCTCCGCTCTCCAGTATTCTGGTTCTGGGGCGTGACACTCGACGTCGCTAACTTTGCGACGACCTAGCGACACGGATGGGACGTCGCAAACAGCGACGTAGGGCGACGTATTGTCCATCTGCGACTAGCTAAAAAGTGATCTTCACGTTATGTCGCTAAATCCATCGCCAATTATGATTAGCGACGTAATTTTTATTATTAGCGACGTATAAGGACGTCGCTAATTTGCCTTATTTTAGTAGTGTGGAGCCTGAGCCAAAATACAGAATACGAAATACAAAATACAGAATCCAATACCTGGGTTCGTCGACCCCCTCGGTGGAACACTCAACACCGGCACGCACAATATATTCTAGAATATACAAAAAATATAAAGAAAAAATACTATCCGCAACGAACAAGGTCAATATATAATATCCTCAACAAACCAAATAAATATCCGCAAATACGTAAAAACTCAGTATCCTCAACGAAAAAACTGAATATCTCGAAATACGTACAAAGTTAAAATACAAAATACAGAATCTAATCCCTGGGTTCGCTAAAAATACAAAAACAAAGATTGACACACAGTTCTAATTCATATGTGTTTTAAGTGTGAGAACGGATGGCTCAGAAGACAACCCAAAATTCATTCTAGCATACATTAGTGTGAATCGTCTATGTTCTGTACATATGGTGTAGTATACGTTCTTATCGAATCTAGTATCTAGTATCTGAAGAATATAACAGAATCAAGATGAACTCACATAATGTAATACTAAAATATCATCTACTACTATATAAGATATAGTAATAGGTTGTCGTATCATCATTGCCGAGGGATGAGGGTCGGAGGACAGTCAATTCTATCTACGGCTACATAGTTTCTGCCTCGCCAGTCGAATGGCTGCAGGAACTATGTCCTGATCACCATGTCGTACCATACTTTCTGCCTCGCCAGTCGAATGGCTGCAGGGACTATATGTCCCGATCACCATGTTACCAATTAACCAACCAACAAAACTACTTGTTACAAATATCGGCACTATATGTCGCGAAACGTTGCTGTGACGTCGCTAATAGCGACTAATTTAGCGACGTTAGTATGAACGTCGCTAAATTCTAATTATATTCCCCTACCAATTTATTTCTCCCCATTTTACTCTCTCACTCTCTCTCCTCCCCCCTCCGGCGCTCTCACTCTCTCCGGCGCTCTCACAGTACTTAAGTGTGAGAAAGGATGGCTCAGAACACAACCCAAAATTCATTCTAGCATACATTAGTGTGGATCATTATGTTCTGTACATATGGTGTAGTATATGTTCTTATCGTATCTAGTATCTAAAGAATGTAACAGAATCAAGATGAACTCACATAATGTAATACTAAGACATCATCTACTACTATATAAGATATAGTGATAGGTTGTCGTATCATCATTGCCGAGGGATGAGGGCCGGAGGACAGTCAACTTTATCTACGGCTACATAGTTTCTGCCTCGCCAGTCGAATGGCTGCAGGGACTATGTCTTGATCACCATGTCGTACCGTAGATTAATGCAAATGGAGCTGGAGCCTGAGCCAAAATACAGAATACAAAATATAAAATACAAAATCCAATCCCTGGAGCTGGAGCTGGAGCTGGACACGGTGCTGGAGCCAGAGGAGCGCCACCAGATGACGCACAAATACCGCTCGAGTGAGCCAAAAGCATGCAGCCACTTCCCTCCCTCCATTCTTTCTCTTCCTCTCTCATGCTATCAACGTCACAACTTTTCCAGTGTTGCTCCCTCTAATGATGATGAACGCAAAAATCAAAGTCCCCCCTCTCCTTTCTCACTGTTCACAGTTCTCACAACAGGAAGTATCAGTGTTTTCTAGTTCTCTTCCATCCATCAATTCCTCCGTTCTGATCAAGCCTCCACATATGATATCCAACTCAGGTGTAGAGGCGGGGGAGAAGAAGTGGGTAGAAAAAGGAGGGGGAAGCAGCACAGCCGGCGGCATGACCTGGAGGAAGTACAGAGGCTTTCTTCAACATCCGTAGGAGAACTATAAGGATATATTTTTTCACAACATGTCACCTTGTCAAAGCCACCTCAGCATTCACTGTTGCCCTCAAACGACGTACCGCTCCTCGGGTCATAGGTGCCATCTGGTAAGATCGATATTCACAAATAATATAATTATAACATAAGCAAGCTAACTAAAGGAACCATAATATAATTTGAGTACATTTTTTGAAAGCAGATAAAGTACAAAAAATTTGATTTTTTGCCAAGTGTGAGAACGGATGGCTCAGAACACAACCCAAAATTCATTCTAGCATACATTAGTGTGGATCATTATGTTCTGTACATATGGTGTAGTATATGTTCTTATCGTATCTAGTATCTGAAGAATGTAACAGAATCAAGATGAACTCACATAATGTAATACTAAGACATCATCTACTACTATATAAGATATAGTGATAGGTTGTCATATCATCATTGCCGAGGGATGAGGGTCGGAGGGCAGTCAACTTTATCTACGGCTACATAGTTTCTGCCTCGCCAGTCGAATGGCTGCAGGGACTATGTCCTGATCACCATACCATAGTTTCTGTCTCGCCAGTCGAATGGGTGCAGGAACGATATGTCCCGATCACCAAGTGTGAGAACGAATGGCTCAGAACACAACCCAAAATTCATTCTAGCATACATTAGTCTGAATCATCTATGTTCTGTACATATGGTGCAGTATATGTTCTTATCGTATCTAGTATCTGAAGAATGTAGCAAAATCAAGATGAACTCACAAAATGTAATACTAAGACATCATCTACTACTATATAAGATATAGTGATAGGTTGTCAAATCATCATTGCCGAGGGATGAGGGTCGGAGGGCACGCAACTTTATCTACGGCTACATAGTTTCTGCCTCGCCAGTCGAATGGCTGCAGGGACTATGTCCTGATCACCATGCCATAGTTTCTGTCTCGCCAGTCGAATGGCTGCAGGGACTATATGTCCCGATCACCATTTTACCAATTAACCAACCAACAAAACTACTTGTTACAAATATCGGCACTATCGGTGCGTTCGAATCGGAGTATCATATTTTTTGGTATCGGAAAACAAATAATTATTACTAAATTATCAGATTTTTCGGTACTATCGGTGCCCCTGACCAAGCCCCCCTACACCACCCCTAACCCGAACCCAAACCCTCCACTCCCCCCCTGCTCCCCTCCCCGAGCCGCCCCCACCCCCTGCTCCCCTCCCCAGCCGCCCACACATACCCACCCCTAACCCGAACCCTACCCCTAGCTCCCCTCCCCCAGCCGCCCTCGTCCCCCCTGCCCCACCCCCCCAGCCACCCCCAGCCACGCCCCAGCCACCCCCGAACTACCCGCATCTCCCCTGTCCCTTCCCCCGAGCTACGTGCACCCTCCAACCACCAACAACCAAAACAGCCAGAGAGAGAGAAAGAGTCGCCGGAGAGAGTGAGAGCGCCGGAGAGAGTGAGAGCGCCGGAGGGGGGAGGAGAGAGAGTGAGAGAGTAAAATGGGAGGAAATGGAACCTAACCCGAACCCTAACCCTAGCTCCCCTCCCCCAGTCGCCCTCGTCCCCCCTGCCCCACCTTCCAGCCATCCCCCAGCCATCTCCAACCACCCGCATCCCCCCTGTACCTCCCCCCGAGCCACCCGTACCCCCCCAAACAACCAACAACCAAAACAGACGGAGAGAGAGAGAGAAAGGGAGGGGGAGAGTCACGTACCGGAGAGGGAGGAGAGTCACCGGAGATAGTGAGAGTCACCGTCGGAGAGAGTGAGAGCGCCGGAGGGGGGAAGGAGAGAGAGTGAGAGAGGAAAATAGGGGGAAATAGATCGGCGGGGGGGAATATTATTAGAATTTAGCGACGTTCAAACGACAGTCACTAAATTAGTCGCTATTAGCGACGTCATAGCGACGGTTCGCGAACACTAGCTCATGTAATTAATATACGTCGTTATTTCGTCGCTTACTTCGTCGCTAGTAGCGACGATTAGCGACGTCTCTCTAAAACGTCGCTAATGTACACAATTTAGCGACGTTAATCGAACATCGCTAAATTTATGTCGCCAAATGAGCAAATTTTTGTAGTTCTTGTCCCACTCTCCTGCCTCTATACCTCATAATACGTAATAGTTATTATGTGTCCCGACTACGAAAGCACATGCTATATTGAAGTTATTTTTTCGACTACTTTGTTGGAACCAACTTACTTCGAGATTTGACCATTGTCCATTTTGTGAGTCAGCATAGGTTAGCGAGGATGAATCCTTACTCAGCTGACGCAAGGGGTACATGTATCAATATACCTTATGGTTCTTCCTCTTTTCTTTTGTATTATATATTTGTGCGTTTATTTATTATTTCTGCTTCTGTTATTCTGTGTTTATGATGTATTTCCTGATGAGTTATGATTTTTCTGTAGTTGTTCTAGTATTATTATCCCAAACAAGGCTACAGTGACATGTATGCGACATAATCAGATATGTCGCAAAAATGCTTTGGCGACACAAATCTAACTTTCAGATACATATTGCTTATGTCGTTGAACATGCATTTTCTTGTAGAGATTAAAAACTTAGTGATATTTAACTTAATGTCGCTAACTTATTAATATACTCTGACATATATGATATGACATCGCCAAACGTCGCTATTGACAAAAATATAGCGACGTTCAGCGACTCCAAGGCGACATCATTTTCCATAATACTAACGGTAGTCGGTAGGCGTCGCGGAACGTCGCTACCAGTGACGTATGACGACCACTACCAAAATTTATCGTTTTAGCGACGGCCCTATCCGTCGCCAATCCGACGGTAATTAGTATTAGCGACCGATCACTGACGGTTTTTGGCCAAAAAATCCGTCGGCAATCATCTCGTCGCTAATAACGGTCCGTCGCTACGTAGTCGTCAAGCGACGGAATAGCGACGGTTTGTCGACGTCACAATACGAAGCATTAGCGACGTATTTCCGACGGACTGTCGTCCATTTCAACTATTAAGTACTGAACTGTGTAGACAATAGCGACGTAAAATTCCGTCGGTAACCCGTCGTAACAGCGTATCAGAGCGTATCTTTCCGTCGCTCATCCGTCGGTATTCGTCGGTAACGAACGACGGATTAGCGACGGTGTGCTGACGGACTATCCGTCGATCAGGTTCTGGAAATGCTTGGCATTTCCAGCACCATGGCGACGGAAGAGTAGTCACTAATCCGTCGCTACACCGTCGCCACAGCGACTGATTACTGACTTATTATCCGTCGCCATGGTTCTGGAAATGTCAAGCATTTCCAGAACCTTATCGACGGATTATCCGTCGCTAAGCAGTCGCTAGAGCGAGCGACTGATTAGTGGCTGATTATCAGTCGCCCTGGCGACGGATAGGCCGTCGCTATTCCGTCAAAGTTTATACCACCAGAACCTTGCCGACGGATAATCCGTCGATCATCCGTCGCTACCTGGAAATAGTTTAAAAACTCCAGATAGCGACGGCTAATCCGTCGAAAAACCGTCGGCAACTGGGATTATCCGTCGCTAAACGGTCACTAGTCCGTCGCTAACTGAGTTTTTTGGGAAAAAAATTGCAGCACTTTCCCTGTTCACAAATATATGCATAAACCAAACCAATATATAATGCACACCAATTATCCAACAATCACACAGACCAAATATATAATGCACACCAATTATCCAAGAATCACATAGACAAAATATGCACATACGAATTTAATGCACACCAATTATCCAAGAATCACAGACCAAACCAAATTAATAGAAAATAAACATCAATTATCCTAAAGAGTAACATAATATCCGGTGCTATAAGCCGATTATAGCACAATTAATTCAAAGCTCTCACAAATAATCCAAATTTTCTTAATACAATATTTTAAGAAGGAGGAGGTCGATTGTTCGGTGGTGGTAATCCCATATACGACCGACGAATATACTCCTCCATAAGGTACAGAGGCAAGCCGTCGTAGACACTGCTCGGAAGTCGGCGTAGCTGCTCTGCGGACATGAGATCCAGGAGTGACGTCACAGTCGTAGGTGGTACCACAGGGGCATCAGGGTTGAAAGAAAGATGGCCCATGAAAGACGGACCGACACCTGCAGTCGACGGACCAGTAGAAGACGGACGAACACCATCAGCAGACGTACCGGCAGCAGCAGACGTAGGCAGAAAGTACGTGGCAAATTGCTTCCGCAAGGACGACACCGCCTCGTGCAGCTGCGTAAGCTACGACCTAACATCATCATCTGCCGGGGCCACGGGAGAAGGCGGTGTCGGTGGAAATCTCTGTGTCGCCATGTACAATGGCCCTAGGGAGCTGACTCCGTACAGGAACCCTTTCTTAAAGCCGCCGACGATATCTACGAACAAGTCGTTCCGAGCGGCCAAAGAAGAGGGCGTCCGGAAGGGCGTCGTTTCACCGACATCCTCGGTGTCAGTTAACTAAGCCCGACTAAGGGCCTCACGATACGTAGCCTATCAAATGAATGTGTTTATATTATAAGATTTACCTAAGTTATAATCTAAATCCTATGTTTCACTAAGTTAAGTGTGAATCATAAGTTTACCTAAGTTATAGTCCAAATACTTTTAATTCTAACGTTAATCTCATAAACATAAGTACTTACATCAGTCTCCTTGGCCCTCTCGTCGACGAAGCTCCCGTCCTTCCGTCTTTTGTGCGTATACTGGAACACGTCGTGCATGGTGACCGATTCTGGCGCCCTTCCCTCCTTCACCGCCCGTTGGACCTGCATACAAAATTTTCGTAGAAACTAATTAACTCCTTTAATTAATAATACCTAATTCGATAGTGAAATAAATTTACGGTTGCTCACCAGATCTGCAAGTGTCGCTGCGTGGGACCTTGATCCCCCCGTATGAAGGCCCGCGACAGATCGGTTCACCTTCGCCTTCTCCGATTTCTTCTTGTACGCAGGGGTATCCATCATACCTAAGAGGTCCTCATAATACTCCTGCCGGATCCATTTCGGCCTCGTATGTCCCATTTTTAGGTCATAAATTATATCCCGTATCTTCTTCGAGCAAGCGCTTCTGTAGGTCCTGCGGATCCCCTTCTCGCGATGGGGGGGCCACCAGTACGTTGTCTAAAACAGAAAATCAAATATCACGTAATTTAAAAAATGGTTGATTAAAGAGTAACTAATAATTAACCAGAAGATATAGATATATACCCTCAACTCGTCGAGCCAGACGTACTGTACGTTTGGGGGCACCGACGAAAAGTTGAGGTAGGGACCGTGGAAGTTAGCCCTGATAATTTCTCCAAGGGCCCTGCCAACATTAAACGGAAAAAACCTACAAAAAAGAAACGACTAGATTATTAACTTGAATAAATGAAAGAAATTTAATAAATTAACTTAAATTTACTTACGAGGTCCCCGCGGGCCATAGCTCTCGTCGGAACTCGCCTCTCGGCCTCTCTGGTACCATCGGAGGATCCGCGGGTCCGCGTATGTACTCCCCAGTAACCGGATGGAACCGAGTATGGGGGTACTCCGGGGCCTACTGTGCAGTAACTGGGGCATCCCCTAGGAGATCCGCTGCTGGTGGTTCCGATAGCGGAACGGATCCGCTAGCAGATCCGGACTCATGTCTCGATGAAGTGGTCGATCGAGGGTGGGATACGTCTGTGCTCGGGGTACTCTCCGGGTCGGGCTCGCTCGATGGGGTCACATCCTGGGAACTTTGAATGCGTCCACTACCACCAGCACCAGTACGACCACGACCACGACCCGCACCACCACCACCACCACCACCACCACCACGGCCAGCCATCATGACCTGTAAATAGAACACATAAACATAATTAACAATATAAAAGTGTAAATGGATATAAAAAACTAAACTAAAATATACATACCACCAGTAGGGAGACGAGTGCCGCCGCGAAGAAAAAGACTAGGAGTGCCATCTGCAATAAGTAAATAATCGAATGAAAAAAACATGAATTCACGTAATTGCTTTTATGAGGTCAAACTTAATTCACGTAATTGGAAGTGTTTTTAATATACAACAATATTTAACCTAATCATCGTCTTCGTTCTCATCCTCGGCCTCGTCTTCATCATCATCCTCCACATCCTCATCCTCATCCTTATCTTCATCGTCGATTTTATCTGTATCCTCATCCCCATCAAATTCTTCTTCTTCTTCTTCTTCGTCTTCTTCTTCTTCTCCTGCCTCAAAATTTGGGACAAGACGCCTCTTTCTCCCCTGGTTGACAGCTAAGTCTTGTATATCAACCTCTTCCTCCCCTCTATTTTCCTCAACAATATCTTCAACATCCATTGTATCTGAGTGTTGTCCCAAGTATTGGGACTTTTCGATCTGGTCCTCTTGGTATGCTGGGTCTCCAACGTTGAATGTATTTCTAGATTTAATCTTGTATACTGCCCACCAGTCAAATCGATCTCTACGACGCCTTGGGTAGCTTGTATAGTAGACTTGAACAGCCTGGTTTGCTATCGCAAATGTATCGGACCCTCTATACCTCCTACGATGATTTATATCGACGAATCCAAATTGTTTATCGATTCTCCAACCGATATTTGATGTCGTATCGAACCACTCACATTTGAACATCACAATATGTATATCATATGGGCCAGTATATTGTAAATCTACAATATCCCGAAGCACTCCATAATAGTCAAAGTCCGGCTCGTCGTCATAGACGGTGCCTCTTATGCAAACACCAGAATCCTTGGTACTGATGCCGTCATTAATAAATTCGACATTTATAGCATTCTGAGTTGACTTAAACCTGAAGCCATTAACGACATAGCCTGGCCAAGTCTTTATTTGCTTCTTCGGTCCCAGTGCCAGATAACGAACACTCTCATGAGTGAGTGTTGTTTCAGGAAATAAAACCTGTAAACAAATATTTATAATTTAAATGTTTCAGATTATATATTAATAATCTCAATTATAATCACAGTTACTTACGTATTTGCGAAACCATGACGAAAATATACAATCAACCTCTCTTTGAAGTCCCTCATCGGTAATATCGGGTCTCCTCATTTTGACTTCATCTCTAAATACACTATTAGAGAAAATAAGAATATATAAGTGAAGTCACTTACTTCATCAAATTCGAGATTATAACGAGTGCAAGTGTACTGACTTACTTCTCCAAATCTCTCACTTCTTGTATGTCACAGTTTAACAAGACATATCGGTGAGCGGCATCATACTCGTCGTCTGTCAACCACCATCTTTTACTAGCCCCAACAGGCTTGCCCCTTACATTGAATCTTCCTCCATCCTCAACGTCCTCGTCATTCCTTTGAGGTCTATTTCGATTTGTTTTAACATGAGTATCGAAATAAATGGAGCAGAAGTTTGACACCTCTTCGATAAGATATGCTTCGCATATCGAAGCCTCTATATGAGCTTTGTTGCCAACTTTCTTCTTTAGATGGTGTAGGTATCTAGAGAGACAAATTACCTTGAGAATTAAGAAAGAATTTTAAAACCCACTGAAATTCAGCTTAAATTATATCGATATTTATGTACCTTTCAAATGGGTACATCCATCGATAATGAACAGATGCACCGACACGGGCTTCGTATGCTAGATGAATCGGTAGATGCTCCATGCTGTCGAAGAAGCCAGGAGAAAATATTTTCTCCAACTTACAAATTGTTAAGATAATCTTCTCCTCAAGTTCAACCATGTGTTGCACAGTCAACTTAGTTGAACAAATATCCCTAAAAAATATTAATAATTCGGCCAACGGAACCCATACAACAGAAGGCAACAACTCTTTCAAAGCAATGGGCAGTAATCTTTCCATAAACACGTGGCAGTCATGACTCTTCATTCCCGTTAGCTTGCGTTTATTGAGGTCAACGCATCTAGAGAAATTCGACACATAGCCGTCGGGAAATCTTAAAGTAGATACCCACTTGCAGATTATTAATCTATCTTCCTTGCTCAATGTGTATTGTGCTATCGGCTTACTTAATTGTCCAGCAGCTCTCCTTTGTATCAAGTTCAGATAAGGACGCTTGCATATCTCGGCAATGTCTTGTCTTGCTTTTAGATTGTCCTTCGTCTTTCCTTTAATGTCCATGACGGTATTGAAGACATTATCGAACACATTCTTTTCGATATGCATAACATCAAGATTATGCCTTATAAGATTATCTTTCCAATAAGGCAAGTCCCAAAAGATACTCCGTTTGGTCCAGTTATGGGTTTGTCCGAACCCATCGACACGATTGTTCGATGGATCTTCCATTACTGTGGGTAAATCCTTTACATCTTCCCAAATATCGTATCCCGACAATCTGGCAGGCGGATGAGAAAATTCTTGTTTTCCATCTCTGAATGCGTCCTTGTTCTTTCTCCAAGGATGACTCGCGGGCAGAAATTGACGATGACAATCAAAGAAAGAAGTTTTTCCTCCAAGCTTAAGGCGGAACGCCTTGCTATTTTGCATGCATATCGGACAAGACAGGGTGCCGTGAGTACTCCATCCCGACAGCATACCGTATGCGAGAAAATCATTGATTGTCCACATTAGTGAAGCACTCATCTGAAAGTTCTGTTTCCTGGAAATATCATAGGTCGTGACGTCGATCTCCCACAGCTGTTTCAGCTCATAAACCAACGACTGTAAATATATATCGATATTCTTCGTCGGGTTTTTGGGACCCGGTATGATAGCTGTCAAGAACATATAAGGAGTCTTCATACACATCCATGGTGACAGATTATAAGGGGTCAGAATGACCGGCCATCAGGAGTATTGAGATCCCGACTGCCCGAAAGGGGCGAATCCATCAGAATATAGCCCCATGCGTACATTTCTGGGCTCTGCAGCAAAATCTGGATGGCGAAAATCAAAATATTTCCACGCCTCTCCATCCGAAGGATGTGACAATTCTCCATCATCCTTTGTGCGTTCTTCGTTGTGCCACGTCATGTGTTCTGCTATATTCTGAGACATATACATCCTCTGCAAGCACTTCGTGATCGACAAGTAATGCATATACTTGTAAGGACGTCATTTTCTAATTGACTTTCCTTTTCCCCTGACTTTCTTGTAACGATCTGCATTACAGAAGCGGCAACTTTCTACATCCTCGTTCTCCTTGTAGTACAACATGCATCCGTTGCGACAACAATCTATCTTGTCGTACCCCAGTCCCAGTTGTCGGACCATCATCTTCGACTTGTAGAAGTTTTTTGGAAGCTCTTTTGATTCCTTCGGTAACACCTCCTTCATTAGTTGTGTAATCCGATCATAGCAAGTTTGTGGCAAGTTAAAATCGGACTTTATGTTCAACAACCGCATCGTCACTGACAGTACGGAATGTGGATCACAACCAGGATATAAAGAAGTTTCAGCATCCTGAAACATATCATAGAACTCCTTCGCCTCGGGATTAGGATCCTCCGGATCAAAATTAGGCCCTGCCGCGTCGTACACCATATCTCGTGCAAGGTTCTGCACGTCTCCATAATCAACGATGCATTCGTCGTCATCGACGACAAAATCCGCTGTAGCATTATAATCAAAAGCATAAGTAGCAGCATTCGCAACCTGTCTTTCGGTATATAGTTCACCTTGCGATGACCACAGGCCGTAATCATGTACGAAACCCTTACGGGTCAAATGATCTCTTACACTCACCACTTCTTCGTAACGTCTATTGCGACAATTACGACATGAACACTTGATTTTGTTACCGTCCATAAACTGAGCTTTGCTCATGGCATACTTAAGAAACACTTCCACGCCTGCCTGAAAATCGTCACTCACACCTATTCTGCTCTCGTGTTGTCGTTTGTACATCCATGTACGATCAACGAAATAACGATCCATCACAGATTAGATGTAAAAATCTATATAGTAAGACAAACTAAACAGAATTAGTATATAATCATGTAACTGGTGGATCCGCTAGTATTCTAGCTCGAGAAAAGAAAAATCTAAATACAGTTGTTACTAATAGTTCGATACCGATAGTGCGATACCGATACCGATACCGATAGTGCGATACCGATACCGATACCGATAGTTCGATACCGATAGCATGGTTTAAAGTATCGGCCGATATCGATCCGATACGGTCGATACCGATACGGTTTGGCATGTTTCGATCCGATACCGACCGATACCAAATATTGGCCGATACCGACATTGGGGGTCTTTGTTCCGGTCAATTCGGCAAAACCAATCGGTAAGGGTGACTACTATTTCATATAATTTCAAAACTACTAAGAAATAACGCTGAAATACTTAAAATTATGCCTAAATATATAAAATATATGTTTTTAAATATAAATAATTTATTAATAATTATTTGTTTTCCGATACCAAAGTCCGATACTCCGATACGATACCGCCGATACTACCGATATCGCCGATACCAATACTCATAGGAATAGTTCGAAACCGATTCCGATACCGATATTGTGAACCTTGACCGATAGTACGATACCGATACCGATACCGATAGTACGATACCGATACCAAACTGAGTCAATCTATCTATTTCTAAATTGCAAGAGTCTACTTCTAGGATATGGGAGCTATATCCTAAATATCTAGTCTAAAATTAACTTGGTTAGGATACTAGAGTGTCCTTATTATCTAGCAAGCACTACCTTAGTCTAGTCACACTAGCATTAATTACCTATAATTCCTACCATGTCTACAATCACACATTACACCCCAAGCCGTCCTGCATGCTAATAGGCATGGTAGGCCTGCCTTTTTATTCCTCACTCTCTAAAGCACACATACACATATATATGTATATCACAGTTAGATGTATAGATATATACATCTATATAGAAGCACACAACTGACTTATGCAGATGAAGAACTCGCACTGTCCTTGACACAGTGAACATATACACCAGGAACCCAAACACCATGTTCACATTTACTAATCCAAACACCACAAAACTAATGGATAACACCCAATATGGATAACATATTATTTAGCCAATATATAAACTCAGATGAATTTGATAAGCAAAGACCGTCGCCGCCCCCGACCAAAGCCCGCCGCCCCAAGCCCGCCGCCCAGCCCCCGACGCCCCCACCCCAAGCCCGCTGTCCTGTCACGACCCGCACCCTGAAGAAGGGCACGAGCACGTGGTTACGTCCAGCCTACGCCGCAGAATCGGCGGTAGAACGCTGTATATAGGGTCTGTAAATGCCTACGACTAACAGTTAAAATGTACCTGTACAGTATATACTCTCCGAATGGAGGTGACATAACAATACAGTCTCAATCACAAAATAAAACTAAGGTAGATAGCTCAGAGGAAAGACATATGATAGATGAAAGAGTAAATAAGTGCAGAGTCCAATACAAGCCCAGATATATACATCACAGGGTATCAAAATAGAATATAGAACTACAGTCTGATAAGCTAGCTGGATCACAGTCCAGTCAAACCTAGCTAACCTACACTACTCTGGAAGTACAAAATCTAGTGGCTCTACTATAAGGCCACGATCTAAGGCTACTCCATCTGACTCGAGCCCATAATAGGTCGAGCAGTCCGCCTCAGAGTTATCTGTAATATATCATAACGGTATCCTGTCAGGAAAATGAGCAAGTACAAACACTAACAGCAGTTCCATGTGAATTGACAAATTCTATAAAAGACAGTATAATGAACTACAAGACAAAGATATATGAAAACTTGAGAACCGTTCGGAAGCCGAGTTACAACCCTTAAACCAAACAAGGACCGGGGTTGTAACTCTTCTCCCGAGCAGAACTTAGTCTCCAATCAAGGTACAATATAAAGGCAAGTAGAGCATGTGAGTAACTGTATATCATGGCATGGTGAGAAAATACTGAATATAGAACAGAGCAGGATATACGATAAGATAAAGTAAATATAAAATGTGATTTGAATTATTAGAGCGTTATGTGATCGGCTTGGGAAACATGATCAGGCTTTCCATCCGACCGGCTATGAACAATGAGTATAATAGAACGGTAAGGCCGGTCACCATGGAAAGCTATGAACGATGTAGGGTCAGGCTTTACCCGTCGTGAGGCGAGGGTATAGCTATGAACAATGTATATAGTAGAACAATGTGGGAATTTGATCACACAACCACTAATAATTCCCCATCCCCGAATAGTATAAAGGATCCGGACATAACACATCATGACACGGGATTCAAAAGCAGGTGATCAGCCCACTCCCAAGTCCATGTCTATACAAGTACAAGTAACAAGTCGAGTCATGTACCAATATACGAAGTAACCCGGGAACAACATCTCATGACAGGATCCGACATATACTAGTCCGTGAACCATCGTGTCAGGAATCAAGTAAAACACTACAATTGAATCGGATATAGCAGATATCAAGACAATGAAAACTATCAGCGAATGTACTCGCCTGCTGTCCTGAGCTGTATGGTATATCATTGCTCAGAGCGGTATCAGAAGACCTAAATATGAGATACTGTAAGTTAATTTAGGTTTAAACAAGTTTAGGAATGATTTACAATGAATAATATGCAATCTAGGTCAAACTAGGTCTCACTGAGTCACACTAAGTCCTGTCAAGTCAATCTAGGTCAAATCAAGTTATATCAAGTCAATCTAAGCCTAACTAAGTCAATCCTAGGTCATACCAGTCATCACGGGTCAAATCAAGTCGAAGAAAGTCAAACGGGATCAAGAGTTGGCCTACAGTTGACTTTTGGTCAACTGGTCAACTACGGTCAACTCTAGTCAATTCTAGGTCAACCATGGTCAACCCTAGGTCAATGGTGACTAATAGTTGACTTTTGGTCAACTGCAAAAGTCTAATGGAAATCGGGACTAATTTGGGTAAAGCGTTGACCCAAAGTTGACTTTCGGTCCAAAAAGTCAACCGTGGTCAACCGGGGCCAAGACTAGGTCTAGGCGACTATTTCTAACTATTACCAACCTCTATAACCCATATCCAAGTCCATCTTGGACTTCGAAACTCATATCTTGGCCGTAGGCCAATATCCTATTTTACCCTTAAAAAGGGTAAAATTCTAGCTTCGGCAACTATCCAGTTAGCCTACCTACGCTTGATATTTTGACCCGATCTTCCTAGGATAGTATGATACTAGCCTATACATATAATATCTACCAAAATACCTAGGTAACGTGGACATTCGGTCCACGATACGGCCCGTTGTCAAAATCTTGAATATTTCAAGATACGCACCGATACGGCGCGATACGGGCACCCTACGACCCCGAATTCCACCCGGAAGCCTACCCGCAAAATCTAAATCACGTATTCATGCCCCACGCCAAGTTTCAACTCAATCGGATACTCCGAGCTCCGTTTCGCCCTCTAACTCGGTTTTTCCCTTTTTCTATTCTAGCCTTTTTCCTCTTCTTCCAACTTCTTTCAATCTTTCCTCCCAACCTCAAATTCTTTTCTAACTTCTCATGATACACTCATATTTATATCAGACTCATAGGTTTCTCTATAGGTTTTCCTACTAGTTTAGACAATAGGCTAACCTATAGGCACTAACTATACACTCTAGGCTCTCACACAAACTCACCAATACCCACACACACACAAAGGTAAATTTGGGACTGATTTCAAGTGGTAATGTGGACTGATATTTGGGGCTTGTGCAGGACTGATATTGAAGGGGTTATTGTGGACAAATGATGGGGTTAAAGGGGATGTGCAAGTGGGGAAAAAGTGGACTGCATAGAGTGGGTTTTGTGGACTGTTTTGGGACAGAAAATGTGGGTCTTGGGGGACAGCCAAGTGCTGTCCCCATGGCTGTTCTGTAGCTGTGTTTGGACAGTATTTAGGTGCTATAAGGGACAGCCAATAGGGGAAATTATGGACAGATTTTGGGGCTAAAGGGGACAGCAGTTCATGGGTCAAATAGGGACTGTTTAGGGGTGTTTTTGGGACAGCCAATAGGGGTTTACAAGGGCTGTGAAGAGGAAAATTTAGGGGCTGTTTTGGACAGCAGTTTGGGTGGTTTGGGACAGCAGGTTGGGCTCCCCCTTCCTCTCACTAAACACCCACACAACACCCTCAACTCCCTCTCTATATCTCCTCTCTTCCACTCTACCAAATTCCTTCACTAACCACTAACATTTCCACAAGCACCACTCCCTCATCCCCTCTCTACCAACACAACATACACACACACACAACCACATGGACACACTCTCATCCACACATGGACACACTCTCATGACACAACTATCACTCTCCTCTACACACACACAAATACATATATAAATACACACACATAAATACACATGAATATATATATATATATATATATATATATTTTTATATATATATATATATATATATATATATATATATATATATATATATATATATATATATATATATATATATATATATATATATATATACCACTCTAAAAGAATAAAACCATAATTAATCCTTAAACTAAAATTTAAGGAAACCTACAAAATCTAGGGTCAACATGTAGAGAATGGTCCCCCCCTATAATTTATGTGAAAGAATAAATGAAATGGAGAATTAAATGGGGGTTTAAATGACATACCTAATGTAGATTTGAAGGAGGAAGAAGAAGCTTGAAGGAAAAAAATGAAGAGAGAAGAAGAAGACTTAGTGATGAAGTATGGAGAGGTGGAGGGGGTCTATATGACCAGCCATGGTGGTCAAAGGTAGGGGCACTTGTAATTACAAGTTTGCCCCTCCCTAGCTTCTAGGCTAAGTTAAGTCCCAAAATTGGTTTCGAAAGTTGCTAAAATTAAATAAAAATTATAATTAAACTAAATTACTCATGGGGGACTAGTCCAAACTCTTAAACCCTAAAGTTTAGTGTGGTGGGCCATGGTTAGCTAACAGGCTAATTACAGCTCAAGTCGAAATTCACCGGGGTCCCGAATTAACTCGGAATGCGATGAAATTCGAACCCGACTCCTATAATAATTAAATAATAATATTCATGAAATAAAATTCCCAAAAATATTATAAAATAGAAAATTACCATTTTACCCCTAACTGGAAAAAGTGAGGGTGACAAGTCTATCCACCTTAAAAAAAATTCGTCCTCGAAATTGAAACCAAACAATAGTAAATTATCAAAATCACAAGTCATGGCTTAAAATTTAAAATGGTTTAAAATCTCAAAAATCAAAGCATGAATTAAATGACTAAAATGATAAAATTTAAAATTACTCTCAACTAGGAACTGGGTGCTATAAGTCTATCCACCTTAAAAGAATTCATCCTCAAAAAATTAAAACAAGTAAACACAGAAAAATTATGCAGTTCGATAATCATATACGTCTGTCCAATCATCATGATACTCAGAATCTCCGTCATGCCAGTGAGCAAGGCTATGATACTCACAGAGTCCTCGACTAAGGTATATACCTCTAGAATTATGGTATTTAAAATTTTTGCATTGCCGCTAGCTTGGCAGCGAAAACCTTAAATTTCCACACCCAAGAAATACGACCATAATTCGACTATATGTCCTCACTATGCCTGCTAGCATGACCCTAGAGTATTCTAAAATCTCATAATCGAGGCGACCTAGCCCATACGACTTATCTCAGAAGGAAATCACATCACAAGAACAAATTTTCATCCAACGATCAAAGAACAGATAGAATCGAATTTCAAGACAGTTTATAAGAAGGTAAATGCGGAAAGGAGATCGAAAGATTGGAACCTGCTATCTGCTCTGCTACTGCCTGAGTGGGCTCAACTGTCATGGCGAAAGCACGCCCTTGCTGGCCTCCTCTAGCCTGCTGCACTCCGTCCTGGCCTGCCTGTCTGGCTGCACGGGCAGCACAGTTCTTCACCTGGTGGTCTGGAGCTCCACAGAATAAATAAACTCCCTGCTTCATCCTACAATCCTTTCGGGTGTACCCCATCTTCTTGCAAAAGGTACACAGGATGGCCTGCCTCTGGCCCTGTCCCTGGTGCTGCTGGGCACGCGCTGGTGCCTGCTGAATCTGCAACAGAGGCTGCTGCTGCTGAATATGGGGACGCTTGGACGGTCCCGTACTGGAACTCGCCCCCATAGCATCTCCGCTCCTCTTCGGCATGAGGCCGAAGTCCTCCTCTGCGATCTGCGCGTCCATCAATATCTGATCGAACGTCGCGTCACGGCGACCCGAGGTACGGGTGCGCACTGCATGAATAAGTCCCCTGTGGAACTTACGAGCCTTCTGCCCCTCATCCTGGATCATGTCGGGAGCAAACCTGCTAAGGCGGAAGAACTCAGCTGTATACTCGTCCACCGACGAGTTCCCCTGCACTAGACCCACGAACTGGCCCTCCAATGCTGAAAGAGCCACGTCCGGGAAGAACTTCTCCTTGAAGAGCCTCCGAAAGTTCTTCCAAGTCAGCCCTCTCACCGACGCACGAGGATCCGTGCGGTACAATGTCAGTACAATGTCGAAGAATCGGCTGGCTGCGGCCGAAACCCAAAGCGCTCTAGGAAGCTCTGCCAGCTCCATGCTCCGCTGTACATCCTCTAGCCAGTCGTCTGCATAGAGGATGCCCTTCGTGCCTGTGAAGTCGCTAGAGCTCATCTTCCTGAAGTCCAATACTGTCCTCGGCCTGGACTGCTGCTGGTACGGCTGCTGGCCAGTAGGGCCCTGCACCGTACCCGGTGCCACTCTCTCTACTGCTGCTAGGGCAAGCTGATGCGAGTTCTTCATACTCTGCCTCAGCATCTCGATCTGTCGGTGTGACGCCTCCGACTGGCGCTGCGACGCCTCTGTCTGGGCCCGCTGTGTCTCCATCATCTGCTGAAGGAGAAGGAACATATGATGCGTATCCGTCGGTACCGGTGGTGATGGCGGCAGTATCTCCGGAACAACGGCCGTAACCCTCTGGGGTGGAGGTGGTAGACCTCCCTGTGCAACTGCTTGGGTCTCCAGAATAGTAGAATCACTGGGGGCAGTCTCGTGAACCTCCTCCTCTGCCTGATTAGATCTCTCAGGCAAACTACTCGATCCAGTGGCCTGCGGGTGCGTCTTCGTCATCCTGGAGACGAATTGAAACAAAGAGATCAATATGGCACATGAGTAGATTATCAAGGAAGGACAGTTAATTTAATACAAGGGGAGTAATCATGATAATCAAAGATCGGAAAATTTTCCTATGTGTGATTGAGAAACTCCTATCATATCCTTGGTCCTACGTCCTAATCGCAGGCTCGTAATTAGTACTCTAAGTCGAGCACCATTACGAGATCGCACTAATTGCGACACCGGACCTGCGTGGGCCACCACAAAAATGTGTCACGACCCGCACCCTGAAGAAGGGCACGAGCACGTGGTTACGTCCAGCCTACGCCGCAGAATCGGCGGTAGAACGCTGTATATAGGGTCTGTAAATGCCTACGACTAACAGTTAAAATGTACCTGTACAGTATATACTCTCCGAATGGAGGTGACATAACAATACAATCTCAATCACAGAATAAAACTAAGGTAGATAGCTCAGAGGAAAGACATATGATAGATGAAAGAGTAAATAAGTGCAGAGTCCAATACAAGCCCAGATATATACATCACAGGGTATCAAAATAGAATATAGAACTACAGTCTGATAAGCTAGCTGGATCGCAGTCCAGTCAAACCTAGCTAACCTACACTACTCTGGAAGTACAAAATCTAGTAGCTCTACTATAAGGCCACGATCTAAGGCTACTCCATCTGACTCGAGCCCATAATAGGTCGAGCAGTCCGCCTCAGAGTCATCTGTAATATATCATAACGGTATCCTGTCAGGAAAATGAGCAAGTACAAACACTAACAGCAGTTCCATGTGAATTGACAAATTCTATAAGAGACAGTATAATGAACTACAAGACAAAGATATATGAAAACTTGAGAACCGTTCGGAAGCCGAGTTACAACCCTTAAACCAAACAAGGACCGGGGTTGTAACTCTTCTCCCGAGCAGAACTTAGTCTCCAATCAAGGTACAATATAAAGGCAAGTAGAGCATGTGAGTAACTGTATATCATGGCATGGTGAGAAAATACTGAATATAGAACAGAGCAGGATATACGATAAGATAAAGTAAATATAAAATGTGATTTGAATTATTAGAGCATTATGTGATCGGCTTGGAAAACATGATCAGGCTTTCCATCCGACCGGCTATGAACAATGAGTACAATAGAACGGTAAGGCCGGTCACCATGGAAAGCTATGAACGATGTAGGGTCAGGCTTTACCCGTCGTGAGGCGAGGGTATAGCTATGAACAATGTATACAGTAGAACAATGTGGGAATTTGATCACACAACCACTAATAATTCCCCATCCCCGAATAGTATAAAGGATCCGGACATAACACGTCATGACACGGGATTCAAAAGCAGGTGATCAGCCCACTCCCAAGTCCATGTCTATACAAGTACAAGTAACAAGTCGAGTCATGTACCAATATACCAAGTAACCCGGGAACAACATCTCATGACAGGATCCGACATATACTAGTCCGTGAACCATCGTGTCAGGAATCAAGTAAGACACTACAATTGAATCGGATATAGCAGATATCAAGACAATGAAAACTATCAGCGAATGTACTCGCCTGCTGTCCTGAGCTGTATGGTATATCAATGCTCAGAGCGGTATCATAAGACCTAAATATGAGATACTGTAAGTTAATTTATGTTTAAACAAGTTTAGGAATGATTTACAATGAATGATATGCAATCTAGGTCAAACTAGGTCTCACTGAGTCACACTAAGTCCTGTCAAGTCAATCTAGGTCAAATCAAGTTATATCAAGTCAATCTAAGCCTAACTAAGTCAATCCTAGGTCATACCAGTCATCACGGGTCAAATCAAGTCGAAGAAAGTCAAACGGGATCAAGAGTTGGCCTACAGTTGACTTTTGGTCAACTGGTCAACTACGGTCAACTCTGGTCAATTCTAGGTCAACCATGGTCAACCCTAGGTCAATGGTGACTAATAGTTGACTTTTGGTCAACTACAAAAGTCTAATGGAAATCGAGACTAATTTGGGTAAAGCGTTGACCCAAAGTTGACTTTCGGTCCAAAAAGTCAACCGTGGTCAACCGGGGCCAAGACTAGGTCTAGGCGACTATTTCTAACTATTACCAACCTCTACAACCCATATCCAAGTCCATCTTGGACTTCGAAACTCATATCTTGGCCGTAGGCCAATATCCTATTTTACCCTTAAAAAGGGTAAAATTCTAGCTTCGGCAACTATCCAGTTAGCCTACCTACGCTTGATATTTTGACCCGATCTCCCTAGGGTAGTATGATACTAGCCTATACATATAATATCTACCAAAATACCTAGGTAACGTGGACATTCGGTCCACGATACGGCCCGTTGTCAAAATCTTGAATATTTCAAGATACGCACCGATACGGCGCGATACGGGCGCCCTACGACCCCGAATTTCACCCGGAAGCCTACCCGCAAAATCTAAATCACGTATTCATGCCCCACATCAAGTTTCAACTCAATCGGATACTCCGAGCTCCGTTTCGCCCTCTAACTCGGTTTTTCCCTTTTTCTATTCTAGCATTTTTCCTATTCTTCCAACTTCTTTCAATCTTTCCTCCCAACCTCAAATTCTTTTCTAACTTCTCATGATACACTCATATTTATATCACACTCATAGGTTTCTCTATAGGTTTTCCTACTAGTTTAGACAATAGGCTAACCTATAGGCACTAACTATACACTCTAGGCTCTCACACAAACTCACCAATACCCACACACACACAAAGGTAAGTTTGGGACTGATTTCAAGTGGTAATGTGGACTGATATTTGGGGCTTGTGCAGGACTGATATTGAAGGGGTTATTGTGGACAAATGATGGGGTTAAAGGGGATGTGCAAGTGGGGAAAAAGTGGACTGCATAGAGTGGGTTTTGTGGACTGTTTTGGGACAGAAAATGTGGGTCTTGGGGGACAGCCAAGTGCTGTCCCCATGGCTGTTCTGTGGCTGTGTTTGGACAGTATTTAGGTGCTATAAGGGACAGCCAATAGGGGAAATTATGGACAGATTTTGGGGCTAAAGGGGACAGCAGTTCATGGGTCAAATAGGGACTGTTTAGGGGTGTTTTTGGGACAGCCAATAGGGGTTTACAAGGGCTGTGAAGAGGGAAATTTAGGGGCTGTTTTGGACAGCAGTTTGGGTGGTTTGGGACAGCAGATTGGGCTCCCCCTTCCTCTCACTAAACACCCACACAACACCCTCAACTCCCTCTCTATATCTCCTCGCTTCCACTCTACCAAATTCCTTCACTAACCACTAACATTTCCACAAGCACCACTCCCTCATCCCCTCTCTACCAACACAACATACACACACACACACAACCACATGGACACACTCTCATCCACACATGGACACACTCTCATGACACAACTATCACTCTCCTCTACACACACACAATTACATATATAAATACACACACATAAATACACATGAATATATATATATATATATATATATATATATATATATACATATATATATATATATGTATATACATATATATATATATATATACCACTCTAAAAAGAATAAAACCATAATTAATCCTTAAACTAGAATTTAAGGAAACCTACAAAATCTAGGGTCAACATGTAGAGAATGGTCCCCCCTATAATTTATGTGAAAGAATAAATGAAATGGAGAATTAAATGGGGGTTTAAATGACATACCTAATGTAGATTTGAAGGAGGAAGAAGAAGCTTGAAGGAAAGAAATGAAGAGAGAAGAAGAAGACTTAGTGATGAAGTATGGAGAGGTGGAGGGGGTCTATATGACCAGCCATGGTGGTCAAAGGTAGGGGCACTTGTAATTACAAGTTTGCCCCTCCCTAGCTTCTAGGCTAAGTTAAGTCCCAAAATTGGTTTCGAAAGTTGCTAAAATTAAATAAAAATTATAATTAAACTAAATTACTCATGGGGGACTAGTCCAAACTCTTAAACCCTAAAGTTTAGTGTGGTGGGCCATGGTTAGCTAACAGGCTAATTACAGCTCAAGTCGAAATTCACCGGGGTCCCGAATTAACTCGGAATGCGATGAAATTCGAACCCGACTCCTATAATAATTAAATAATAATATTCATGAAATAAAATTCCTAAAAATATTATAAAATAGAAAATTACCATTTTACCCCTAACTGGAAAAAGTGAGGGTGACAGTCCAGCCCCCGACGCCCCCGCCCCAAGCCCGCCGCCCAGCCCCCGATGCCCCCGCCCCAAGCCCGCCGCCCAGCCCCCGACGCCCCCGCCCCAAGTCCGCCGCCCAGCCCCCGATGCCCCCGCCTCAAGCCAGCCGTCCAGCCCCCGACGCCCCCGCCCCAAGCCGGCCGCCCAGCCCCCGACGCCCCCGCCCCAAGCCAGCCGCCCAGCCCCCGAATGTCCCCAAGCCCGCCACCCCCGCTGCCCCTACGTCGATACCGCGACACAGAGAGAGAGAGAGAGAGAGGGGGGATTACCTTTGGGAGAGAGAGAGGAGAGGACGCCGACGCCGTTCACCGAAGCCGCGAGAGAGAGAGAGAGAGAGAAAGGAGAGAGATTGAATTTGGGGGGAATGTGAAAAGTTTCCTCCGCCTTTTCATTTAAGTCTGGAACGTAAATTTAGCGACGGAATAGCGACTGCTAATAATCCGTCGCCCATTAGTCGCTATTATTGATTATTCGACTGAATATCCGTCGCTACGTAGTCGAAGAAATGTACCGCCAAATTCCTACACAATTCCCGCCAAATAATCGACTACGTAGCGACGGCTGGACATCCGTCGCTATAATTCCGACAGCCTAGCGACGGATATGCGACCTTTCCTCCCCCTAAAATTAAAATAAAAATGGCAAAGGCGTGTGGTCGGTAATCAGTCGGTGAGCGGCCACGAAGCCGTCGCTAAAGCCGACGAAAAAATTCCGTCGCTAAACATCCGTCGCTAATTTAGTGTATTTTGGTAGTGGACGTTTATTTGATACGTCGGTAATTTTGATAATAGTAGCGACGTTCTGGAGTCGCTAAAAACGTGACTAATATGACTTATTTTGGTAGTGTTGCTGGATATCAAGTCCATTTTAGAACTGCTTAAATCTCTGGCAGTCCTGGTAGTGGATAGGACTGTCAGAAATTTTGGCAGTCCTGACCGTCGTAGAAGAAAGTTTTTAGTAATCATGGAAACATGTCACGTAAGAATTTTATATTTTTATATAATCATTAAGTTACCTTTATAAATATTTTTAATTAAATCTATTTTGGAGATAAATAAATTATCTACTCGATTTAAAAATAAAATAAATTATCTACTCGGTTTAAAAAAACTCAAAATTTTAAATCTATCTTATAGATAAGTATCTCAATTTTTCTTATTTTAGAATAAACCTTCATATATACGGTCTATGAATCCATTTTAGGTATAAATCTATTTTAGAGATAAGTATCTCAATTTTGTTCATCTCAAAATAAACCTATTTTAGAGATAAGTCTCTCAATTTTAAATCTATTTTAGAGCCTCTTATCTACTCCGTTTAAAAAAACTCAAAAATTTAAATCTATCTTATAGATAAATCTCTCAATTTTCTTTATTTCAAAATAAATCATCATCTATACTTATAAATCTAGTTTGTATGTTTTCATTTTATATGTTTAGTAATAATATATGTTTAGTAATAATATATGTTTTCCAAATAAATCATCATCTATACATATAAATCTAATATATGTTTAGTAATAATATATGTTTAGTAATAATATATGTTTAGTAAATCATCATCTTATAGATAAATCTCTCAATTTTCATTTTATATGTTTAGTAATAATATAGTTTGTATGTTTTATATATAGCTATGTGATTATAAAAGGGAAGTGCGGTGTCGAGAACACAATATATGGCACTATGAGGGCCAACTTGGTTTCTGGAAATTGACTAGTGACCAAGAAGCATTATTGCACGTATTTGGTTTTCATTACCTTAATCAAATACGTTTTCTACGTCACGATAGGGACTTGATTCTGAGTCTAGTGGAGCGGTGGTGGCCCGGACGAAATACGTTCCAGCTACCTTTTGGAGAAATGTCTATTGTGCTTAAAGATGTTGCAAATATTTTAGGTCTACCTATCACAGGTGAACCTATAATATTTGATGAGCAATTTTCTGCTGAGATAGCGATCACGACCTACCTAGGTGTGGAGGCACCAAAATTGAAAGGCAAAGGCCTAGTGTCGTATACATGGCTCCGGCAGAATTTTATGCACATAGATCGTATCGATGACCAAGAAATATCAGTTGATGAGGAAAGGGTAAGTATTACATTTGTGGTTAATATTTGTGCACATAGAATATATATCAATTTAGTTTAGCTAATATAATGTTTTTTCGTATTCTGTTCAGGTCATTGCATGCACTAGAGCCTATTTACTAGGCCTTATTAATGCTTTTTTGTTTTCCGACACATAGGATATGGTAAATTTACGGTTTCTATAATTTTTGAATGATTTGACGGAAACGACGAGTCATGCGTGGGGAGTGTCAATGCTGGCATATGTATATAGTGCTATGTCAGACTTTCCAGTGGGCTGGCCAGGGGTCTTCCCAGTGGACTGGCCAGAGTTTTTCCCAGGGGGCTGGCCAGGAGACTACCCAGGGGATTTCGCAGTGGCCCGGAGTGACAGATTGGTTCCAAGGCTATGGTTTGGATGGAGATTATTATACACAGATACTAACGACTCCATCAGCACCAGCACCAGCACCCACACAAGACGAAGGTGGTGATGCATCTCAGGAGGATACGATACGGAGGAGAGCCCAACTCAATCTCAGAGAAGTTGATCGTCCAGACTATTGGGAATTAGACAGACAAGGAAGATAGATGTAAATTTTGAACTTGTATGATGGTTTGTTCTTATTTATATAAAAGTCACCTTTCTTTGACAAACTATTACAGATACTTCACATGATGTTTCCTATTCATTCTCTTGGTTGATTTGTACAACTCCTTCTATTGTGTCCTAAACCATTACAATTACTGCATCGGAGATCTCTTGAAGATTGATCCTTCGTCATAGTACGGTTCTTCTTTGGTCTTCCGGCTTTGCGTCGTACATCTGGTACTCCAATGTCGCCTCTAACCAATGCACTTTGAATGTTGTAAGAGACTGGAATTGGCTCCAAGTGCGGCTCGTAGACACTTTTTAATGCTTCCTTTGAAAATATAGCTGGATAATAATGCTCAATCCTAATGTTGCAAAAATTACAAGCATAACATGCATGTACACATGGAAGAAAAGTATGATACCACTTTAAACATGAACAATAGTTTTCATTTAAACGAAAAACATATGTTCTATTTGTTTGACGATCTAATATCTCAAACAAATGACCCACTATTCGTAACATTTCCAGCTGATGGATTTCTTTTGTGATACGAGCCATCGTTTTTAACATCTTCGGACAAAAACTTGTTTCAAGATTTTCAGCTTGTTGTCTGTTTTTGTCCTGAAGTGTTATAATCTTGGCTCGAAAACCATCAAGTAGTGTCCTTATTGGTTTATCATAAAGATTTTTTATCCAGTTATTGAAAGATTCAGCAAGATTTGACGTATTAATATCTAGTCTTGGACAAGGAGAATACGCTGTAATCCAATGTGAGAAAACACGATTTTCATCATTTACTCCAACGAGCCAATTGTAAACATCAACATTTTTAGCTTTAATCATCTCCAAGCAATTATTTGCATCTGTTTCATTATAACATCTTGCAAGAGAGTCCAAGCTACGTTGAAAATGCTTTGATCTACATACTGATTTCAAATTTGCTTTAAAATGTTGAATACAAAAAAAATGAGGCGATTCCGAAAAAATAGCACGCATGGCATTTATCAATCCTTTCTGTTTATCCGTTATAAAAGAAATTGTATTCCAGGCATCAAAAAATCTTTCAAAAGATATTTTTAAACCATTTAAAAACCAATTCCAAGAATCAGTGTTTTCACTCTCAGCAACAGCATATACAATAGGATATAGTTGATAGTTAGGATCATGGGCACAAGCAATAAATAAAATACCTCTATATTTAGAGGAAAGAAAAGTCATATCAATACTAATCACAGGTAAGCATCCCCTTAGAAATCCATCAATGCATGCCTTCAAATAAATAAAAATTCTTTCAAACCTATTATTTTCTGTAATCTTCATAAAATATTGGCTACCTGGATTTATCTCAATAATTCTAAGACCATACTCTTCGAGACTACTATATGCATCAATATAACTACCATTTATTTTGGATAGAGCAAGTTCTCTAGCTTTCCAAGCCTTACAGTATTTAATATGTATTCGATGTTCCCTAAATATATCTTTTACAACATGAGATGGACTATACGACTGATTATCTCGAATTTTTTCAATAATATGGTTTTTAACCCATACAGTGGCAGCTAATGGATGAGAACCAGTTGTAAGTCCACCTAAACAAGAATGAATATTTTCTAGCGTTGCAATAGAAAATCTTTCGCCTCCACCTATGGCTTTAGCGTATACCCTCCAATGACAATTTGAACTGTCACATTTATATATAATTCTAGTAGCATTATTTAAAGTAGCTGAACAAGTAAAATTACGCCTAATTGCTATATCACTAATATAACTTCTAAATTTAGAACGATTCTCAAATAGTTTTTCAATAAATAATTCAGGAGTGCTAAGGCTATCAACAGAATCATCAAATTCATCATCTAAATTTTCAATTAGATCATCACTATTTTTATCATCGTTATTAATATCATCTACTACATGTTCTTCTTTAGTAAATAGAATAACTTGATGAGAAGAACTAGGACCAACGTTAAAAGTATTACAAGCAGGTATATTACTTACATTTATAGATGGGGGCGGAGTGACATAGATATTAATATACGGTGATTGTGCATTCACTTGAAGAACAAATTTCCATGCTTCTTCACTATCTACATTTATACAATTAGATACTGTCACGACCCACACCCGCTTTTCGGGACGCGAGAACGTGAGCAAGCCAGCTACGTATCAAGCGGACTCCAGCCCGACTCGAGTACGTATAAGCTATCAAGATTCATGGTATCATGGCTAATATGGTAATCTACAGTGTATCTCAATCCACAAGAATATATATAAGACAAGAATGAACAAGAATGGGTCATGGTCTGCAGCCCATTAACATTTTGTTCGATTAGACTCCAAGAATAATATGAGTCTATAAAGTAAGCAGAAAATATCATGGAACTGAATATAAAGCACGAGAAGATAATAAAGAAATAACACAAGCAAATACCTGTACCATATATCGCAATCCTCTACCATCCTGCTCTGCTAACTAACTCCGTGCAGTTGCTAAACCTGAAGAGATCATCAGGTCCTCAGAGGACTAGCAAGATACATAAAATATGCCTATCTAACAGTTTAATCATGCAGTAATATATACAGGGTATAAACTGGAACTAGACAGAAAACTGACAAGTGGCTACTGACAGGTAACTATGAACTCGGATACGTGATCAAGTATGTATAAATGAACTGCTGGTAGATCAATGGAAAACCAACCCTCGCCCCGAATGTGGACTCGCAGGTTAGTTTCAAGACAAGTCACCCTCGCCCCGATTGTGGACTCGCAGGTGCAAAGGCAACCCTCGCCCCGTCTGTGGACTCGCAGGTTGTGGGAAAGGCAAAGGAATAGCAGTTCACTCACTCATACTTACAGACACGACTCAGTCAAGACACAGGTGAAGACACGACACGACCCAATCACGATACACAAGAGAACCAATCTAATATGAACTAACAAGGCTAACCATGTATAAGGACTATAGCTATACTAGCATGTACGATATACAAATCATAAGTAATAACCAACTAGTAAAACTATATACTAATAGAAATATACATGTAAATAAACTGTAAAGGGAGGCAAGGTATACTTGCATGGTGGCAGCGCAAAGAACCAATAAGATACCGTCAACTGGTACGCCATAAAGTCCAAGTCATCACAACTGTCTCCGAAAGCTGAAACAATTATTATCAACGTTCTCAGAATAGTCAAATTAGCTAAGATTTCCTGTCCTTAAGTCCAATTCTGGACACAGGGGCAAAACGGTAATTTCGAGCAAAAACGATGTCCGCCGTTGGACCCGCTTTGCACCAAAAATCGTGCCAGGTCAATGGTCTCTAAAGTAGTCAAACTATATGTCTACAGGTCCAGTTTTTCGATACGAACCCAACCGTATGTCCAGAGTTGGATTCCGGCGGGCCGTACACAAAGTCACCCGTTGAGTCGGACCGTGGGGCCCGCGAAACGGCAATTTTATCAACTGTCTCAGAATCAGACCAAACTTGGCATACAGAACCAGAAAAATGATACGGTCCTGTTGGCGCAAGTTTCGTCTCGATCTGACGAGCGTGCACAAAGTAATTAGAAATTTACAAAGTGCACGATACGGTAAATTTCGACGGATACGCATCAAATTCGTCGCGCACACGCGACCAATTTGAATTTCGTCAAAGCCAACACGACCACGAAGCCGTTACGCACCTTTCAATGCTTTCGGTTCGCGACCACGTCGTCCGAAATGGCGGGACGGACGTGGTATCGGAGGATTTTTTACGTTTTCTAAAACAAAATTACATAATTTTTCTTGATATTTGTAGATAGATAACTTTGCGTCTGTTCGATGAAAACAGAAACCGCGAAATAGGTTGCGAAGTCCTATATGTTGTCAACAATTGCCTTCAAAAAGATTTTCTAAACTGTCGAGGAATCGGCAAATACTTGCCTTCCAAAATGGATTTCAGAAATAGTTCTAGTACCCTATTTTCGATGGTTTTTCCCAAGGTTTCAGGAATTTCTATAATTTATCTAAGGCAAACCAACCCGTTCCAGTTGAAAGGATGGATAGGGGTTATGTTGAGTTCACGTAGGATTTTACGGGATCTAAAACGATGGAACAGGTGAATAGAAAATTGATTGCAAACATATATACCTGTAACTGCTGCTGCGCTCCAGAGTTGCTTGCGCGTGGCCCTCTCGGTCAGCCGCCGGTCGACGGCCCCACGCGGCGGTGCGGTGGCTACGTGCGCGCGCGGCGGAGGGCGTGCGTTGGTGCGACGCGGGTTAGGGTTTTGAGGAGTTCCTCTTCGGAATATATACGTGTATATATACACGATGGGTTTTGCTCGGCTGTTGGTTGAGTCGGGGGTCGGGTTTGGGGAAACTATGGGCTGTGCTGTGAGATCCTGAGACTCGGTTATGGATGCTGGCCTGGCCTTCTCCAAGGCTGGGCCGATGGGGCCGTTGTGGAGTTGGGCTGGTCACAGCTGCTTCTCCTTCTGACTTATATTTAACTCTCTCTGTTCGGAAACAGAGCTGAAGGGGAATTGTTTGGGCCGCTGATATGGGGTTTGGGTTGGCTGGGGGATTTAGCATATTATTGACTGGATTTGGTTATTGTTTTATTAATAACTATTTTTTTATTTGTGTACTCTATTATATATATATATATATATATATATATATATATATATATATATATATATATATATATATATATATATACCTATATATATATATATTTATATTTATATTTATATACATACACCCACATACATATATGTATACACCTCATATATATATATTTAATAAACACCTAGTTGACCAAAATATAAATAATATTTTTATGTATATTAAATAAACAAAAATACTAGATGAACTGTATAACTAACATGAGGCTTGTATGTTTAGTATTTTTAAATAATCTTAATAATCAAATAATCGAATATCTAGAAAATATGACTAAATCTTATGGAGAATATGACTAAACCTTATGGAGAATCCCATAAAAAGGCCCTGACTATTTATTAATAATAATACAAATTTTCTACCCATAACTAATGTTTAGAAAATAATTTGCCAATTCCCAAAAATATATACAAAATATTTGTATTTACCAAACATGTCTACAAGACCGTATTTGGTCCCACTACATGCCCACATTGGCTTGGATTTGACTTGGGCCCAATCTGGACAGGTTTGGTACAACCGGGTTCCCTAAAATTCAATAATATAATTAAATAATAAATAAAATCTTGGGTAAGGGTTAAGTCCAACTTGGCCTGGTTTTCCTAGTTACGACGTCACTATGGCTCGGCCTTCCTTGGCATGGCTAATACACTAGTCAAATCACGCCACTGCACTATCCGTGCCATGATTCCTAGTCGTCTGGTACTTCGAAACTCAACTATGGCTAAGGTCATCTACCATAATAATTAACTAAATAAAAATTTATAAAATTCTAAAATCACTATCTCAATCAAATAAATAATAAAAATATAATAATAAAAAAATTTCGGGAAGGGAAGCTACAGATACGAAAATATGTACAAATATAAATTCATAATCGATAGAATATTGATCAATAATTAGATTATTTAAACTAAGAAATGAAATATTTCGATCAACTAAAAGAACTTGGGTTAAACCTCCTTCATACGCTAACCCATTTAGTACTCCTCCAAGCTAGCATAGTATTGTTAGATTTTGATCCATGCTAACAACAAGATGGACTTTAAAATGGATGTAGGTCGAGAGGAGCTTCAGCTTTCAACGAACTGGACTTGATGAGCTTACTACTGAATGGGAGAGATGTTGTGGAGTGAATGAAAAAAATCAGCTTGGTTTGATACTTATATATAGTTGTGAGTTAATATAGCCGTTGGAAGAAATTGGAACGTTGGAATTGTAACGTTAAAAGAATCTTATAATTGATAAAAAGATTGTACACCTCAACCAAACATACAAAAGTAAACCAAACCATAAAAAACCAACAAAAAAACCACAAATGATAACTTTCAACCCACCTCAACCCATAAAACAAAAATAAACCAAGCCAACTCTACAACCCAAAAAACCCACAAACCAAACCAACTCCACAAAACAACCGAGAATGCTCAATTTCAGACAAATGGTTTGTCGAAAATTGAGCTATGCTCATTTTTCGACAGACCCTCTGGCGGAAATTGAGCATGCTCATTTTCTGACAGACAGTCTGTCGGATTGTATTATTTTACCTAATTTCCCAAACATTTATCGTTTAAACAAATATTATATAAGTTATTATCGGTACAGTAAATTTTTTGTTAAATCTATCTTATAGATAAATCTCTTAATTTTCTTTATTTCAAAATAAATCATCATCTATACTTATAAATCTATGTAAGAGAGAAGTCTCTCAATTTTAGATTTATTTTAGAGTTCTAACCAATGTTTTTATAACATCTATATCTATAAAATATGATAAACAATAATATACGACAATATGAGCCAGAAACACTAGATACGACAATATGATACGCAAAATGATATTTGGAATGTAATCATGTATCTCAAAATGAAAAGGTAATAGTATCCACAATTTATGTCAAAAATTTTAGGACTGTCATAATTTTTGGCAGTTCTAAATACTTTTAGGGCTGTCAAAAAAGTGGACAGTCCTGAAATGGACTTGCTGTACAGCAGTCCATTTCAGGACTGTCCAAATTTCTGGCAGTTCTAGAAGTATTTAGGGCTGCCACAAATTTTAGCAGTCCTAATGTCGACTTGGTCGACTGCAATTGCAAGAAATTAGGGTTTATTAGGGTTTATTTCCATGCATTGTTTATGGGGAGCCTTTGGGTGCCATTTTTGAAATTGGGAAGAGGAAAAAGCTAGGATTTATTAGAGTTTATTTTCATACATTTGTTGTGAGGAGCCTTTGGGTGCCATCTCTTAAATTGGGAATGAGAAGAAAACTATGGTTTATTAGGGTTTATTTTCATGCATTGTTTGTGATGAGCCTTTGATGGAGATGGGGAAGATGGAAACGGTGGAGAAGAATAAGTAGAGATCTTTGGAGGGTTTGGGAAGAGAGGGAGAGAGAGAGTAAAATATTGAAATGAAGGTAAAAATTTGGGTTTGGGTGTGTTAGGTTGGGACAGCCTCAAGAGTAAAAAATTGGGCTGTTCTGAGTAATTTCTTCTTAATCCTGGACTAGTCCCAATCCGGACTAGCCCTGAGTAACTTTGCATGTGCCCTTATAATTTACCCTTCTAAAAATGTTATAATAACTTTTTTGCAAGCATCATAAAAATGTAATTTTGTTGTAGCGTATGTTGCTCGGCTGGCAATAACTCATCATTAGTTAATTACCAACTCGTTTCTTTAACCAATGGTTTTTTTGGTTTTGTTTGTGTAGAAGAGATGAGTTGTGAGTGGATTTGGATCCACGACATGGCAGATCCAAGGGCCCTCATTCACTTCCCTCTCTCTATATATATTGATCTATAATTGCCCATTTATGAGGAGTTATTCTCTGGATTAATTGCCCATTATGGATGGTTATAGCTGGTAGGTGGTTTCGCTCCCCACGAAACCACCTACCAGCTATAACCATCCGTCGCGAGAAGTGAATGAGGGCTGGTAGCTGTTACAATCAAATTATGGATGGTTATAGCTGGTAGCTGTTACAATCAAAGTATCGATCATCCACATTCAAAAAGTTACTTGATTCATGCGGGTCACGACTGAAGGGATGGAAGACGAAACTCCTCTCCCATGCTGGCCGGAATGTACTCATCAACTCCACACTTAGCTCATTACCTATTTATCATATGGCTACACATAAAATCCCCAAAGGTATCACGTCGAAGATCACACAAATGCATCGAAGCTTCTGGTGGGGGCACGACGTAGATGAGAGAAGGCTGCACTTCCTAGCATGGGATAACTTTACCAAACCTAAGAGAGTCGGAGGACTGGGATTCCGTAAACCAGAGTGGGTCAACACTGCCCTCCTTGGCAAGCTGCTGTGGCGCTTCCTGGACCAGCCTGACCTACTTTGGGTCCGTCTGCTGTGCGGAATTTACCTTCAAAATAAATCCATCTGGGCGATTCACAAATCGAAGCGATCTTCACCAACATGGAAGAGCCTTTTGGACGTTAGACATTTACTGGCGGACAAAGTCTACTGGAGTATTAGGGGAGGATGGGTCAGCATACTCGACGACCCTTGGATCCCAAGCTTGCCCGGACACAAGATTTCAGGGGTTGAGCTGCCGGAGGATGGGACTCGGATAGTCCGTGACTTGAGGTGCCCGCGTTCAAGAACATGGGATCAACCTGTGATACACTCACTCTTCCCGGCCATGGAGGCTAGGGCAATCATTGCCTTCAAACTCAGAGACGGTGACGGCACGGATGCCCTTACATGGACATACTCGAAGAATGGCGTCTTCTCCGTGAAATGTCTCTATGAATCAATCAAGCTACAACAACCAGGCTGCTCTGAGATGAACAATGATACCAGCTTCTGGCGATAATTCTGGTTGGTAAAAGACTTGCCCCCACGGATCCATACCTTCATCTGGCATCTACTAAAGAACACTCTCCCCACCTTCGTCAACATCAATAAGAGGATTCAGTCTGTTAGCTGTATTTGTCCGCTCTGTGGCGTTCACGACGAAGGAATGGACCATTTACTCCTCCACTGCCATATTGCCCGTGAGGCTTGGTTCGCTTCACTGCTTGGATTGAGACTTGAGGCACATCTCAAATCAGTCGAGGCATTTAAATTAGGACCGTGTATGATGTGGGCTATTTGGAAAATGAGATGCTCCTGTGTGTTTAACAATTCGAACCCTACGTGTGCGGCAATACTCAAACAAGCGAGCGTCGGGTTACAATTTTCTGATCAATAGCCTAATGTTAACTACTACACCACTACTATTTTAAGTTAAAGATGGCCCACGGTACATAGTACAACCATTTGGTTTTCTCATCGATCTTTTGGCTCTTCATGATAGTTATTTTTACGTAAATTGCAGTTATGGTTTCCTGCAGATTCATGTGTTTGATTCTTGATCAATCTTTGTTTTCCAATTGTAATTGCACAAGTAGTATCAATTGTTGCACTCTAAATTGCAAGACACATCTACACAAAAACGCACGCGCTCCTGACGTCTTCAGAGCATATATAGATTAAGGCCTTATCAGAGTTTCCTTATAATAAGATAATAAGAAAACTTTCAGAGCTTATCTAGCTAATCTTACACAAAATTTCAACACTTATTTAAAAAAAAAAAATCCTGAATTATGCACTTGAAAGAAGCTTGATAGGCCTTATGTGAAAGAAAGAAGCCTTTCCATTATGTCATAGGTCAGGACTCAGAAGTATATGAAATAATATATATATATATATATATATATATACTACTCGTCAGTTCCATCTATGTATCATTGAGAGAAGCTGGGCCTAGTTGCAGACAACAATCCCACATTATTGATGGTTAAATAATAATTAGTCGAAGATATTATATAATTAGCATTAATGAGAAAGTCAGACCATTGCTGACCCACCTGTCAGACAAAACGTCCTGTGTGTATAGAACACCATTTTCTTATAAATATTAATGAGAAAGTCAGACCATTGCTGAGTAGTGGCCTTTAATTAGTTTACTGCATGAAACTTTTGAGGATGTGGAAGGGGGGCAACATTGACTTGGAACAGCTCGACAGAGAGTGCATGTAATTAATTATATAGTAATTCTTTAGTTAGGGCTAGCTGTAACAAACAAGTGATGAATCTTCGTAATTAGAATCTTGAATTTATTGAATTGCTAATGATCGATCGATCAGTGTATAGAATAGAATAGAAATGATTAATATATCACAAACTAGCTAAAGCTGTAAATGTATAAATAGGAGAGACAGTACTGGCGATCATTGACCAGGTGGTAGGTGTTGCAATCATGCGCGCAATGTGATCCTTGGAAACATCCATGGGGTTGGGGTCCTCCTCCTTCCTAATGGTACGGTAGGTCCATAGGACACATTAGTGATGCGGCGCCAAGGTTCTTGGACTCGATCTCCATGGCCCCTCCCACCAACATGATTAATTATCATATGTATATATTCAACTATACTTACTATAAGTACTCCTCCCTCCAGTTCTTGTTTTCTCAATCCCAACAGCTAGCATTTCAAACTTTGCTCCCTCCAAAGTCCAAACTCCTCTTCTGCTCCTGTGGTGTATACATACATAGGTATATATGGAGAGAATGAATATTGATGGACCTGCAGCACAAGGAGAAGAAGGAGGCAACAAGCTGGAAGATACTTCCAAGTTCGACCTCCCGGTGGACTCGGAGCACAAGGCCAAGTCCATAAAGCTCCTCTCCTTGGCCAAGCCCCACATGCTCACCTTCCACCTCTCCTGGGCCTCCTTCTTCACCTGCTTCGTCTCCACCTTCGCTGCCGCCCCCCTCATCCCCATCATACGCGACAACCTCAACCTCACCAAGGCCGACATCGGCAACGCGGGGGTCGCCTCCGTCTCCGGCAGCATCCTCTCCCGTCTCCTCATGGGCGCCGCCTGCGACCTCCTCGGCCCCCGCTACGCCTGCGCCTTCCTCGTCATGCTCGCCGCCCCCACCGTCTTCTGCATGTCCCTCGTCACCGACGCGGCCGGATACATCACCGTCAGGTTCATGATCGGCTTCTCCCTCGCCACCTTCGTCTCCTGCCAGTACTGGATGAGCACCATGTTCACCAGCAAGATCATAGGCCTGGCTAACGGGACCGCCGCCGGCTGGGGGAACATGGGGGGAGGGGCGACCCAGCTGCTCATGCCGCTCGTCTTCGACGCCATCGCAAAGTGCGGGGCCACCCCCTTCTTCGCGTGGAGGATCTCCTTCTTCGTGCCCGGGGTGATGCATCTGGTGATGGGGATACTGGTGCTGACTTTGGGCCAGGACTTGCCCGACGGGAACCTGGGGAGCCTCAAGAACAAGGGAGACGCGAGCGCGGACAAGTTCTCCAAGGTGCTAGCCAATGCGATGACCAACTACCGGACCTGGATCTTCGTCCTCCTCTACGGCTACTCCATGGGCGTCGAGCTCACCACCGACAACGTCATCCACGAGTACTACTACGACCACTTCGGCCTCAACCTCCGCACCTCCGGCTTCATCGCCGCCTCCTTCGGCATGGCCAACTTCGTCGCACGTCCCTTCGGCGGCTTCATCTCCGACCTCGGCACCCGCCGCTTCGGAATGCGTGCCCGCCTGTGGACCGTGTGGGGCCTCCAGACCCTCGGAGGAGTCTTCTGCGTCTGGCTCGGGCGCGCGACGTCCCTGCCCGTCTCCATCTTCGCTATGGTCTGCTTCTCCATCTGCGCGCAGGCCGCATGCGGGGCAACCTTCGGGGTCATCCCCTTCATCTCGCGCAGGTCGCTCGGGATCGTGTCCGGGATGACCGGAGCCGGAGGGAACTTGGGTGCCGGCCTGACGCAGCTGCTCTTCTTCACTAGTTCAAAGTACTCCGCAGGGACCGGGCTCTCGCTGATGGGAGTTATGATCATGGTTTGCACGCTGCCTGTGACTCTTGTACACTTTCCGCAGTGGGGGAGCATGTTCTTGCCGGCATCCGGGAATGCGACCGAAGAGACCTACTACGGCTCCGAGTGGACGGAGGAGGAGAAGGAGATGGGGCTGAACCAGGCAAGCATGAAGTTTGCAGAGAACAGCCGGTCCGAGAGGGGAAGCCGAGCGATTGCAGCAGCTCCACCCTCTCCTAATGCCACCCCGGTGCATGTCTAGCTCTATATTGGATCAAGCTCAGGTTTGTACTTAATTGGGGAAGATATTAGGCTCTCTTTTTTTTAGTACTATATTTGAGCGGCCGGGCCGGAGATCATCACGAATATCTATGATTCCATGTATGCTATAGCAAACTGCTAAGTAAGTATATATTTTTTTGAAGAAGACAAATTGTATTACAGACATGACCTGCCAAGTATCGGCATAAGTATGGTCTGCTGAGATTGTAATGAAGTGCAAAACAAATGAATTGAAAGGAAATTTCATAAACATATTCTTTGCTAGTAATTAGAACAAAATTCCATAACATCTCTGATCGTAAAATTGAAACAAGGGTGATAAATCACACAAAAGAACTATTGTAATATATGTACATTGTTTTCTGTTATATTTTTTAAACTTTGAAGCATAAAGAGATCACATTTGATATGATCGAATGTATATTTTAACAGGCTTACATGTTCTGTATGAACCTTCTGATTGTGAGAAGAGGTAACAACATAATGCAATTTTAAACTTGTTAAGGAAAATTATATTTCTTTTTGCTTTTGATTTGGAAGTTTGTACTGGTGGGTAGTTGTAACTGGGATAACTATTAGTTACTATATTTGGCCTAGCAAAACTTTTAACAGGTTACACAAGGTAACATTACTGTCATAGGATACTTGCCCTATATGTACTGATAGGTAGTTGTAAGTTTAAATTTTTTTCCTTCAAATATGGTAAGTTTCTAAAACTAAGCTACAAGGAAGATAATCTTATACCATATTTTATTCTTAGATATAACATGGAGAAATAGTTTGTCTGAAGGTATGTTTCTCTTTACAGTTCTAATTGGTTTGTATTGCATCCTCTCATTTTCCTTACCTCTCCTTTTTGGTTGGTATTGCATCCTCTTTGCCTATACATGTAGGTATGTAGATCTGTCACTGTTTGTCCAGTAAATTTGTGTCCAAATATCAGTGTGATGTAGATGTTTAAATTGGAGCTTCATGATATTTGAATTTCTTGCTAAGATATAGGTTCTTGCTACTTATATGCACGAAGAATAATATTGATTGAATATTTACTAGCTTTACTAAAAGTCTCATAACACATGTTTTTATTGGATTTCTATTTTCCATATTCAAATTTTGGAGGAGGTAAAACTTGAAAGTCGAGCTAAGAAGTTATTTTTTCCTGAAGAACTTTGAGGTGTCTGCATGTATAGAGCATTTTTTGCTTGACCACAATGAGTCTATTATTTGCTATATTGGCATGTTGCAATGATCATAAACTGGAACTGGTAGATTCATGTTGCCTGGATGTTGCAGAAAAAGTTGAAAAGTGAAATGACTTATCTATGGCCTTTGGATATAGGATGTGCTTATGTTTTTTAATTTCTTCATGTCTTGCCTAGTCTGATATGCGCTATCTGTTTTAAAAGAGGCGATGATGATCCTTATCAGATTGCTAATTTCCATTTAAGAATAAGGTTTGGCTTTCTTTTTCCTCTCTTCTGATGGTATGGTGGCTCAGCTGCAACCAATTTGGTAAGATGTACGTGATTTGAAAATATTTATATTTTGATGGAAAAATACCTTTTTATTTCTTGTAGTGGCAGGATTATCATCACAGTAGAGATTCACTTAATAAGCTTTGTCATATATGACAGTTTTTACCCGTCATAAAAATATATTTTTCTTGTAGTGGCAGGATTATCATTGACAAGTAGTATACCTGTCACGACTGTATCTGAGGCAAACACCTCGTCTCGAGTCATGGCATAGACGCGTCCTTAGGCATTGGGGCGACAGTCTTGGCCATTTTGCTGTACGGACTGGAAAGGTCGAGGTACCGAGTCTCGATTATCTGGACGGTGCTGCGACAGAGGTGCAGATGGTTTTTGTCTTCTAGCCGGACAATCAGCACGTATGTGGCCCTTTTTACCACAGTTACAGCATCCATCTTCAAGTATCAAGCAATTGTTGATAGTGTGACCGAGCCGGTGACATCGGGTGCAGTGAGGCCATGGGTTCTGCCGTGGATATCTTCCTTGTTGTCCATTCTTTGGACGCTTGATCGCATTGTTTCCTCCCATATAGCTAGGGCACTTGTGATTGTAAGTATGTACGGTGCCAGCAGCAGCTGGAGGATATTGGTGCTCAAGGAGAAAAGCATGATTTGGAGACTCACCTATTATTTTGTATTCCGAAACTGACACATAGGCAGAGATAGAGGGCCGCAATCCACTTTAAACTGTCTAGTGCGACTCTCCATGGTAGACAAGAATGACGCAGCAAATTTGGCTAATATGTTAAATTCTGCTGCGTATTACCGCACTGTCATGTTCCTTTGCCTCAATTGCATAAATTCATTTTTTCTTATCGAGGCTGCAGGAAGGTACTCGATCTCAAATGCCTTACGGAAGGTGGCCCAAGTGATTACCGTCGTCACGTTATCGCTTCGGATTGTTTGCTTTTGCACGACCCACCACTCGTGCATGTTCAATCTGAATTAAAGTTGACCACGGACGACTTTCTTGTACTCTTCAATGCCTAGAAGTTCGAAATGATATTCCAACTCATTTAATCAGTAGATCGTCAGAGAAGGGTATTATGTACCGCTGAAGAAAGTGCGACATTCCTCAAAGTTGAAACTTATTGGTGTTGCAGGTTGATGCTCGGGCTCCTCCTCTTCGACTTTGATAGGTCAGGATGCAGGCTCGGTTATGACATTATTCATCGCAGAGTTGCTATTATCCACAACTGTCGGGACAATTTAATGAAGAGTATCAAGCTGCTTCTGCTGTAACTTAAATTGTGCCTAGAATCGAGCCTCGAACTGAGTCTGTCGTGCCTCAGCTTGTCTCTGCTGGTTTACGACGTGCCGTTGGTAATGTTCATTTTGGTGCTGATTGGCCTCGGCCTGCCATTGTTGTGCTTCCAGCATGAGTAACATCCGTTCCATGGAGGCGTTTGAGGGTTTAGCCCTTGAGCTACTCGAGCCACTCGAAGCACTCTCGTTATTCACGGCCGCAGCTTCCCAACTTCTGAAATTAGAAGACAACTCACATTAGTCTCAAAAAATATTATGGACTGACTGTATGAAACAACTCATCTCATCGACACGAGGTCAAAGGTTCGAGACTCAAATAGAAGGCCAAAGGACGTAAATCCGTGCTCTGATACCATTATATTACGATCCGATTTCGAAGAATCGATAGTCGTCCCCCGGGCATGATGTCGTACGAGCCTAGGCTTCGCTCGCATAAGGCACATTCACGAAACACAATAACAAAGAGAATACACAGAGTAAATTAAACACATTTGTATAGAAGTAACTTCTTTCATTGATAATACTGAATTTATATTTACATTGACCAAGATACAAAATAGAGTTATCACGCGGGCTTACAAACTGACTCAATTACAAAATGAATATCGATGAGATATCCGTTCCATATATCATACCCCTTTATACAATCAAAACATTCAGATACCTTGAATAGGGGAGAGTTGAGTCATCTTTTCTTAGACAATTGTGGGATCTTCAGAAGGAATTTGATCAAGTCTTTGCGCGCACGGGCGAAGCTTCAAAATACACGAGGGCTACCTTCAGTCAGGTGGCATGCTCCTCCTGATTTGTAGTACCTGTGGAGAGCGTGGATTAGTACATTATCGTGTACTTGTGGGTGGCTAATTAATTTTTGTGCTCTCATTTGGTTAAAAAATTTAGGTGAAACATGCAACATATTTTAGAAATCTTTCTAGCCATCCTAGTCAGTTTCATGCAAGCAGTTTGACAAAACATAAATAAGGTAAATTATGTTAGAACTTACCTACGGCAGAGCATGTCGTACAATATACAGCTTACCGTAATCATCCCTGCCAGTTTGTTAGAAATGACTAAAAATAGTGTGTGATATAGAGGTCACTAGCATTAATTAGCCATCCTGGACATAGTCTGGTTAGATGGGATACTTTCAACGCAAGTAGCAAGCTCCGCTTAAAGTCCATGAATTATCCGTTGCTTAAGTACAGCTTAGCTACACTATGTTTCTTTCTAGGCCGAATTGGTCCTATGGCCCCAGGATAATGTTCGAGAAAATATCGTCCTTGTGCACAAGTTGTCCATGACCTGCTAGACTAAACTAGTTATTAAGCATGGTCTACAATTTCATAAAAAACTTAACCAAGTTCTGCGTATACTGTCATATCATTTTATAGTGTTCATTCATTGATTCATTCTATTTTTCTTAACACAGTTATATAGATTGCATAACATAAGTAAGCATGTGAATAGTTTTATGGTATAGCAGTTCCACACAAGTAAACATGTACAATTATATACAATAGTTATGTAACATTGGGTCCTCGACTCTATAACTAGCATTTGGACTATTGATGTTATCGATTGATTGGAGAAAGAGGGTTAAGAAGAGAAGGTCGAGCCACTCCCCGTTGATTGAATGAGCGAGTGGAATGAGCCTTCTAAGTCGTATGGTCGCTTAAGCGATCACTTGAAATCGCATAAGCAAACGATCAATACTCTATCTTTCTATTTCGAGTTCGATATAAAATACGAAGTTCGAAGAACGCAAGCAATAAAATCTATCAAAAATATTCACGAAAATGTATTTAGAAAACCCAAAGCCAAAGAAGCAAGTGCGGCATGGAAAGCAGAGCAACAGGAGGTCCCTCCCGACTCGGCTGTAGAGTCCGTACTCGAGGCGCGATCCGCTGAATATGGGACTTTGATTCCGAAAAAGCCAATACATAATGAGGAAGGGATCTTGATTCAGCCGATCCCGACCAATCGATAATGACAGAGTTTCTTAACCGCGTTCTTCACGTCGAAACGAAGAACGGGGCTCGATGTTAGGACGAGGCACTACATGATCTTCCTCATACATGACATGAGCATACTAGTGAGCCACATTCCATAACTCATCACATCTGGCCAGTTAAGAGAGAGTGCGTCATTCACAATTTTTTTTAATTTCCAACACAAGCCATGATCCAACATTCTGATTAAATCCAACAAGCCAATCAAATGCCTCTGCATGGAGTGGGGCATTACAGTTGGGTATACCAACGTTGACATGGCTGGAGATATAGACATGAGGTAGTCGACTTCAGGCTATGTGATGATGTTTGCTAGTGGCAATCGTGGTTGCAGAAGTGTGTTGCTTTGTCGACGAGAAAGGCATAGTACATTGCGATGACAGAGACTTGCAAGGAGTTGTCGTGGATGAAAAGCTGATACAGAAAGTAGGCCTAAAGCAAGAGCAGTATACTTTGCTTTACGATAGCCAGAGTGTCATTCACCTTGTAAAGAACTAGACATTTCATAGTCGGTCCAAGAACATTGAAACTCGGTATCATTGGATATGGGATGTGGTTGAGAAGAAGGACTTGACGCTTGAGAAGATTCATACAGATGATATCAGAGTAGACATGTTCACAAAGGTTCTTCCAAGGGAGAAGTTCGAGTACTGCAAGAGGATCGTCGGGATGACGACCCCCTCCACATAGTTGGGAAGGGGCAGATTTGTTGGAGTGGGTGGGGTTCCTAACCTATGTAAAAAATAGCCTGGAGTCGGATTTGGTATTCCTATATATAATCGAAATATTCTAATGGATTTAGAATGGGTATTTCTATCTATAGTAGGAATATCTCAAAAGAGTTGGATTGAGTAATTCTATATATAATTGGAATACATCAATTAGTTATGGGTATGTGGCTATATATACTAGTTGCTTACTCACCCTATAATATATCTCAGAGCAACAAGAGAAAAATGAGGCAAGAGAGCTTGTGCAACTTTGTAAAGGAGAAAGAAGAATTAGAGGACGTTTCGGAGAAAAAGACCAATTTTGGATATTTATCGTTGTCTTATATCTTCGCGGTTGTAATCTACTTTCTGTCCGAGTAAGTTATGGTGATCTGTTTGGATCGCTAGGAGCTTGTAGAGGGTATATTCTCTTTATTTCACTAGTGGAGATTTTTTAACGTTGGGCTCCGATCGTCCCGTGGTTTTCCCATCTAGTTTTTCATATAAAATCTTTGTGTCTTCGCTGCTCACACGACGTCTAACCTGAGGAAGGAATACAGTAGAAGATCCTGAGATCATTGACTGATCGAGGTTGCTAGAAACTGTCATTTCGGTCTCATCACTTCAGGTATAATTCGTAAACCCTAGTTTCTGCCATTGAAGAGTTACATCACGTGTCAAACTTGTTCATGTTTTATCAATCAGTATGCACACCAATTCGAGGTTCTAGGGATCCCTAATTCCATCAATTTCAGTTGTCTTTCAGTAGCAGGACATGTATTGGCAGTGTATTTTGTGTTGATAGTGGCGACCCCGTGTCCCTCAAGTAATTGAGCCACCTCCATCTTCAATTGAGTGAAGGAAAGTTTCTTCACTACTAAAATTTGTCAGATTAGCGACGGCTAAATACGTCGCTAACCTCGGTGAAAACGTCACTAAATCAATTTAGTGACGTTTAAGGCGATGTTTCGAAAACGATGGAAAAAGGTGTCGCTAAACGCGAAAACGTCAAAAAATGTCGCTAGCGCGACGTTATTTGGCGACATTATTAACGTCGCTAATTAGCGACGTTTATTGGTTGACGCTAATTAGCGACGTAAACGGCAACGTTATTGTGTTGTCGCCGTTTGGCGACACTGTTGCGACATTTTGGCGACGATGAGCTGACATCAGATTGTGGTGCCACGTGTTGCCACGTCAGCATTTAGCGACACGTTTAGCGACATTTATTAACATCGCTAATATTTAGCGACTAATGTTAACGTCGCTAAAAACGTCGCTAAGTTAAAAAAAATATAAAAAAAGGGTTCCAGAATGCAAATGGTGTTGGAGCTGGAGCCTAAGCAAAATACAGAATACGAAATGCAAAATACAGAATCCAATCCCAGGGTTCACCGACCCCCTCGATGGAACACTCAACACCGGTACGCACAATACATTCCAGAATATACAAAAAATATAAAGAAAAAATACTATCTGCAACGAACAATGTCAATATATAATATCCTCAACAAACCAAATCAATATCCGTAAATACGTACAAACTCAGTATCCTCAATGAAAAAACTGAATAACCCCAAATACGTACAAAGTCAAAATACAAAATACAGAATCTAATCCCTGGGTTCGCCGAAAATACAAAAACAAAGATTGACACACAGTTCTAATTCATATGTGTTTTAAGTGTGAGAACGGATGGATCAGAACACAACCCAAAATTCATTCTAGCATACATTAGTGTGAATCATCTATGTTCTGTACATATGGTATAGTATACGTTCTTATCGAATCTAGTATCTAGTATCTGAATAATGTAACAGAATCAAGATGAACTCACATAATGTAATACTAAAATATCATCTACTACTATATAAGATATAGTGATAGGTTGTCGTATCATCATTGCCGAGGGATGAGGGTCGGAGGACAGTCAACTTTATCTACGGCTACATAGTTTCTGCCTCGCCAGTCGAATGGCTGCAGGGACTATATGTCCCGATCACCATGTTACCAATTAACCAACCAACAAAACTACTTGTTACAAATATCGACAGTACATGTCGCGAAACGTCGCTATGACATCGTTAATAGCGACTAATTTAGCGACGTTAGTATGAACGTCACTAAATTCTAATTATATTCCCCCACCAATTCATTTCCCCCATTTTACTCTCTCACTCTCTCTCCTCCCCCCCTCCGGCGCTCTCACTCTCTGGCGCTCTTACAGTACTTAAGTGTGAGAACGGATGGCTCAGAATATAACCCAAAATTTATTCTAGCATACATTAGTATGGATCATTATGTTCTGTACATATGGTGTAGTATATGTTCTTATCGTATCTAGTATCTGAAGAATGTAACAGAATCAAGATGAACTCACATAATGTAATACTAAAACATCATCTACTACTATATAAGATATAGTGATAGGTTGTCGTATCATCATTGCCGAGGGATGAGGGTCGGAGAACTGTCAACTTTATCTACGGCTACATAGTTTCTGTCTCGCCAGTCGAATGGCTGCAGGGACTATGTCCTGATCACCATGTCGTACCGTAGATTAATGCAAATGGAGCTGGAGCCTGAGCCAAAATACAGAATACAGAATACAAAATACAAAATCCAATCCATGGGTTCGCCGACCCCCTCGGTGGAACACTCAACACCGGCACGCATAATATATTCCAGAATATACAAAAAATATAAAGAAAAAATACTATCCGCAACGAACAATGTCAATATATAATATTCGCAAATATGTACAAACTCAATATCCTCAACAAAAAAACTGAATATCCCTAAATACGTACAAAGTCAAAAATATAGTACAGTCCAAAAATACAAAAATGAAACTACCGATCGCTTGGAGCTGGAGCTGGACACGGTGCTGGAGCCGGAGGAGCGCCGCCAGATGACGCACAAATACCGCTCGAGTGACCCAAAGGCATGCAGCCACTTCCCTCCCTCCATTCTCCCTCTCCCTCTCTCATGCTACCAACGTCACAACTTTTCCAGTGTTGCTCCCTCTAATGATGATGAACGCAAAAATCAAAGACCCCCCTCTCCTTTCTCACTCTTCACAGTTCTCACAACAGGAAGGATAAGTGTTTTCTAGTTCTCTTCCATCCATCCATTCCTCCGTTCTGATCAAGTCTCCACATATGATATCCAGCTCAAGTGTAGAGACGGGGAAGAAGAAGTGGGCAGGAAGAGGAGGGAGAAGCAGCACAGCCGGCGGCATGACCTGGAGGAAGTACAGAGGCTTTCTTCAACATCCGTAGGAGAACTATCAGGATATATTTTTTCACAACATGTTACCTTGTCAAAGCCACCTCAGCATTCACTGTTTTTCTCAAACGACGTGCCGCTCCTCGAATCATGGGTGCCATCTGGTAAGATCGATATTCACAAATAATATAATTGTAACATAAGCAAGCTAACTAAAGGAACCATCATTTAATTTGAGTACATTTTTGAAAGCAGATAAAGTATAAAAAATTTAATTTTATGCCAAGTGTGAGAACGGATGGCTCAGAACACAACCCAAAATTCATTCTAGCATACATTAGTGTGGATCATTATGTTCTGTACATATGGTGTAGTATATGTTCTTATCGTATCTAGTATCTGGAGAATGTAACAGAATCAAGATGAACACACATAATGTAATACTAAGACATCATCTACTACTATATAAGATATTGTAATAGGTTGTCATATCATCATTGCCGAGGGATGAGGGTCGGAGGGCAGTCAACTTTATCTACGGCTACATAGTTTCTGTCTCGCCAGTCGAATGGCTGCAGGGACTATGTCCTGATCACCATGCCATAGTTTCTATCTCGCCAGTCGAATGGCTGCAGGGACTATATGTCCCGATCACCAAGTGTGAGAACGGATGGCTCAGAACACAACCTAAAATTTATTCTAGCATACATTAGTGTGAATCATCTATGTTTTGTACATACGGTGTAGTATATGTTCTTATCGTAACTAGTATATGAAGAATGTAACAGAATCAAGATGAACTCACATAATGTAATACTAAGACATCATCTACTACTATATAAGATATAGTGATAGTTTGTCATATCATCATTGCCGAGGGATGAGGGTCGGAGGGCAGTCAACTTTATCTACGGCTACATAGTTTCTGTCTCGCCAGTCGAATGGCTGCAGGGACTATGTCCTGATCACCATGCCGAAGTTTCTGTCTCGCCAGTCGAATGGTTGCAGGGACTATATGTCCCGATCACCATGTTACCAATTAACCAACCAACAAAACTACTTGTTACAAATATCGACACTATTGGTGCGTTCGAATCGGAGTATCACATTTTTTCGGTGTCGAAAAAACAAATAATTATTACTAAATTATCAGATTTTTTGGCACTATCGGTTCCCCTGACCAAGCCCCCCCCTTACACCACCCCTAACCCGAACCCTAACCCTCCACTCCCCTCTGCTCCCCTCCCCCAGCCGCCCACACATACCCACCCCTAACCTGAACCCTACCCCTAGCTCCCCTCCCCCAGCCGCCCTCGTCCCCCCTGCCCCACCCCCACAGCCACCCCCAGCCAACCCCGAACCACCCGCATCCCCCCTGTCCCTCCCCCCGAGCCATGCGCACCCCCCAACCACCAACAACCAAAACAGCAGGAGAGAGAGAGAGAGAGAGAGAGTCGCCGGAGAGAGTGAGAGTCGCCGGAGAGAGTGAGAGCGCCGGAGAGAGTGAGAGCGCCGGAGGGGGGATGAGAGAGAGTGAGAGAGTAAAATAGGAGGAAATGGACCCTAACCCTAGCTCCCCTCCCCCAGCCACCCTCGTCCCCCCTGTCCCACCCCCCAGCCACCCCCCAGCTACCCCAACCACCCGCATCCCCCCTGCACCTCCCCCCGAGCCACCCGCACCCCTCCAAACCACCAACAACCAAAACAGACGGAGAGAGAGAGAGGGAGGGGGAGAGTCACGTATCAGAGAGGAAGGAGAGTCGCCGGAGTGAGTGAGAGTCGCCGCCGGAGAGAGTGAGAGCGTCGGAGGGGGGAGGAGAGAGAGTGAGAGAGGAAAATAGGGGAAAATGAATCGGTGGGGGGATATTATTAGAATTTAGCGACGTTCAAATAACAGTCGCTAAATTAGTCGCTATTAGCGACGTCATAGCGACGTTTCGCGACGACTAGCTCATGTAATTAATATACGTCATTATTTTGTCGCTTACTTTGTCGCTAGTAGCGACGATTAGCGACGCCTCACTAAAACGTCGCTAATGTACACAATTTAGCGACGTTAATCGAACGTCGCTAAATTTATGTCGCCAAATGAGCAGATTTTAGTAGTGCTTGTCCCACTCTCCTGCCTCCGTACCTCATAATACGTAATAGTTATCATGTGTCCCGACTACGAAAGTACATGCTACATTGAAGTTATTTTCTCGACTACTTTGTTGGAACCGACTTACTTCGATATTTGACCATTGTCCATTTTGTGAGTCAGCATAGGTTAGCGAGGATGAATCCTTACTCAGCTGACACAGGGGGTACATGTATCAATATACCTTATGGTTCTTCCTCTTTTCTTTTGTATTATATATTTGTGCGTTTATTTATTATTTCTGCTTCTGTTATTCTGTGTTTATGATGTATTTCCTGATGAGTTATGATTTTTCTGTAGTTGTTCTAGTATTATTATCCCAGACAAGGCTACAGTGACATGTATGCGACATAATCAGATATGTCGCAAAAATGCTTTGGCGACACAAATCTAACTTTATGCTACATATTGCTTATGTCGTTGAACATGCATTTTCTTGTAGAGATTAAAAACTTAGCGACGTTTAACTTAACGTCGCTAACTTATTAATATACTCTGACATATATGATATGACGTCGCCAAACGTCGCTATCGACAAAAATATAGCGACGTTCGGCGACTCCAAGGCGACATCATTTTCCATAATACTAACGGTAGTCGGTAGGCGTCGCGGAACGTCGCTACCAGTGACGTATGACGACGTTTATTTGATACGTCGGTAATTTTGTTAATAGTAGCGACGTTCTGGAGTCGCTAAAAATGTGACTAATATGACTTATTTTGGTAGTGTTGCTGGACATCAAGTCTATTTTAGAACTGCTTAAATCTCTGGCAGTCCTGGTAGTGGATAGGACTGTCAGAAATTTTGGCAGTCCTGACCGTCGTAGAAGAAAGTTTTTAGTAATCATGGAAACATGTCACGTAAGAATTTTATATTTTTATATAATCATTAAGTTACCTTTATAAATATTTTTAATTAAATCTATTTTGGAGATAAATAAATTATCTACTCGATTTAAAAATAAAATAAATTATCTACTTGGCTTAAAAAAAACTCAAAATTTTAAATCTATCTTATAGATAAGTCTCTCAATTTTGTTCATTTTAGAATAAACCTTCATATATACGGCCTATAAATCCATTTTAGGTATAAATCTATTTTAGAGATAAGTATCTCAATTTTTTTCATCTCAAAATAAACCTATTTTAGAGATAAGTCTCTCAATTTTAAATCTATTTTAGAGCCTCTTATCTACTCCGTTTAAAAAAACTCAAAAATTTAAATCTATCTTATAGATAAATCTCTCAATTTTCTTTATTTCAAAATAAATCATCATCTATACTTATAAATCTATTTAAGAGAGAAGTCTCTCAATTTTAAATTTATTTTAGAGTTCTAACCAATGTTTTTATAACATCTATATCTATAAAATATGATAAACAATATGATACGACAATATGAGCCAGAAACACTAGATACGACAATATGATACGCAAAATGATATTTGGAATGTAATCATGTATCTCAAAATGAAAAGGTAATAGTATCCACAATTTATGTCAAAAATTTTAGGACTGTCATAATTTTTGGCAGTTCTAAATACTTTTAGGGCTGTCAAAAAAGTGGACAGTCCTGAAATGGACTTGCTGTATAGCAGTACATTTCAGGACTGTCCAAATTTCTGGCAGTTCTAGAAGTATTTAGGGCTGCCACAAATTTTAGCAGTCCTAATGTCGACTTGGTCGACTGCAATTGCAAGAAATTAGGGTTTATTAGGGTTTATTTCCATGCATTGTTTATGGGGAGCCTTTGGGTGCCATTTTTGAAATTGGGAAGAGAAAAAAGCTAGGATTTATTAGAGTTTATTTTCATACATTTGTTGTGAGGAGCCTTTGGGTGCGATCTCTGAAATTGGGAATGAGAAGAAAACTATGGTTTATTAGGGTTTATTTTCATGCATTATTTGTGATGAGCCTTTGATGGAGATGGGGAAGATGGAAACGGTGGAGAAGAATAAGTAGAGATCTTTGGAGGGTTTGGGAAGAGAGGGAGAGAGAGAGTAAAATATTGAAATAAAGGTAAAAATTTGGGTTTGGGTGTGTTAGGTTGGGACAGCCCCAAGAGTAAAAAATTGGGCTGTTCTGAGTAATTTCTCCTTAATCCTGGACTAGCCCCAATCCGGAGTAGCCCTGAGTAACTTTGCATGTGCCCTTATAATTTACCCTTCTAAAAATGTTATAATAACTTTTTTGCAAGCATCATAAAAATGTAATTTTGTTGTAGCGTATGTTGCTCGGCTGGCAATAACTCATCATTAGTTAATAACCAACTCGTTTCTTTAACCAATGGTTTTTTTGGTTTTGTTTGTGTAGACGAGATGAGTTGCGAGAGGATTTGTATCCACGACGTGGCAGATCCAAGGGCCCTCATTCACTTCCCTCTCTCTATATATTGATCTATAATTGCCCATTTATGAGGAGTTATTCTCTGGATTAATTGCCCATTATGGATGGTTATAGCTGGTAGGTGGTTTCGCTCCCCTAAGATTTAGGTGGATTTGCTCTTAGCGAGACACTAGAAAATATAGGCAACTAGAGAAGAATTTGCATCCGCATACAAGCCACGAAGTGTTGTTCGAGGTAGGGCCGGACCTGAGCTCATGGGTGGTCCAAAGCGAACTTTCAGAATACGTCCCCATACATAATGTAAAAATAAATTGAGAAGCTAAAGTAAAAAATAAATATAACAAAAAATTACTGTTATGACCAATATTTGAACTAAGGAACTTTAGAGTGCAAGACTAGCGTGTTAACTGCTACACCACTACTATTTTAAGTTAAAGATGGCCCATGGTACATAGTACAACCATTTGATTTTCTCATCGATCTTTTCGCTCTTCATGATAGTTATTTTTACGTAAATTGCAGTTGTGGCTTCCTGCAGATTCATGTACTTTATGGCGTGCTCGTCATACCATTGCGGATGCAAGAAAGGCTGCAATGTTGATTCCTAACCTTTCTTTCAAATTCATTGATAGAAGAGCTAATCAATGTGCTCATTTACTAGCTACATGTAATTAATTATATAGTAATTCTTTAGTTAGGGCTGTAACAAACAAATGATGATTCTTCGTAATTAGGATCTTGAATTTATTGAATTGCTAATGATCGATGAGTGTATAGAATAGAATAGAATAGAAATTGATTATATAACAAACTTTTGTACGTAGCAGTAAATGTATAAATAGGAGAGAGAGAGAGTACTGGCGATCATTGACCAGCTGATAGGTGTTGCAATCATGCGCGCAATGTGATCCTTGGAAACATCCATGGGGTTGGGGTCCTCCTCCTTCCTAATGGTACGGTAGGTCCATAGGACACATTAGTGATGCGGCGCCAAGGTTCTTGGACTCGATCTCCATGGCCCCTCCCACCAACATGATTAATTATCATATGTATATATTCAACTATACTTACTATAAGTACTCCTCCCTCCAGTTCTTGTTTTCTCAATCCCAACAGCTAGCATTTCAAACTTTGCTCCCTCCAAAGTCCAAACTCCTCTTCTGCTCCTGTGGTGTATACATACATAGGTATATATGGAGAGAATGAATATTGATGGACCTGCAGCACAAGGAGAAGAAGGAGGCAACAAGCTGGAAGATACTTCCAAGTTCGACCTCCCGGTGGACTCGGAGCACAAGGCCAAGTCCATAAAGCTCCTCTCCTTGGCCAAGCCCCACATGCTCACCTTCCACCTCTCCTGGGCCTCCTTCTTCACCTGCTTCGTCTCCACCTTCGCTGCCGCCCCCCTCATCCCCATCATACGCGACAACCTCAACCTCACCAAGGCCGACATCGGCAACGCGGGGGTCGCCTCCGTCTCCGGCAGCATCCTCTCCCGTCTCCTCATGGGCGCCGCCTGCGACCTCCTCGGCCCCCGCTACGCCTGCGCCTTCCTCGTCATGCTCGCCGCCCCCACCGTCTTCTGCATGTCCCTCGTCACCGACGCGGCCGGATACATCACCGTCAGGTTCATGATCGGCTTCTCCCTCGCCACCTTCGTCTCCTGCCAGTACTGGATGAGCACCATGTTCACCAGCAAGATCATAGGCCTGGCTAACGGGACCGCCGCCGGCTGGGGGAACATGGGGGGAGGGGCGACCCAGCTGCTCATGCCGCTCGTCTTCGACGCCATCGCAAAGTGCGGGGCCACCCCCTTCTTCGCGTGGAGGATCTCCTTCTTCGTGCCCGGGGTGATGCATCTGGTGATGGGGATACTGGTGCTGACTTTGGGCCAGGACTTGCCCGACGGGAACCTGGGGAGCCTCAAGAACAAGGGAGACGCGAGCGCGGACAAGTTCTCCAAGGTGCTAGCCAATGCGATGACCAACTACCGGACCTGGATCTTCGTCCTCCTCTACGGCTACTCCATGGGCGTCGAGCTCACCACCGACAACGTCATCCACGAGTACTACTACGACCACTTCGGCCTCAACCTCCGCACCTCCGGCTTCATCGCCGCCTCCTTCGGCATGGCCAACTTCGTCGCACGTCCCTTCGGCGGCTTCATCTCCGACCTCGGCACCCGCCGCTTCGGAATGCGTGCCCGCCTGTGGACCGTGTGGGGCCTCCAGACCCTCGGAGGAGTCTTCTGCGTCTGGCTCGGGCGCGCGACGTCCCTGCCCGTCTCCATCTTCGCTATGGTCTGCTTCTCCATCTGCGCGCAGGCCGCATGCGGGGCAACCTTCGGGGTCATCCCCTTCATCTCGCGCAGGTCGCTCGGGATCGTGTCCGGGATGACCGGAGCCGGAGGGAACTTGGGTGCCGGCCTGACGCAGCTGCTCTTCTTCACTAGTTCAAAGTACTCCGCAGGGACCGGGCTCTCGCTGATGGGAGTTATGATCATGGTTTGCACGCTGCCTGTGACTCTTGTACACTTTCCGCAGTGGGGGAGCATGTTCTTGCCGGCATCCGGGAATGCGACCGAAGAGACCTACTACGGCTCCGAGTGGACGGAGGAGGAGAAGGAGATGGGGCTGAACCAGGCAAGCATGAAGTTTGCAGAGAACAGCCGGTCCGAGAGGGGAAGCCGAGCGATTGCAGCAGCTCCACCCTCTCCTAATGCCACCCCGGTGCATGTCTAGCTCTATATTGGATCAAGCTCAGGTTTGTACTTAATTGGGGAAGATATTAGGCTCTCTTTTTTTTAGTACTATATTTGAGCGGCCGGGCCGGAGATCATCACGAATATCTATGATTCCATGTATGCTATAGCAAACTGCTAAGTAAGTATATATTTTTTTGAAGAAGACAAATTGTATTACAGACATGACCTGCCAAGTATCGGCATAAGTATGGTCTGCTGAGATTGTAATGAAGTGCAAAACAAATGAATTGAAAGGAAATTTCGTAAACATATTCTTTGTTGATAACCTTTGAATAGTAAGCTCGTACCTCTGAGCCGCCATTAATACTGCATCGAATGTCTGGTAGTTGTGCCCCTCGACCAGCTGCATAATCTCTAAGTGAAGTCCCTGCTGGAACTTCATAGACTTCTCTTGCTTTGTAGCTACCATCGCCGGTGCAAACTGACTCAATCTGCAGAACTCCGCTGCATAGCCATCTACCGTCCTACCAGCCTGCTTGAGGCTGATAAATCTCTGTTGAAGCTCATGCCGAGCTACCATGCCAAAGTACTTGGTTAGAATTTATATTCAAATTGTGAAAAATAGGACTTACAAATTACCTTCCATTCCCTCTACAGCCTACTACAAAACTGCACATTACCTACCCTTCCCTCTACAGCCTACTCCAAAACTGAGCCAAACATGCTTCCTACTGCTAATAGCAGCAACTTCTACTACTCCTTTTCTCTCCCTTTACTAACTTAGCAATTCATATGAATATATATGAACATGTGTAACCTGATCCTGAACTCACCTATATAAGCATCTAATATCTTCTTCAATGTTGCGAAGCACCATCTCTATCGTGTATTTGACTCCTTCGAAGATCCTCCTATTACGTTCCCTCAATATATGCCACACGGAAGCTTGCATGTGCATCCTAGCCATTTGGGTCCATCGCGTGTCCCTGCCCAGGTAATTCATGATGTTTCTTATGTTCTCAATGACCCCAGCTCTGACACCCCCAGCCATCTGTAGGTGATCCATCTGCACTTGCCACATTTTAGCTGAGACATTACATCCAAACATGAGATGATCCGCAGTCTCCATCTCACTACCACATAGGCTGCAGTAGTCAGTCGACACCTGAATTCTCATTCTATTCAAACAATACAACGTCAGGAGCCTACCTCTTACCAGTTTGTAGAAGCAGTATTGCATCTTGCTTCCAGACTCTTTGCACCATATGAAAGTCGACCATTCGTCTAGCGGCGAGGGAGCACTGACTAGCTTGTAAACCGTGCTCACTTTGAACTGACCGTTAGTGAGATCCCAACTCTTGTAGTCCGGCTCGAGCTGCCCCTCAATAGTGATCTTCAAGATGCCTTTTATGATACATCTAGGTATACCTTTAACCTGGGAATTCTACTACCCATTTCTAATAATCTTACTAACCCGGTCTCTAGGCTCGAACACCCAGTTTGAATGGTCCCCTATTCGCTACTTGACGCTGTAGTGAGTGATCCATGGGTCGAGCCAAAGGCTAGTATTGGTCCCAGTGTTGATTACACAAGTAATAGATAACTGTAGACGCTTTCTCGACATCATGATATTTTTATACGTAATCGAATAATTTGAATCACTCTGTTGATCCCAGAAATTGTTACCTGCCAAGTATCTCTGCCTCATCCAATCCGCCCACAGGGGTTGACCCTGTATAAATCTCCATCCCAGTTTCATGATTGCAACTTCCCTCAAATCTCTCAACGAGAAGAGCCCCACTCCTCCTTCTGATTTGGGTCTGCATAGAACATTCCACGCAATAGCTTGAACTCCTCCCCGCCACACGAACGCGGCACATGGCCTGTCGATCCTCCGCACTATCACTACCAAAATAAGTCAAATCAGCAACGTAATTAGCGACATCTGGTCAAAACGTCGTTAATATTTAGGAAATTAGTGATGTTTTTATTTACGTCACCAAACGTCACTGTTAAGAAAATATAGCGACGTATAATGACTATATTAAGCATATTAGAAAGTCACGTCGCTGAGGAGTCTCTAAACGTCACTATAATTTTAAAATTAACGACGTTTAGCGACTTTTACATGACGTCGTCACAATATTATATGGATTTTGCAACGTTTAGCGACGTCCTTTTCTTGACGTTGCTACTTTTCGTCAAATAGAGGGGGAACCCAAATTTCTATTTTATTTCTCCTTCCCCCCCTCGACCTCCAGCCCCCCTTCGCCACTTCGGACCCTCTGCCCTCCCCCGCCCCTGTCCCCCTCGACCTCCAGATCCCCCACCCTTTTCCTGCCTCCGGCAGCAGCCCCCTCCCCCCCGACCTCCAGCCCCCCTCCGCCACCTCCGACACTCTGCCCTCCCCCGCCCCTGCCCACCTTGACCTCCAGCACCCCTCGGCGCCCCCTTCCCCTAATGACCATCTGCCCTCCCCCGCCTCTGGCCTCCGTCGAGCTGCTGTCCCAACGACCCTCCTGCTCCGGCGCCCCCTGCTCCGGCGACCCCCATCTTGGTAAACCTTCCCTCTTTCTCTCTTTCACTCGTAGCACTAACGTAACTTGGACACTGACATTAAACATTACACACGCATGCTAACCTAACTCTAATACGGATACTGACACGATACATAGCATGTTTGTGGTGTCACGGACACACACTCCTTCTCTTTGACTTGGACACAAAATTATATTATGTTGTGATACATAATTTGGACTTGGTTATGTATTTGAGAATATATTGATGTGGACACACAAATTGGGCAACAAGTACTTAGGACACGATGGTAGGAATGATATTCATAATTATTGAAATTAAAATTTAGGTTATGGTGTGATTATAGTGTCTACGTAGCACTTAGTATCATATATGTATATGTCATTAAATTCTTAGTCGATATTCGGCAAAAATTCTAAGAAACTAGGTGCTTGTTTCTTAGATGAGTTATTCCGGTCCGATCCTACTTGGCCGTATCAAGAGTATCATAGTACCTAGAGTGTATAGAGTATCCTAGAAGTGTAGGTATGATTGGTACAGTATCAAGATACTAGGTATGTAGGTAGGTATCGCCAAGTATTTCATGGTAAGTCCTAGCTTGGACACTTCGAGGTCAAGTTTTTCTTGTAGGCTCACAAGGAACACATGAAAACAAAGATATCATTATCTCTTATGTTAAGTGTCCATGTTAGCCTGAAATCAAGAGTGTATAAAGTATCCTAGAAGTAAAAAGATTTCGATTGTTGGTGGGACGAGCCAGAATCCTTTGACGGAGAATCCTATACATCTATTTGGAATATACTCGAATAATGTGTATCTATCTTTGCATAATTATTGTCAAATAGACATGAATTACTATTTACGGCATCGTTCGTGGATGTACAACCGTCAGATCCTGATGTCATATGTGGTGTGCGGGATGAATCCATTGAGGGTGTACAATAGTTCTTGCAGTTCGCCATGGCGTTCCCTCAGTACATGGACGGTACCAAAATTAAGTGTCCGTGTGTGAGATGTCGCAGCTTGAAATATCATCCAGAAGTAGAAGTCACATATCATTTATACGCGAAGGGCCTCACGCTGAATTACTATCAGTGGACCGCGTACGGAGAACTTGTGTCGTTAGCATCAGAGTCAGAGCCTTATGTGGATGTCCACAACCACGCTGCTTACGACGATGGATGGGTGAACATGATTTTTGACATGGCGGGGTCTAATTTCGATTCGGACAATCATGATGCAGCCAAGGAGGCACTGAACGCCGATGCTACTAAGTTCATGGAGTTGCTGGAGAATACAAGGACTCCATTATATCCTGGTTGTGAGGATCATTCACCGTTGGAGGTGGTTACAAGATTGTTGAGTATCAAGTCTGATTTTAACATGTCGCAAGATTACTACAACTGACTAATGGAGTTGATTATAGAGATCTTGCCTGAGGCTGCTAAGTTGCCTAAAGATTTCTACCGGTATAAAAGGATGGTGAGATCGCTCTGGATGGGATACGAGAAAATCGATGCATGTCGCAACGGATGCATGTTGTACTACAAAGACGACAAGGATGAAAATGTCTGCAGATTTTGTGGTGCTGATCGCTACAAGGGCAATGTTAGAGGAAGGTCTGTCAGTGCATGGAAGCCGACCGATTCGATGCACTACTTGCCGTTGACGCCGCGGTTGCAGCGGTTATTTATGGTGAAAGAGACTTTAGAAAACATGAGTTGGCATAGGCGTAAACAAATCGAAGGAGTGTTGGATCACCCATTTGATGGAGAAGTATGGAAGCACTTTGATCGATAGTATTCAGATTTTGCTTATGATCCGTGTAATTTCAGATTGGGGCTATGCCCCGACGGTTTTACCCCATTCAGACTTTCAGGCTTCCAGTATTCGCGTTGGCCTGTGATGGTCACTAAGTACAATCTACCGACTTAGATGTGCATGAAGACTCCGTATATGTTCCTCACCGTTATCATCCCAGGTCCGAACAATCCGAAGAGGAACATCGATGTGTATTTACAGCCATTGATTGATGAGTTGAATCAGCTGTGGAAAGTAGTTCCAACACATACGATGTTTCTAGAAAGCAGAATTTCTAGATGCGGGCAACACTTATGTGGACCATCAACAACTTTTTGGCCTATGGAATGTTATCTGGATGGAGCACGCATGGTCGTCTTTCATGTCCATATTGCATGGACCGTGTAAACCCCTGTCCTGAATTTTTTTTAGTAAATTTATCTTTTTATTTTATTATTAAATTGGACCCAAGTTAATGACTTTTGAATTTGTAGTTATTTCTAAATAAATATCAAAAAAGGGTTTATTGCAGGAAGGGGGCCTTGTCAATATCTGAAGTTTCAGGGACTATGGTGCAAATGTTTCTAATTTAAAATTTTCCTTTATAGCCGAACCCCTGTATTCAAATTCAATTTGAATTTAGATAACTCTCACCCAAAAACTTAGACGAAATCGAATCTGATTCTTCCAAATCCCTCCAGGAGATCAAAATGAGTATAAATACGGAGGATTAACCGACCCCCTTCCTCCCTTAAACCCTAATTTCCCCTTTGCCGTTCCTAGAAGTTCCTAGAAGTTGGAGAGGACCTGTTCGAGGAAGGAGTCACCAGGAGGAACAGTCCAGTCTTGTTTTCGACCAGGTAAATCTCCAACCTTCGTCCCAATTAGTAATTCTTAAATATGGGTATTAGTCGATTTTGTCTTCAACTGTAGTATAGGTATTCGTGTTTATGTCTAGGAGATGATAGAAGGTCCATATTGGATGTTTCTACATGAATTGAGTTATGTTAGTATGGTGGTGTATTATGAATTAGAGGAGTGTATAATGGTGAACCTACCCTTCCTGTCAACAACAACATTATAGGATGCAACCTAGGTGGCCTAAGGTTGAGAGGGAGATGTCGTGTCCCCTGTATCCTTCGTTAGTACGAATTTTGGGACTGAACCCTTAAGTATCGAGTAAAATTGAGATGCTCTCATACATCAATATAGGGGTTTCATATCGAATATCAGAGTCTCTAGGTGCAGGGGAACACTTAAAATTCTGTCATGTCATAGTATCAGTACCATCTTGTTATATTAAGGCCTGTGCTACATAGGTGCTGACCATCTATGTTGAACCTAATCAATGCTCCTTGTCCTGTTAAGTACTATTTTATATCAAATAAAGCATGAGCTATATGGTTAGGCAGGGCACCACAAAGGTATTTGCTCTGTCACATATTTCAGAGTTTGGCCAATCTTGACTGATACCTACAAGTACCAGTGATACCTACAAGTACCAGTGATACCTACCCGAGTCTGCTTGTTGCATAGAAAGTCCAGGTTCGGGATGTTTTAGTAAAGAGTGGTAGTAGAAACTTGCTACAGCAGTTTGCAATAGATGAACAAGTGACAGTGGAGATAAAATATCCATCTTGTGATATTCATATGTTTCCAACTGTTCTATTGAAAGGGGAGTGTATCTCAGGATGGACAATAGCAGGAAGAACCTATATCATACTGCCATACTGCCTGTGTGTGTGTGGTTTGAATAGGAGGGTCGAGACGGAACCTACATTGGAAGGGATATGTTGATCATAGACTAGAGTAGGCCAAATGATCAGGATACGTGCAGTACAACATGGGTTAGTGGAGCTGAAATGAGAATGCCAAATTGGAAGAATCTTAATATATAATGGATTGAAATATAAGATAAGAAATGAGTGTAATCTTGGAAAGTTGGAGGCAGAGCCAATTAAGGATAAGTTGAGAGAAACTCGTTTGAGTTGGATAGGCATTAACTGAGTCAGATGTTTCTTACATCAGATTTTTGATGTGTAATCTCCAAACTAGTCTACCATATCATAGCTTATTCAAAATTCAAGCATCGAGATAACGGCCAAAACTGCCTGTTATCCGAATTTCTTTTGTTGCTGATATTAGATAGCAACCATCATTTGGATCATCTCTTCATATGATTGCTAATGTCATCACATATGCCACAGAGAAATACTACTTGTTACACATATCTAGTAGTGCCACTGTCAAGTGTCATGACAGCTGAACATTGCTACATGTGATGAATGCCTGTGGTTCCTTAGGCATTTTCCACGTGGTGATTGGGTTACTTATGTGGAAAACTTTCACTCGAGGCATCTATAAAGTAAAATTTCCATCTAGTTTTTTATAAAGTAAGTTTTCTCTTCAAGCCTATTCTGAATATAATTCCTGATTATATATCTAGAACAAACCATTCTCCTTATTTTCTCTTTCAATACAGTCATTTCATTTCCTTTCTATGAGGCCTTGCTTGATATATGCCCTTCTGTTGAATTCTCCTTGATCATTTTTATTATGCATGATGATGGAACACTCAGTCCCTTGGTATCAGTCCTGAACTAAAAGGTGCATAAAGTGTTTCAGTAGCACTTGATAAATCTGGGTGTATCATATAAGCAGGTTATAGGAGTATCAGAGACAAGTATTTGGGGTAGTGCTAGAGAAAGACACAATGGATGTTGAAAGGTTAGTAGGCAACCTAGTATACACTAAGTTACCACATAGATGTAGGTGTCATCAAGGTATTAGGCTATGTTAGGTAAGGGCATGTATTAAGCCAGCTTAGAGAGTTATCCAATTAGAGTACAAGTAGGAAATGGTATAGAAGCCTAGCAAAGAGAAATAGATTGCTTGCTAAATTCATTCATTTCATTGACATGATAAATTATTAAACAGGTTCTTGGGACTCGAGAATTGCATCAGAACCTTACCAGAAGCTCAGGACCTAAGGCAAGTATACCTTGCCTCCCTCTACAGTTTTATTTACATGCATTATATTTCTTTATCCAGTTTCAATTGTTTATGGTCATGTACTTTTCGTATTATATTGAGCTGTTTTCATTGCATATAGTCGTGCTCATGTTTGGTCTTGTGGTTCATACTTGGAGTTTCTCACCAGTACCTTGCTTGAGTCGTGTCATAGAACAAGTGCGTGTAGTTGAACTGCTAAATCCTTGATTATTGTTTTACCCAACCAGAGAGTCCACACTCGGGACGAGGGTTGACCATTTACAGCAGAGAGTCCACACTCGGAATGATGGTGTTTGTCGTGTTCATTGGCACTAGAGAGTCCACACTCGGGACGAGGGTTGACCATTTTCACCAGAGAGTCTACACACGGGACGAGGGTATTTTGCCGTGAGCTAACCAGAGAGTCCACACTCGGGGCGAGGGTTAGTGCTTAGTTTAAACCCGTGAGTCCACACTCGATATGAGGGTTTGGTTTTTCAATTGATCTCGTGTTCATTATGCTTTTGGCAGTTAATTTATGCGTAGTTGTTCTAGTGATCGTGTTCATGGTCACTTGTCTAGTTTCTGTCTTTCTTGCTTATTTCTTACGCATGATAAAACTGTTAGATAGGTATGTATATTATGTATCTTGTTATGTCCTCCGAGGACCTGATGATCTCTTCAGGTTAGCCGAGTTTGAGTCAGGAGAAGACGAGTGGGTTCGAGTTGGCATCAGACCGCAGAGTTTTGCAGTTGAGATTGCCTTGGTTAGCAGGTTGTGTTCTGATAGTATATTTCATGTATTTTCTCTTTTCGTCTATTGGTAGTGGATTTATGTCCACCGGACGTGACATTGATTCTTGGAGACATTCAGTTATACTCATCATTGTTCAGTTTTATGTCCTATTCATTGATCTTGGTTGTGATTTAATTTTTCTGTGGATGAGATATAGATTACCATGAGACTCTAGACTGCCATGACTCGTGTATATTAGATAGCGTTCTACTGTCGACACTACGGCGTAGGCTGGGCTTGGACACGCTTCGTATCCGAAATGCGGGTACGGGTCATGACAGACCGCACTGAGGCTTTCTGTTTGAAACAAGGAGGCAAATCGTGCTTCTTCGATTGTCATCGACAATTCCTGCCGAAGGATCATCCGAACCGGAGGAACAGGAATGCTTTTTGTGCCGGCGTTGTGGAGAAGGCTAATCCACCACCAAGGTAGCCCAGATACATGATATGGAAAGAGGTAAAAGATTTACCAAGAGCTATTGAAGAGCTTGCTAACGGCTACAAGTGTGACAGATTTGGTCGCACTCATAACTGGATGAAGAGGAGCATATTCTGGGATCTGCCATATTAGAGTACAATCTGATTAGACATAATCTTGATGTCATGCATATCGAGAAGAATGTGTTTGACAACATAATTAATACTCTAATGGACGTAAAAGGGAAGACGAAAGACAATCCAAAGGCTAGATTGAACTTGGAAGAAATATGTAGACGTCCTGTATTGCATTTAATAGAGGAGGGGAATGGAAAGTTGAAGCAGCCTAAGGCAATTTTTTCATTGGAGAAGGAGGATAAAGTGAGACTTTGTTGGTGGATTCTGTAAGTATTGGACCACTTTTTCCTTCTTAAATATTTTTTAATAATAATTTAGTGAATTTTATTGGCTTTCATCATAGATTCATTATATATATATATATATATATATATATATATATATATATATATATATATGAAACCATGAGTAGGCTTCTAATTGAAAATAGACTTTAAAATGGGACTTGTCAATACCTGAAATTTCAGGGACTTTAGTGCAAGATGACCTGCATTCAAATATTTCCTTTACAACCGAACCCCAACCCCTGTAGATGAATTCGGTTGCATTCAAACAAACCTCACCTAAGCCTTAGATAAGAACAAATGTGTGAAAGGATTATAGAGAATCCTTATGGAGATAGGATCAGATTTCATAATTCCTTTTCAAATTCAACTTATAACTCATCTCTATCCGTATGAAATCCCTACCTATATATATACATTAGGGAGAAGCCTATTTTCGGATAACCCAAAAAGTACCATCGGCTTCATCCCTCTTAGCTGCTCTCACCTTCTCTTCTTCCCCTCGTCGAGATCGCCACAGCAGTAGGAATTTGTGGCCGCACCCGAAGTTGCACCCTACCAACGCCTCATCCCCCACGTCGTGTCGGAGCCCAGTGATAGTTGAACGGCCTGACCCGAAGTCTGCGCGCAAGCTGGCACTGCCTTGCCGAGAGCATCCTGACACCTCTCGCACAGCCGGGAGATACATCTGTGCCTCTCGGTCGTTCAAGTATTAGCAAAGTTCATTTTGTAAGTTTCCTCTCTTTAGTAATAGGAAGGAATAGATAACACCATCACTGTGTTCATGTTGTATCAATTTTCATAAGCTCTTATATTTATTAATTAGTTAGAAGAAATAAAAACATGTAGAGGTCTTCCTCAGGAGGAAGAAGGAGTACTGAAGCGGATTGTAACATAAAATATATGGTTTAGTCCCTTGTTAGCAATTCGGCAAACGGAAAAAATTCTGAACGGCAAAAGTACGAATATAAATCGGCTCAGTGCAAATAAAATACGTTCAAAAATTCGGTCAAATGTTCGAAAAATAAAAATATTGAGGTTAGAAACTTTACATTCTTAAATATATTGTCAAATTTGGTTAATTAATTAGGTTCCTAGCATATTTTTGTACCAAATTTATCAATAATTTATACAGAATATGTTTAAAATTTTGCATGCTTAAAATTTATATACTGATTTGGATCTGTCAAAGTATTATACGTTTATGAAAGATACGAAAAAATTCGCGTATAATACGAGTTTTATTCGGGTGATTGCTAACAAGGGTTTAGGGTCCGTTTGGATAGTCTTTCTAAAATTTTATTCTAAAAACAGTTTTCTGGAAGTAAGTTATAAAGTTGTTTTCTGAGTATAGAAATTCTGAGTTTGCGTTTGGTTACTTTCATCTGGAAAATGATTTTAAAAAATAAATTTTGAATATTTTGTTTGGTAAAATATTTTTAGAAACTGATTTTTTTAATTGGATTTATGTGTCCATTCTGTATCTCCTGTGTCCATTCTGTATCTCTGCGTCCAACGAAGACGAAGTCGTTGCTCCCGCACCCCACTGCCAGTGCCGCGACGTGTTCCCGATATGCCGCAGCCCCTCCTCCTCCTCCTCCCTCCGTCACGCCCGCGAGGAGGCGGCCAAGCGCCAGACCCTCAACGAGCTCGTCTGCTGCAGCCTCTCCGGCCCCTCCAGCCTCTCCGAGCCCACCCAGGAGGAGCTCCTCCGCATGGCCGCGTCTAGGGCTCGGCGTGTAGGGCTCGTCCGGGCCGTCGACGACGACCCCACCACCGCTCGAGAAGGACCTTGCCCGCGCCGACGTCGACGACCCCACCACCGCTCGAGGAGGACCTCGCTCCCGCCGGCGTCGACGACTCCACCACCGCTCGAGGAGGACCTCGCTCCCGCCGGCGTCGACGACTCCACCACCGCTCGAGGAGGACCTCGCTCCCGCCGGCGTCGACGACTCCACCACCGCTCGAGGAGGAAGGGAGCCGCTCGAACTCGGCTGTCCAACAGTGAGCCGCTCGAGCTTCAACGTCGATCAGGATCTCGACGTCGACAGGGAGCCGCTCGAGCTCGGAGTTAGGTCGTCGTCCTCGAAGATGGGATGCAACCTGTCGTCGACGAGCTCGGGAACCGTAGGTGAGGGAGAGAGAGAGAGAGAGGGGGGGAGGGACAGATCTAGGAGGAAGGGGAAGCAAGCTTGGTCCTTGGAGAGGTTCGTCCTTGTAGAGCTCGAGGACCGGAGGAGAGGAGGAAATTGGGAAGAGAGAAAGGGATGGGGACCCCTGTAAGTGAGGAGAGAGAACGTGGAGAGGGGGGTGGGGGGACCCTTTCCATGGGAGAATGTGCAAAAATATTTCTAAAAACAACTTTCAGCTACGTTCTCAAAGCTGAGTTATAACAACTCATTTCCGAAAAAAATTTCCAAACTTTTTTTCTAAATTTAGTTGTCCAAACATACTTTTGTCACTTTTTTGCTTTTAAACGCAAAAAAGTGATTTTAAAATAACATCCAAACGGGGCCTTAGTCTCCCTGTATGCTTTCCACTTGAGAAGAAAGGAATTGTTCACGTGTTCCCATGGTTTCTCCATGCCGGACATGTGTTCGAGTATAATAAATAAGTTGATGGGAATATTTCACTTTAGTCCTTAAAAGAAGTAAATAAATCAACTCCCCACTTGACATTTAGTTGTTTAAATAATATATTTAATATGTGTATACCTTGGAATAATCAAGTCTGATATTTGCTTTTTAAAGTAACACTTTTCATTTAAGCCCCCATAATAATTTTTATTCAATAAGAATCCTTGTTAGTGGATATATATTAAAATAGTTAGGCGAATGGAAAGTGAGGATGGTTATAATTAAATAATAAAATAGTGATAGACAAATAGTTTGGTGTAATAATGTATTATTATATATACAAAACATATAAAGGTATATTATAGGATATTAATGTTGTATTTGTATATAGGTGTTCTTGACTAGGCCTTGGATTAAGACTTGTAAAAAATCTTGGACAACAGGCAAGTATACCTTGCCTTCCTCTAGAGTTTTATTTACATTCATTGTATTTCATCATTTCCCAATTTGATTGTTTATGGACATGTGCTTTTTGCATTATTTTCTGTCGAGTTGTTTTCATTGCATATTCCGTGTTCATGTTTAGCCTTGTAGTTCATACTTGGAGTTTCTCACCAGTACCTTGCTTGAGTCGTGTCATAGAACGAGTGTGTGTAGTGAACAACTAAATCCTTGATTATCGTTTTGATAAAACCAGAGAGTCCACACTCGGGACGAGGGTTGATCAGTGCACCAGAGAGTCCACACACCGGACGAGGGTGTTTGTCGTGTTCATTGGCACCAGAGAGTCCACACTCCGGACGAGGGTTGACCATTTGCACCAGAGAGTCCACACACGGGACGAGGGTTGTAGAAGCATGGAAAAGAATAGGAATTTCTATGCGGCCCAGAATCAACATGAAACTTTATGCGGCTTAAAACCTGTGGAGTTTCATGCGGCTCAAAGTCCTTGGGAGCTTCATGCGACTCATAAAGTTTCATGCGGATCAGAAATCTTCATGCGGCCTTATGCAGTTTGAAATTAGCCTAAACAGCTGGCCATAATTACTCTGACATAAAGGCGACAGCTCTGACAGAAATGATGGATCTGACATAAAGACAAGACACAACATGCTCCTAAAAAGACGAGAAAATTATCATGATATCTGGCACAGTTCACAAGTTCTAAAGACAATTCTTTATGTGGATCGTCTATGCGACCTTCATGCGGCTCAGTCACGAGACCACTCTCATGCGGCTCAGTCATAACATCACTCCCATGCGGTTCTGTCATGTGACCACTCTCATACGGCTCGATCATGAGACAACTCTCATGCGGCTCGGTTATGAGACGTCCTTCATGCGACTCGGTCATGAGACACTCTTCATGCAGCTCGGCTATGGGACAGTCCTTCACGCGGCTCAGCCAGGATGCATTATTCATGCGGCTCGCTACAGAGTAGCAGTTGAGACACGTGGCAAGAATTGACCAAGTCTTAACTGTTCGGATTTAGTGCAACAAACAGATCACGATCAATCTTAACCAATCCCCAGCTGTCCACTTCTCGAGGCACAGTTACAAGGATGTGGCCCAAAATTAACCACGTGGCTGTACACCCCATTACTCATAAATTCCTATAAATAGTAAGGTGCTATTCCCTTGCATACAAACATACACACAGAGAGATATACACACACCCAGGCAGAGGGAGAGCATTTCTTCATCAGAGCCGAGGTTGCGTTCGATCGTCCAAGGAGTAAGGCAGAGTTGATATCACTTTCCTGAGCCTCTACCGTCACCCCAGAATCAAAACTAAACAATTGTACTTAGATTGCTTTTCCTAGATTTTGTTCCTAGGCTCTCTTTTGTACAAACGAGTTTGTAATTGTGAGTTAAAGTTCAGTCCTCCTGTAAAACTGTTCTGTTCTACGACAATCAATGGCAAACACGATGGCGACTCTACTGGGGACTAACTTCTCTACTGCTGAGAAGTTGGTGATACAATCGAACGCAGCCAAAGTCGGCTCCACGCAACAGATGCTGGTTGTTTGCTTCGACCAGCAAGCATTTGAAGAGATGCTCTCCGAGGGGAGCGCTAGCCCCATCCAGAAGCGAGCCGGCCCAAAGAAGGCCCGAGGCCCAAAACCGTTGCCCCTCCCTAAGCTCTGGAAGAAGTATTCTCTGCTGTCCAAGACGGCGAAGAAGAATCACATGCGGCCCCACTTCAGGCCGCAAAGGACCCTGCTGTCCCCAAGTCCGGCAAAGGAAAACACTACGATGCTGGACTTACGGGAGCAAATGGAAACTCTATGCGGTCCAAGAAAAAGCCGCATAAGGGTGCCAGCCGCATACAGAAGGTTCATACGGCCACCAATCTCAGCCGCATGCAGAAGGCTCATGTGGCCACCAATCTCAGCCGCATGCAGAAGGCTCATGCGGCCACCAATTCCAGCCGCATGCAAGATGCCGATGCGGATACCAACCCTAGCCGCAGGGAGATGATCTATGCAGCATCCAATCCCAGCCGTCGGCCATCTGCCCTATGCAGCTCGGGTTTAGTCTTCGACCGCCTCTCATGCGATCCTGATATCAGAAGCTCCAATGAGAATGTGCCAGATTCTATGCGGCACAGCTTGGACTCTTCCTACTATGTACCCTCGGGTGCTAAAGTGAAGAAGTTTAGGACAGCGCGGGCTCGTCGAGCTCAGTCAGCTGTCCTAATCTTTGACCATCAGAGTCTCGCTAACTGTTATGCGGGCCTCTGATGGAAAGTTGTACAGAACCACCCGTGTCCAGCCTCCAGCGGCAAACAGGCAGGGTGGTTCCTAAGAGTCTCCCAAAATGATCGAGGACAAGTGCTTTTACTAGCCCCGCATCAGGGAGCAAACATGATACCAACGCACTCGTGCGCTCGGGATTCCCGGGCCCACAAAACGAGTGTAAAGGTTGATCGAGATGTACTTGACTTACGAGATGTGATTCTACACAAGGGCAAGAAAAGAGAAGGAACCTTGGTTTGCAAAGAGTCCTTCCATGGACATCACTGCACTCAAGTCATTGTCAATTGCTACTGCAACAAGACAGCAATACAAGAGGACCGACAGTCCATCTTCCAACGACTGCAGCAGCCAGGACTAGTCCTACAACAAAGCTCGGGAGACGAGGCGCTTCCTGTCGCCTCCTGTAACTCTGCCCGGAAGGTCCCTATCGGCAAAGGAGGAAAGAAAATAAATACCTCCAGCCCGATGATCTCAACCAGCACGGCCAAGAAACTCTCATCTAAGCGGTTGTCCACAGCCGTCATAGGAGGAGTTTATCAAGGTACCCGCTCAAAGACAAAATCTTCAACACTTGGAAATTCGTCATCTACATCCCTGGGGGTAGTTAAAGCTGGGGGTAGCACCCCATGGAACATCCACAACAATCCGGTATTTTAAGAAGTTGAACCAGGGGAAACAATCCCCCCAACAGATATAACAGATTCTGACGTCCCTGAAAACGTCCACAAGCGCCAAGACGAGGCAACCTCCTATGCAGGGGGTGGCACTTCCTCCGAGTCCGAACCAGAGGAGAATATTCCCATATACCCCGACGACTTCTCTATGCGAGGGTATGATTCGGAGGGCACGTCTTCTACAGTTCCTTCCACTTCTCCTCATGTGAGAGCATTTATGACTGAGAATGATCAAGACGGTCACAGCGATCTGCAGTGCCTCGACACTCTCTAGGCCATACTTCGTACCTTGGTTAAGTCAGTGGACGAGATCAAGGCGGCCCTACCGGCTCTACAAGGAAGGACACCTGGCCAAACAAGCTTGGGTCCCGCTGTTAATGTGAACTCAAACACAATCGTACCAACCCCGGGCGACAATCCACCCAGAATATCGACTCCCACTACTGTAGAAGAAGCTAGGGAAGCGAAAAGAGAAGTCCAGGAGCTCCGTGCAATGTTTCATGCCCGAGAAACTTCTCAAGACCTCAGGATACGACAGCCAAATCCTGCTGCATAGAGAGATGTCCCCTTCCCTCCACGATACAAACCATTCAACATCAATCCATATGACGGGAAGACCTCTGCGAGTCGGTACATGACCTACTTCGAAGTCACAACAGACCATCTACCGTATGACGATGCCATCCTCACGAGATTGTTCATCGGGGCATTAGAGGGGGTCGCATTCGACTGGTACCGCAACTTGTCGGATAACTGCATCCATTCTTTTGCCGGCTTTAAACATATGTTCCTGGAAAGGTTCTACGAGGTGGGACAAGATGTGACAATGTCAACCCTCATGGACGTTTTCCAAGGAGAAAAAGAGATGACGAGGAACTACATTCAGCGGTTTTGCCAAACCGTAATAAAATTGCCCTCTGGTAACCCGGACTCTTCTTTAATTGAGATTTGCCACAAGAGGCTTCTCCCCACAATCAGCCTCTGTATGGGCAAAAGTCAATTTAAGGACTGGAAGACCTTCATCATCAGCGCCACTAGCACAAAAGAAAAATTGAAGAAGGCTCGTCAACTGGGATTGCATATCTCGGATGGAGAGGATAAGGACAAACGCCCTAATGCCAACAACAACAACGACGGCAGTTCCTCTAACAACCGAGACACAAAAGGCAAACAGGCTATGGTGGCCGATATAGCCCAGAAGCCTGAACCAAAGCAGGTAGAGAAGCAGTGGCCTCATGTGACTTACTCCTTCGAGGATAGCCATGTCAAGCCCATCTTTGACATGCTCTTGCAAGGAAAAAGAATTCAGCTCCCTCCGTTGAGACGTGAACCTCGACATGCAGAGATAGAGAACCCGAAGTACTGTCACTTCTACCGTTACGTCCACCACGCTACTCAAGACTGCTTCCAATTGAAGCAGTACATCCAGAACCTCATCGATTCCAAGGCTCTGGCCATTGATTTCGAAGAGGTAACCGTAGCTGCCAACATAGTATCATTCGGTAGCTTCCTTCCAACGAAGACTCAAGATGGCGTAGTACCCATCACCCGGGCAACAATAGAGGTCACTAATCTTCCACCTCCCCGAGACCAGACGACTGGGCTGGTGCCCCTCACCACGTCAAGAGGAAAAGTTATGTGCGTCCACCCGAACTTGGTGCCTGAAGTAACTCAGTCAACTTCATCCTCTACCGGCAAGAAGAAGGGTGGGAAGACTAAGTCCTGCCACACAATCTCAGTCGGTGTCGAAGAAGCGACAACTGTCGTTACCCGGTCCGGTGTATAATCTCAATCCATGCCTGGTAACTTAGCTGAAGAACGTCAGCTGGCCACCACTGATGCCCCAGAACCCTCTCAACCTCCGCCGACCGACAAGCCTAAGCCAAAGGAGACCCGTATTGACAAGCAGGTCCGAAAAGACGCACCTCAGGGGCTGGAGGGGCCCTACAATTTTGACATCCTGGCACAATTGGCCAACACACCAGCCAAATTGTTATTATATGAGCTCTTGAGGCTCTCCAAGGATATCCACGTCGCACTGAGCGAAGCACTCCAGAATGCCGACACGTATTTGACTTAGGTCAAGCTTACAGAGGAGAGCTCGCCAGAGGATTTCCAGGATAACGCTTGTACAGGTGCAATGCCCAACATTGTGTTCACTCTGCAGGATATGCTCATTAAAACTAACCTGCACGATCGCCCTCTGTATTACACTGGATACGTCGACGACATCAAGGTGGATCAGATGCACATTGATCACGGTTCTTCAATAAACATCATTCTGAAGAGCTTGCTTCACCTCCTGCGTATCCCTATGCATTGGCTGATACCTACCAGCACTGCCATCAGCGGTTTCAATTCTGGAAGAAGCTATCCTATTGGGAAGATTCGCCTGAAATACCAAATTGGCGACCTTTAGTCGGAAGTGACTTGCTATGTCATAAACGCAGATACGTCCTACAACATTCTCCTAAGGCGTCCGTGGATACACGATTATATGATCGTGCCCTCCACATTGCACCAGTGCTTCAAATATGTCGACAAGCACGGCTTCGTAAGAACGAAATTTGTCGACATCGATCCCTTCAAAGGGGTCGAATCCTACTATTCGGATTCCTGCTTGTACAAGAAATCGATAAGGCACCTGATCAAAGAGGATGCTCAAGAGCAGACAGAGGCTATAATGGGATCAGAAGAACCTCTGAAGATCCATCTTCAGGACCGTAAACCAGGCAGGACTGCACCTCTTATAGCCACTCTGCATAAAGAAGCAGCCAGTCTAGCGGTGCTCACTACACAAAAGGAGCAGATGGTTATCCGACTCCTAAGGTCTAGCCAGGGGTCGAGACCCACTGTGGAGCCAATAACAATCAGGCTGCCAGGAGCCGGCCAACAACAATCAGAGGAGATCAATCCCTCTATTAAGTCGATGCTCATTCATCTTCCCAGGATAAATCGACTACCAAGCGCTAAGCCAGGGACCGCTAGTGAGCCAACGACTCTACGTCCAGCACCAAGCACTAAGCCAGGGACCACTAGTGCACCAACGACCCCACTTTCAACACCACCAGTGGGACCTTTGATGATCAAGCTGTCCAGGTCATCCTTCCAACCTTCATTAATACAGGGTATGGCTGACGAGGAGTTAGAGCTAGCCAAATATGTAGCTGCGCACACTAATGTTCCTTCTATTGATGATGTAATACCACCAGAAAAGATACCTTATTTTATCAATAAAGGGTTATCTTTGAACTACCTCGAGCTTAACAAGCTCTGTATAATGTATGCTATGGAACACGGTATGGGCATCAACTTACACACATAGGTAACAAATGTCTATACCACGAACCAACTTACTTTTGTGGAAGGCGCTTGCTTCATAGTCGAAGGAGAAGATCATCCAATCATCTTCGACCGAAAGAATGATCAACAGTCCTTCAGGCCAGAAGAAGTCGATCTTGAACCCGACACCAGGAGACTTTTCCTTTATCTGTATAGCTCCCGATCCAAGTACCTCATGCAAAAACAGAGATATGATATGGAGACTACACCGGGCTTGAACTACGACACCGGCCGATGATTACCTTTGCAATTGCCAGTTCCGACTGGAAAACTACGGGATTATTACAGTAAGACCAGGCGTGGTCTAGGCTATGTTACACCTGCAACAACTCCGGAGAGCTCGGATGAGGAATATGAATGGCATTCACATTCGACTGGATCACCCACTTCCGATTCGGATGTCAGAATCGGGGACGTATTCAGGCAAGCTTGGTCTGTCAACATGGCATTTGCTGATGCCAACAAAGAAGACGAAGACGTACCCGAACTTCTCGAGTTAGAGCCTTGGGTCAAACAACTAGATGCGTAATGGGAGAAGCATTTTGAACGAAGAAATCCCCCTACCGAAGATGAGGTTATGCAAGTTGACCTCGACGATGAATCCTCTCCAAAGACAATCTTCGTTAGCAAAAGTCTGACAGATGAAGAGCGGGAGTCGCTATTGCAACTCTTCAGAGAGTATATTGACGTGTTTGCCTGGAGCTATGAAGACATGCCAGGGATAAACCCCGAGATTTTACTCCATAAGCTCAACATTCATCCGGACGTGAAGCCGGTCAAGCAACAGCAACGATGGTTCCGCCCAGACATCATGAATTCTATCGAAGCTGAGGTCAATAAACTCATAGCCAGCGGCTTCATCCGTGAGAAACAACATCCAGATTGGGTAGCCAATATAGTACCGGTCCTCAAGAAGAATGGGAAGATCCGAATTTGCATCGACTTCCAAAATCTGAACGAAGCATGTCCTAAAGATGAGTTCCCTCTTCCTATTACGGACATAATGATTGACAACACATGTGGCTTTGAGCATATGTCGTTCATGGATGGCTTCTCAGGATATATTCAAATTAAGATATTTCCTGACGATGAAAAGCATACATCATTTCGAACGCCAATTGGTGTGTACTGCTACACAGTCATGCCCTTTGGTTTAAAAAAGCCGACGCCATATATCAACGAGCTATGAGTATCATCTTCAGAGATCACCTGCGTAAGACAGTGGAATGTTACATCGACGACATTGCCGTCAAAAGCCGCTCTGAGGAAGATCATCTGCACGATCTGAGGACAATATTTGACATGATGCGAGCACACAACTTGAAGATGAATCATACCAAATCCTTCTTGGGTATATCCAGCAAAAAAATTTTGGGTTTTATCATTACCGCCCAGGGAATCCATATAGACCCTGAGAAGACGAAAGCAATCATGGAGATGGGTCCCCCGAGAAATCTCCGAGAACTCAGAGGCCTTCAAGGGAGGCTAGCTTATATCAGGAGGTTTATCTCTAACCTCTCCGGGCAATGTCAACCATTCACACACCTCATGAATAAAGGCGTCTCCTTCGTATGGGATGAAGAGTGCCAACGTGCCTTTGACAATATTAAAGAATATCTGTCAAACTCTCCAGTCCTGGTGGCCCCAATTGCTGGAAAGCCGTTTTTGTTCTATGTACGAGCGATGGAGCATTTCTTCGGTGCTCTACTAGCACAAAACAATGATGTGGGGCATGAACAAGCTATCTATTATCTCAGTCGAATGATGATAGGACCTAAGCATAGATACACCGCCGTGAAAAAGAAATGTCTCGCTTTGGTGTTCGCTATTCAGAAGACGCGACATTATGTTACAGGACAGACCATCCACGTTATATCAAGAGTTAATCCCCTTAGGGTCATCATGACCAAACCAGGTGCACTCAGATCTCGCCTTGCTACTTGGACGATATTATTGCCCCCCCCCACGACATCATCTTCGTCCCGCAGAAGGCTGTTAAAGGTCAAGCTCTGGCAGACTTTTTAGCGGTCCATCCAGGTTCGGAGTCAACCAGAATATATGAAGAGATTCCAGACGAGGTCGCCAATTCAAATATGGCTTTCCATGATATCGTCTGGTAAATGTTCTTCGTTGGTGCTTCAAGAACCGGGCCCAAGGGCAATATCGTCATTGGGGTCGGAGTGGTACTGATTTCTCCCTCTGGATTGGTGATCAATCGGGCATACTCCCTCACGGAACCTTGTTCAAACAACGTGACTGAGTACAATGCCTTGTTTATTGGCTTCCGACTTGCAATAAAACTGGGGGTAGAGTACCTCGAAGCATATGGCGATCCACAGTTAATCGTTAATCAGATGTGGGGTTCATATGAAGTTCGCCATGAAGACATGATCCCCTATCATCAAATAGCAATCGCCATCATTACGTCCCTGAAAGGGTTCTTCATATAACACATTCCCAGACTCTGAAACATTTAAGCCGATGCCTTAGCAGGTCTTGCCGCTTCCCTGGCAGTCCCAAATCATACTCATCATTTGGTCGACGTAATAGGCCATGAATTGGTTTATCCTAAGAACAACGTTTAATTTGCTGTGAGTTATTCTGCCCTGACGGTCGACGAGACACGGGATTGGAGACTCCCATTTATTGACTTCGTAGTCTATGGTATCTTGTCGGAAAACTCAAAAGAAGCCACTTCTATCAGAAGACGTTCTCTCAGATTCTTCTACGATACAGAGACAAAAATGCTGTATCGGCGATCCTATGATGGATTACTGCTCCGGTGTTTGTTAAATACAGAAGCCAAAGAAGCCGTGCGCGAAGCTCACGACGGGGTTTACGGGGCCCATCAACCTGGCCCAAAATTGTAAGACCGCCTTCGCCGGATGGGCTGTTACTGGCCTACGATGGTAGCAGATGCGATAAACTATGGAAGAAAATGTAAAGCTTGTCAGGTCCACGCAGATTTTATACATCAACCATCTGATTTCCTACATCCGATGGTGGCATCCTGGCCATTCGAAGCATGGAGAACGGACATCATTGGTCCAATCACTCTACCTTCGTCCAGAGGACACCGTTTCATACTCGCAATTACAGACTACTTATCCAAATAGACGGAAGCTGTTCCGCTTGCAGAAGTGAAGACATCAAACGTGATCAACTTCGTCAAGCATCACGTCATTTATCGCTTTGGACTACCTCGGAGGATCATCCACGACAATGGTCCGCAGTTCGTAAGCCACGTCTTCTATCGATTTTGTGACCAACAACGAATCCAGAATGTTGCTTCAACACCATACAACCCGACGACTAATGGTCTGGCTGAAGCATTCAACAAAACCATAATCAAGCTGCTCAAGAAGTTTGTGTCCTTAAACAAATGCGACTGGAATGAAAAGCTTGGCGAATGCTTATGGGCGTATCGTACTACAGTCCGGACAGCCACTGGGAATACACCATTCTCTCTGGTATACGGAAGTGAGACAATTATTCCCTTGGAAACTCAAATTCCTTCACTCCACGTCGCCCTCACTTACCGATTAACGACGGATGATAATTACCGTCGTCGGCTACAAGAATTGGAGGCATTAGATGAGAAACGTCTGCTAGCTCAACAACAAATCGAGCTTTATCAAGACCGTATCTCTGGAGCCTTCAACAAAAAGGTCAAGCTAAGAACATTCCAAGTAGGCAATCACGTCTTGGCAATTCGGAGGCCGATGGTTATAACTCACAAAACTGTTGGCAAGTTCCAACCCAAATGGAAAGGCCCATTTATCATTGAGGTCGTATTCTCCAATGGTGCATACCATCTCGCAAAGCAAAATGGAGACTTGCTCATGATGCCCATCAACGACAAGTTTCTGAAGAAATATTATGTCTAAACGATACCCTCCGAATCAACCGGATTGTTGAGTTATGTACCCTTAGGTACCGCTGAACTTACACTCTGGTCACTCCAAATGAATCCATATCGCATCTTCTGGATAGTAAGTCATGTATGATCGTACCTCTGAACTTCTTCCTACAAATCTATTATCCGCACTTTCAGTACATAAAAGAGGGTAACATGTCTACAAAATTCCCGAAACAGCCATGTCGATGTCACCTCTGAGTTGTTTCTCTTCCATCACAAACAAATCACCCCTTACGTAGAACATCTACGTCCATATTACCTCTGAGTTGTTCTATGTTGAGTCCACTCCTGCCACGTCCTCATTACCTCTAAGTAGGAAGACTCCGTTACAAAACCCTCATATTTATCATGTCCTCATTACTTCTGAGTAAGTATGTTGGTTTTCTCTCGACTTATTATTCGTACCCAAAACCAGGATACGCCAAGGGTCATAGGCCCACAAATGTCCACAGTTGACCAAAAATGTTCTCAATTGACCACAAATGTCCATAGTTGACCATAAATGTCTACAGTTGACCACAAATGTCCGCAGCTGACCACAAATGTTGTACTAGGTCCTCTAGTACTTGTGCCTCTTTTCTCACCATCACATGCCTATAGAGCCCAGCTGTTCTATGGCATTCTTTCGCCCAATACCAGGAACTTCCATATCCACCTTACCACAGGGTTGTTCTAGGTATCTCCATCGAACTTATTATCTATACCTAAATCCAAGGTATGTTAAGGGTAGTAGGTCCACAGAAAGTCCCCCAGTGGGGCAAATACCATAATACCAAAGATACGGTACAAACACAACAGATAAAGGATGATGTAAACATAGTCATTCATTTAAAATCAAAAGTACTATATTTTCTGGGACCACGTCCTTGTTAAAAAATGGAGGAACATAATAATAAAAGAAAGAAAAAGCGGATTGTGGTTCGACAACGCACAACTCTCTGAGACGGTCCTTCAGCTTGGCCGTCGTCCGCTCAATCTTCAGCTTGGACCGACGCCCAGCCTCTTGAGTCAACCTCTCTGCATCCTCCTGATGCGCATGTGCCTACCAACCTCTTCAAGTTTATTCAGTGCACGCTCCAAGGTATTAGATGTTCGGGTGACCTGGTTGGTCTTCTAGAGAATTAGCTCCTTATCTTTGCGGGAAGCCTGGAGCTCAGATTCTAAAGAAGCTAATTTCTTCTGAAGCTGGAGGATCTGCTCGTTGGTATCGACTATCCCACGAGAGGCGGCCTCTTTCCGAGCGATCTAGTCCTCTTCTCTGTGGCTTAGCTGATCGTACTTCAGAGACAGATCTCGAAGGTCCTTCACTAGAGCAGGCTTGGACGTATCCGTACCGTCCTTACCTTTACTATGGTTGTTATAAGGAACGCATGCTCCTGATCTATTACTAAAGAAAGATCGACCTGCCGCAGTCCTTGAAACTGAGCCACGAGCTGATCAGCTTCTACTAATTTAGGCTCCAACAGCTCGACCATCCCTGCCCCGCCGGGAAGTATTCTGAGGAGTTCAATCTGACCACGGGCACATTGATGAGCCAATGCAAAAGATGTCCCCCTCTCCAGAGCAGCCTCGATCCCTCGTTTCAGATGGCGGTAGAAACTATCAATCACGTCCTTCGACGATTCATCCAGGACTTCCGAAGAAGGTGTCAAAGGAAGAGTAGCTGGTAGAGTTGAAAATGGTTGTAAGGAAGATGCACCAGAACTTGACGCCCCTATCACTAGGGAGACAAGTTCTGAGCGATAGGATGCCTGAATAGCAGTCATCTCCTTCTCCGCAGCCCGAAGGATCCGGAGACTTGGCAGGGCAGAAAGGTCAACCTTCAGTATTGGAGCCACATGAACCAAGAAGGTTGTAGGGACCATTTCTTCCCACCCCTGCCATCCCGCTACTTGTCCTCCTGAACTCGATCCGGCATGAGGTCCCTCGATATGAGTTAGAGGAGGAGGAGGCATACTTTCTTCCACCAGATCCTCTCTGGTGACTTTTTCCCCCGATGATGTCCGCCGTCGGCAGCGAAGGAGCATGACTTGTATGTCCGGAGCAACCATCGATCAACTTAACCCGAAGAATATGAAGATAGAGCAAATGAACCTCCTCACTAGTCAAGACATGACATAGCTTACCAGAGAAGAGTTGCTGAAGCTGAGGCTCACTCACAGCCACCGTATCCTCTTCAACGACGACACTTGAGCCGATTACAGTTGCTTCCTCTGCCCCAGCCGCCCCGGAGGTAGATATAATTGGATCAGCATCAACCGGCTGAGGTTCAGCAACATCGGGGATTAGTTCAGTAGAGCCCACATCGCCCCGGGTTGAGATGTCAGCAGGGAAGGAATCTCAGCCGTCGTTGGGACGACCCTGGTAGAAGTAAGCTCGGCAGTTATAGCACTAATTAAAGCGACTATAGTCGGGTCAACCTTAGAGCCGGTAGCCGGCTATGAGGAGTTTACTTCTACCGATGCCTACAAAGAAAAGGAAAATGATCAGATTATATTTTAGAAAAGAAGAACAAAAAGGGGGGATCGTAAATCGGTTCACCTCTGAAACGGCGTCGACATCCTCACTTCTCTCCCCAATGATCGGCCCTCGAGGCTTGACCGCAGCCCATTTTTAGGAGTAAGTCATGCCGCTGACATAGGATGCACACCTGCTGCATTTTCGTGAAGTACTAGGCGCAACAGGGGGCTGTCTGCCACCAAGTCATCTGTAGGAGGAAGAGGCAAGTTATCAGGGTCATCCTCTTCGTCCATGTTAGTAGACTCCGAGTCAGACACATCAACTGTCCTCCCCTTCTTGGTCCTTGGCTTGTCCTCCAAGCCAGTACCAACAATGAAGCTGGTACTTGGGTCAAAATCTCTTGGAGGCTTATTCACCATAACATGGTACAAGGCCGCCATGTATAAAATTTGTCCCGACTCGTTAGCATCGGGAACGGAGAAGGTGGCACGGGTGTGAACCGCGCTATAGTAGTGCCAAGCCCGGATGCCGTCAAGTACGCTACCCTTAAAACCCGGGCAGGAGCTGGGATTATCTAAGAACATCTTACTGTACCAAAATTGTCGAGAGAATCGACTAGGTAAGTAAGGCTCCAAAAAGGCAGAGTTACGGTTGCGATACACTAGATGTGCAGGACGAATGTTTTGTAACCAAAGGAGCATCTTCTTGGGCAAGAATTTGGGAGACACAGCACCATCAAGATGTATGACTCTTACTTCTTCATCAGTAAAATGAGGGACAGACACGAAAAAGGAGTATCTGTCCACTCGCGCCAGCGCCATCCGACAGGCGGGCATGGTGGTGTACTCCCAGAGCATGCGGCAATACTGATAGATGAAGGCATCATCAGCAGTCACGTTATCCTATGGACCAGGCCTCATCAAAGACTGGTAATGCATCAACAGCCACCCCATCAGATAATGGTAGGGCAGCTCGATTCGTTCAATGTCTTTCACCGTATCACGAGCAAGTACTTTGGACGAGAAGGCACGGAGGCCACCATATATGCTGCATACCATGGCAGGGAGTAGAGCTAGTCTGGCCCCAAAGACTAGCTTCACCGCGGAAAGGATCAGGTTACGGCTGATTCTCTCAATAGCATTAGCCCCTTCCGAAACTACACAGTTCCGTAGCCACACCATCAGAAATCCCGCCAGGAGAGCCTTATTAGACATTATCTGGGTATCCTGATAAAAGTAATTAAAGGAGTTAAATTTGCTCCCAAATCTGTCACCCATAGTTTTTACCCTCTTAGCAGTCGACACCTGGTTCTGCACCTCCTACCGGGTTCGAGGACGTCGGGGGGAAACCCAGCCTGAGGTGCCTAGCTCAAAAAGATAGCTGAGCCAGGTCTTGGTATAAGGAAGGTTCCCTTTCGAGCTATCGTTCTTCTTCTTTGATATCTGCTGGCACGTACTATGGTGACATAGTAGTTCCCGTAAACAGCCACAAAGCCCGGGAACCCTTGCTCCAATTCTTCGAATTCTTCGTTCGTAGGGGTATACGTTTCAAAAACTTTATCTCCCCAGGGCAGCTTAGAGACTTCACACATCTCGTGGAGGGCGAGTCCCATCTCCCCTCTAGGTGTAAAGAAGGTCCCCGTACGACGGTTGTACATCTCAAAAAGAGCCATGAACAGCTTCTTGTTTATGGGCAGACCATAACAAGTGCCCCGCATGATAAAGACCAATGTCGAACAGGAGATCCTTGTATATCTGTAAGATATACGAGGTCAAGTTGATCCATAAAGAAGTGGAGTTCATCCAGTTCAGCAGCGACAGTTGACCAGTGGGGTAGGACCCCTTTTGAGCAAGCTGGTTCATAAAAGTGTCAGCTTGGAAGAACAGGAAGTTGGGACCCTGCACATTTATAAAACTGTCCGAGGCCAACCCCATCACAAAGCGGCTGATCTGTAGCTTGCTTGCAACTACCGACCTCGATGTTTTATTATAGTGAATATAACCTACGAACATCCCCTGCTGGCTCAGAGTTAGGGAGTCAGCCATTTTCCTGTCCATCGACAGCATATTGAACCAAGACAGCGGGAAATGACGCTCCATCTGAGGAATGTGGATCGCCATCCCGTTGGAAGAAAAACTCCAACTTTTAGATATATCTAGAACGCTGGAGTTCTTCACAGTTAGGGCATCTCCAAAGAGGAACGCGGGTTTCAGATGTGTGCCCCCTAATTTCCCCGAGTTCATCATGCCCGAAAGAAAGAAGAAGGATTTGTTTTTGATATCCCTCAGCCTCTCCTCAAGTTGATCTTTAGTGATTTGGGCTGACACATAATCGACCACATGGTCGAACCTCACACCCACAGCAGACTGAGCTTTAGTTCATCATGTCCGAAAGAAAGAAGAAGGATTGGTTTTTGATATCCCTCAGCCTCTCCTCAGGTTGATCTTTAGTGATTTGGGCTGACACATAATCGACCACATGGTCGAACCTCACACCCACAGCAGACAGAGCTTAACCTACCAAAAGTTTTCCCGAAGGATTGACCGGCAACTTCACTAAAAAAGACAAAAGAAAGAAGTCAGGAGATAGCCAGAGAAAAACTACATAATGTCTTCTGAGCTTATGCGGCTCGGTTAGGTGGGTCTTCATGCGGCCCAGTTCATAAGGTGCTTATGCGGTCATGAGACAACTCTCATGCAGCTCGGTCATGAGGTAGCTCTCATGCGGCTCGGCCATGAAGCATCTTTCATGCGGCTCGGTCATGAGACAACTCTCATGCGGCTCGGTCATGAGACAACTCTCATGCGGCTCGGCCATGAAGCATATTTCATGCGGCTGGGTCATAAGACAACTTTCATGCGGCTCCACCATAAAGCGTCCCTCATACGGCTCAGTCATGAGACATCTCACATGCGGCTCGGACATAAAGTATACCCCATGCGGCTCAGTCATAAGGCATTCATGCGGTCCATACGGCACAGCTTATGCGGATTCATCACACTGAACTTGAGCAGAAGACGAAAAGTGCATTAACTATGCCGAAGCATGATAGGGAAAGGCCCGCACTTAAAACATACGACATAGCTATGAAAATTAGGGTTTAGATTAATACAGTTACTGCCTATCGCCCTTACCACTAATGGGAGAATGAATGTCGGGATGGGTCGAGATTGCCGTATCCGACGAAAAGGCAAGTCCTTTGCCCTTCGCTGCAGTGCTGGAAGAAGCCTTGGGAGCCATGGATGATCGAGAGAAGAGAAAACGGCGACTAGGACAATAGAAGGATTGAAGAAGGAAGTAAGTAAAGAACCCCTTTCTTCAAAACTGCTCGTACTTATAGGCTGGTAGAGGCGTGTGAACCGATAAACACCGCTTTGGATTTCGTGCTGCCTAAAGGATAAAGCCGACTCTTGGGATTCTATCCCCTTTCATGCAAAAGACTGCTCCGAGCCGTCCAAGCAAATCAAAAAATTTAATGCCAACTCTTGGGATTCTATCCAAAAGATGGCTTTAAATTATCAAAGTAAATCAAAAACAATTAATGGGATCCCTACGTGGCACGAGAGCAGTATGCGGCCAGAGAAGCCTATACGGCATGAAGAGCTTATGCGGACATACCCATGCTTCTTATTCAAAGTATTTCAATTTTATAAATTGAAAACTTTGAAGGGGGTCTTGTACAAGCATGGAAAAGAATAAAAATTTCTATGCGGCCCAGAATCAACATAAAACTTCATGCCACTCAAAACCTGGGGAGTTTCATGCAGCTCAAAGTCCCGGAGAGCTTCATGCGGCTCAAAAAGCTTCATGCGGATCAGAAATCTTCATGCGACCTTATGCAGTTTGAAATTAGCCTAAATAGTTGGCCATAATTACTCTGACATAAAGGCGACAGCTCTGACAGAAATGATGGATCTAACATAAAGACAAGACACGACATGCTCCTAAAAAGGCGAGAAAATTATCATGATATCTGGCACAGTTCACATGTTCTAAAGACAATTCTTTATGTGGATCGTCTATACGACCTTCATGCGGCTCAGTCATGAGACCACTCTCATGCGGCTCTGTCGTAACACCACTCCCATGCGGCTCAGTCATGAGACCACTCTCATGCGGCTTAGTCATGAGACAACTCTCATACGGCTCGGTCATGAGACAACTCTCATGCGGCTCGATTATAAGACATCCTTCATGCGGCTCGGTCATGAGACACTCTTCATGCGGCTCGGCTATAGGACAGTCCTTTATGCGGCTCAGCTAGGATGCATCATTCATGCGGCTCGCCACAAAGTAGTAGTTGAAACACGTGGCAGAAATTAACCAAGTGTTAACAGTTCGGATTTAGTACAACAAACAGATCATGATCAATCTTAACCAATCCCCAGCTGTCCACTTCTCGAGGCACAGTTACAAGGATGTGGCCCAAAATTAGCCACGTGGCTGTACACCCCATTACTCATGAATTTCTATAAATAGGAAGGTATTATTTCCTTGCATACAGACATACACACAGAGAGATATACACACACCCAGGCAGAGAGAGAGAGAGAGCATTTCTTCACCGGAGCCGAGGTTACGTTCAATCGTCCAAGGTGCTATCAACTCTGCCTTACTCCTTGGACAATCGAACGTAACCTCGGCTCCGATAAAGAAATGCTCTCTCTCTCTCTACCTGGGTGTGTGTATATCTCTTTGTGTGTATATCTGTACGCAAGGGAATAACACCTGGTTATTTATATAAATTCATGAGTAATGGGGTGTACGGCCACGTGCTAATTTTAGGCCATATCTTTGTAACTGTGCCTCGAGAAGTGGGCAGCTGGAGATTGGTTAAGATTGACCATGATCTGTTTGTTGTACTAAATCCGAACTGTTAAGACTTGGTCAATTTTTGCCACGTGTCTCAACTGCTACTCTGTGGCGAGCCGCAAGAATGATGCATCCTGGCTGAGCCGCATGAAGGACTGTCCCATAACCGAGCCGTATGAAGAGTGTCTCATGACCGAGCTACATGAAGGACATCTCATGATCGAGCCGCATGAGAGTTGTCTCATGACCGAGCCGTATGAGATTGTTCTCATGACTGAGCCGCATGGGAGTGGTGTTATGATTGAGCCGCATGAGAGTGGTCTCATGACTGAGCCGCATGAAGGTCGCATAGGCGATCCGCATAAAGAATTATCTTTGGAACTTGTGAACCGTGCCAGATATCATGATGATTTTCTCATCTTTTTAGGAGCATGTCGTGTCTTGTCTTTATGTCAGATCCATCATTTCTGTCAGAGCTGTCACCTTTATGTCAGAGTAATTATGGCCAGCTGTTTAGACTGATTTCAAACTGCATAAGGCCGCATGAAGATTTCTGAGCCGCATGAAGCTTCCAGGGACTTTGAGCCGCATGAAACTCCCCAGATTTTGAGCCGCATGAAGTTTGATGTTGGTTCTGGGCCGCATAAAAATTCCTATTCTTTTCCATGCTTCTACAAGGTCGAGAAAGATGAACAAGATGAATATTCTGAAGATGGTTAAGAGAGATGTACTTTTATTTTCTTTGTATGTAGACTTGGTTGTCTAGATTATCTGGTCTTCGATGTTTTTGTAGAATATACTATCTAAACTTAAGATATTTCTTGTAGAATGTACTATATGGATTTAGATATTTCTTGTAGAATGTACTTTCATATTTCTAACTATAGAATATACTTAGTTATTATCTAGTCTCTGTTATTTGTTGTATCATCATATGTTGTTATCAGGTATGACAGGACGACGCAAATCATTCGGCAGGTCCCGACGTAGGGGATGGGGTTCTTGTAAAACCCCTAAATTTCTACTATTTTTTAAAAATAAATTTGGTACTGATTATTTTTTTCTTCTATTATTTTATATTTGTACGTCTCGTAGTTGTATTATACATGGGGTATAAATTCGCATTTTCATATGACTCGTCGAGTGCGAATATGTGCGAGATACATATTTTTGTAAAAATATTTTATTTTAGAAGCATGGATTTTTTTTCAAATGATAAATATTTTTAAATCGCTTAAATTTATAAATCGTCATGACGAGAATTCCAAAATTTCACTTTTACTTATTATAAAAGGTTGATTTATTTTATTGGTAATTTAGGAAAAAAATTATTATATTCTAAGTAAATATTCTATTTGCATGCGATTGCATGAATTTAATTTAATTTTCAAAATTTATTTTTATCATTATTTTAAATTACATGACAAAATATTTTAAAAGTATCAATTGTGATTTAAATCGAAATTTGATTTATTGATAATTTTTAAATAAGTTTTGAATTAAAAGATTTATCTAGTTTATATTTTGTAGAGATATTATTGAATTGATTCAAATTATTTTAAATTAAATGGTGGAATTATCCACGGGGGATTTTAAATCATATCATAATTCTTATCCAACTGGGAATTTCCACCTCCTATATAAGGAAAGGTACTCGTCCATATATTTCGACCATTCATTAATTTTTTCAAAATTATTTCTCCACAACGTGCGTGCATCGTGTCCGTGCCAACCCAAGCCAACGTGCATCGTGTCTATGAATCTTATTCCAGCTTCAGTACAATTATCCATGTCGTGTCGGACAGCCTCCGACACGATGACATGAAATCTAACCCTACGCCCGCTGCCGTTCTCCGACTCCCCATCACCCGACATCACCATCATGCCTTCCCGAAACCCTCTTCCCCAAGATTTTCGACCAACCCTTCTGCGGCAACTACGCTGACCATACTCCGACAACACTATCCTGACATCACCGTCACCACCCCCACCTGCTGATCGAGCCCGGGCGACCACAGCCCCTCAATCATCAGTACCACCACCATCATCCGACCATACGACCGGCCGTCTCGCCGAAAAACTACAACAATCACCCCACTATACCGCTTTTACGGTACTGCGTGCCTCCGACGCCGAAGATCCGCCCGGCAGTCGCAGCGCAGCGCGCCAGATCACCTCCGCGTGGCTGTCTCTCCGCCGGCAGCCGCCAGCGCCATCGGTCACGACGTCGAGCTCCGGAAACCCTCCGTCGCTCACTCATCTGCCGCCTCCACCAACTCTCCGGCGCCATCCAGATCTGGTGGGTCCCATCCGATCATCGGTGTCCTCCGGGACCACCGGCGCCAGCGTGCCGACCGTCGCGTCGACCGCCGTGCCGTGCCACCACCCCTCTATAAGCCTCCTCTTCCCGCTCTCCTCACTCTTTCCCTCTCTTCCTCCCATCTCTCTCTCTCTCTTCACTCCTTCCTTCTTCTTTATGTTTTTAAAAGGATAGCAGCTGTCCAATTTAAGTATTGTGTTATTTTATTATTATCATTATTATTATTATTAATTATATATTATTGTTATTATTATTATTATTATTAGTATTATTATAACTGATATTATCATCATTATTATTATTATTGTTATTATTATATTTATATATAAGTATACTTTGTTAAAAGATTTATTAGTATCATTACCATTATTGTTATTAGTGTTATTATAATATTATTATTATTACTGTTATTATTATTCCAGTAGTATTATTTTTTACTTTTGTATGATTATGATTTTTATTATTAGTAATTAATTTTTGTATTTAGATATATTTTTTTTTCAAATTTTCTTGTAAAAATGTATTTACAGATATATATATATATATATATATATATATATATATATATATATATATATATATATATATAATACTTGGCTTGGCCTTTATTTCAAAATATGGTTTTAAAACCCTATATGATTTCCAGATTATTAATATTTATCTAAATTATTTTACTAATAATATGGTTTTTCTATCTACAAAAATATGTGTTGACAAACATAGGGTTAGCCTAAAACAATTTTTGACTATTAAAGTATTTACCAAAAATATATTTTTACTAATAAAAATCTAGTTTTAACTATTATATTTTCTAAACATGGTATAAACATCTTTTTTTTACAAAATCCTCATCTATTGTCAAGTCTTGATCATGACTGATCATATCTTCTATTTTCTCGTGAATTTCGGATACCTACATCGAACATGGCTATTGGACAACTGAGACTTGTCAGATCACCGCACCACACCAGGTGACACATCAGGCAAGATACCTTACCATTATACTGTTTATATTCAGTATTTATTTATTTATATCACTATTTATTGTTTCCAGTTATTACAGTTCTTGATTTACTACATGCTCAGTGATTTTTAGTTTACTTTGTTACTATCCTTTGGTTGCACATGAACCTAGAGTTAAGGGACTATCGTCTGTAGTGTATCGCATATACCTTGACACAGTTGTACCACGAAGATGTGTGAGATGAGTAGCATGTAGAGGTTCTTGCGTGTGGGTTGATCCCCCATGCGCATGCGTTAGGGCTAACTACTAATAGAGGTGTGTTAGGAGACTTAGCAGTTAGTAGAGATACATGATCGTGGATACGACTTGACAGGTACATTGGATGGGGAGAACAATACCTGACGTATGGGCTTCTTTGTACTTCCCTGCTTACCTGTGCGCTCCGTCGGAGACGCAGGCTCCAGGTACCCTCTGACATTTTTCAGAGCGTTATGGACGTAGCCCCTTGCACATGATGTCCTCTGACGATCTTCGGACGTTACAGACGTAGGCCCCTGGTGCCCTATATGGGGACTATGTCGATCCTATTTATAGCCAGGGCTCATGCGTCGAAGGATTGTTTCTCAACTGCATGATCACTTTAGTATGGATAGATTACCTTATTGTAGTCTTGTCTGTTACTTTTGTTTGTGGCATATTTTATATTCAGTATTTATATGGCATGTTTATTGTATCTTATTACGTCCCTCTGAGGATCTGGTTATCTCGTCAGGTGTGTGCTCTTGTCTTTCGCAGGTGTTCTAGTCGTGGCCATGATTGTTTGTCATTAAAATTCTTTGATTATAAATTTTAATACAAATAGAACAGTGTTACAATATAGGACTTAGATGTAGTCCTAGGAGTACACTTTTGTTTATCTAGGTCCCTTATGCCGATGGAGTGAGTGGTAATGCGTTGACTCCGTTGACGATCTGACGACGGTTATCGGTTCTTTGAAGACTTGGATTGCTCTGGGTGCTGGAGCTTGCTGAGAGGAGGAAGACGTTGAGTGTCTGTATCTGCCTCTCTGGTGGTAGGTTCGTGTCACTTCCCGTTCCCGAAATGCATATTTTTACACATGTACAACTCATATGTATTTATTTAATATTTATCATGTATTATCCTGTATTCAAATTCCTATAATTTCATGTTAATTAATTATCTGCTCATTAATTTTCATGTTAATTTAATTTTCTGCAATTTTATTTCTGCATTTTATTTTCTGCTTTTAACTTCTCTGCTTTAGTCTTATTTTTGGTTCGGTTTAGGTTGGTCTTCTCGGGTTCATGGTGGTTCTCATGAACCGAACCCACAAACCCCACCTACCACCCTTCCTTATTTAAGCTCCCATCTCCTTCTCTCTCCTCATAACTCTCATTCTTCACCATTACTTCTTCTTCTTCCTCATCACTCTCTCCACCAACCCATCAGCAGGCAAGTACATCTTGCTTCTTGCTTGGAGAACCATTTTTATGGTTCATTATTCTTCCTCTCACGATCCTGAGAGAGTTTAGTACTTAATATTTTTGATTTCGTTGGCTTGTTTCTCCCAGATCTAAGTGTTTGTGTTCTCGGTTGTTCATGGGTTTTGATCTCCCAACTTAGCGTGAGTTTTCAGTCACGCACACGTTCTTACGTGTCAGCGTGAGTTTTTAGTCACGCACACGTTCTTACGTGCCAGCGTGAGTTTTTAGTCACGCACACGTCTTTACGTGTCTGCGTGAATTTTAGTCACGCTCACGTTCTTACGTGTCTGCGTGAATTTTGAGTCACGCTCACGTTCTTCCGTGTCTGCGTGAATTTCGTGTCTGCATGAATTTTGAATCACGCTCACGTTCTTCCGTGTCTGCGTGAATTTCGTATCTGCGTGAATTTTGAGTCACGTTCACGTTCTTACGTGTCTGCATAAATTTTAGTCACGCTCACGTTCTTATATGAGTGCGTGAATTCTTAGTCACGCACACGTTCTTGCGTGTCAGCGTAAATTTTTAGTCACGCTCACAACTTTACGTGCCAGCGTGACATTTGAGTTACGCACCATCTTTGCATGCGTGCGTAAATTTCTTACCACTTTTCATGCTCCCTTTTCACGCTCCCTTTTCACGCTCACGTTATGAGTGCGTGCATCACTTTTTCACGCTCACACTGTGCGTGCGTGAATTTCCCTTCACGCTCACGCTGTGCGTGCCAACGTGAACCACTTTTCACGCTCACTCCTACTAGACTTGTTGGCGTGACTTGTTGGCCTTAGCATAGACTTGTTGGCGTGACTTGTTGGCATGGGTGTTTTTATTTGTTCTATAACTTATTTATTAAATGGTGGCATGATAATTCTTCTATTATATTCTTACGCCTTTTGGCATGAACTTGATAAAATCATGATATGTTAATATTATTAATACAGATTGTTATGTGGAAGGCGCCTTGTGTCTTGATTGGTTTATGGATACCCAGTAAGACTGGAACTTGACTTTGAGAGTTATAGACTCGACCCATGTAATACTAATTGATTTTTATGCCTTGTCACCATTGATAATGATTGTGATATTGACTAATAATTGATCATGTGTTCCTAGTTGGAACTAAGAGACTGGCTAGTCGTCTTATTGAATTGATTCAATGAGACACGTTCATGTTATGAACTATTGTAATCGATTAGCCGATCCCGAATATTGGCATACAGGCACATGTAGGCTTCAAATTATTTATTTATTTATTTAGTTATTTATTTATCTTACAAAACAGCATGTGTACTTTATGGTCAAGGCATGATGACTCCGTGGGTAGACTTGATTGTTGTATTACGCTATGTAAGACCTACAACCTAGCCGCACGGGTATCGTTGTAGAGTTGCGCATATCGTACCCCGTACAAAAGTACTCATTTGAATGACCATGACCCACGGTATGGGATTTTATTCAACGTAGAGACTATTAAGTTAAATAAAATAATGATTGCATGGAGAGAATGGACTTCCGAGTTCTTACATGGCAGCCCTCTTGGGACTAGTAGTACCCGACAGGCCGGCTGGTTCCCACAGATACTATAAATCTGTCACACGGGCAGGGAACGGTATCTGCTTATATTATTAAATTGTACATGCTATATTAACGGCGGGCGTCCCGCTGGGACTCGTCTAATTACATGATTGGCGCAATTGATTGATTGGATAGACTAGCCTTGCTCGCACATAGTAAGAACTGAGGAATCCCTATTTGTATAATTCTAGGATAACTTGGGACTCACAATAGCAAGCCGTAGTAGTTGATTGGTCGTTCAAGATGATTTGTTTGTGTACTGTACCTACTCTGTTGCCTAACTGAGATGATCAGAATGTCAGGACATGACGGGCCAACTTCTGTCCTTGTTTGGTTGGGAGGTTGGTTCGAAGTGTCGTGATGTTACATGAATCCTAGTAGAAAGCAGAGATCTATTATTATATTCTCTTACTTACTGGTTTAATCCTTTATATCGTGCTTCCTTGTGGTACTTGCTATTTGAGGTCTAACCTCTCTGGTTTTGCATGGCCAGATTTAGAGCCAGTCCTCGAGGACTCAGCTTACTTCCACCTCCAAGATGGTCAATACTAGGGGAATGATCGCAGGAGGACTCGAGTGGGTTCCTTACTCCACCGCTCGTTTTGTTATTTACTTTATACTTAGCCGTTTGGCACCGACATGTTAGTCGGATCGTCTTGTACTTACTTCTACATAGTTGTAACTAAGTCAGGCTGCAGCTGATAACAATTGTGTATATCTTTGCTACATCATCTGGCTATATTTTGTAAAGCCAGATATCAAGAACATTTTGACTGAGCATTTGGGACGCCTTACTGCTTTATCTTACATGTTCTCTATTACTGTTTCTTGTTTGAACGATTGAGACAATAGATGTGAAGTGACCATAGTAAGACTTTCATGTAGTATGCACCCCCTCGTCTGGTTAGACAGCATTGATTGTATTATACGGTATTCATCTACCCATAATACGTAGCTGGCTGAGTCATTCTCCCGCTCTCCAGTATTCTGGTTCTGGGGCGTGACAAGGTTTTAGTGGTGGCCCATGCAGGTCTGATTTCAGACTTATGGGGTGTTTTGATTTATAGGATGTCTCAATCGCACGTGTTTCCTCCTTGATCTCATGATTCGTTATTATCAACCCTTGATTGACATTCCAATATCCTTTGACTTTATTGATCCTTCATGTCCGGTTGTTTGATTGTTCTCTTGTCCCTTTTCTTAGGGGCACTTCGTCCGCATCGGTCAGAGCTGGACAACAGCAGGGGCAACATGGACAACCTGACCATGTTGGTCAGCAACAAGGGCCGGTACTAACTGAAGAGGCTATTCAAGAAGAAGTGATAGTGGAAGCAGCAGCTGGATCGCAGTATCCGGATGTTCCAGCACCACCAACAGTTCCACCTACCCAAGTGGACACACCAGCCCTTCTGGAGATCATGAGAGGAATGATGGCTACTCAGCAACATCAGATGTTGGCCCAGCAACGCATGCACACTCAGCTACAAGAGCAGAATGTATTGCTCAACCAAGAATTACAGACGGCTTTGGAAAGAGGAGTGAGGACTGATTCAGGAGCATCAGCCAGGTTTTGCAAGTACAACCCCTGCCGTTTTGAGGGCACGGAGGATGCCATCTCAGCAGATGCATGGCTTAAGAATATTGAGGCTATTCTGACAGCAGCTAAGGTACAGGCAGAAGAACGTGTAGATCTAGTGAAGTTGTTACTTCAGGATCTCGTACGTGATTGGTGGAAATCAGAGGAAGTGGGCATCAGACGTCCTGTGGCTTGGAACGATTTCACTGCCAGGTTCAAGGCGAAGTACTATGGAGTTGTGGCACAGTTTGAGCTACAACAGAAATTTATCAATCAGGCAGGCCGGCAAGACTGTAGATGCTTATGCAGCGGAGTTCTGCAGATTGAGTAGATTCGCCCCAGAGATGGTAGCAACAGAGAGCCAGAGGGCCATGAGGTTTCAGCAAGGGTTTCATCTTGAACTCTTGCAATTGATATAGGGGCACAATTACTAAACTTTTGACGAAGTATTGACGGCGACTCGAAGGCATGAGATCACCATTCAGAGGCTTACGACAAGGACTGGGGGTCAGAAGAGATCCCACAGTCAGATTGAAGGAGGAGAGGGAGCAGCGCCCCGAACAACAGCACCATCCACTGGTATTCGTATCCACGATATGGCGATACGAGGACCAGCACCACCACCTAGGCAGTAGCAACAGCAACAGAGGAAGAACCAGCAACCCCCGGCGGGCTGCACTTATTATGGGAAGATGGGGCACACTAGAGATGTGTGTCGGACATTGAATGGACTGTGTCTGATATGTGGAAATCCAGACCATCGGGTTACCACATGTCCCATGAATTCGAGGTCAGGAGGACCAGGACAGCAGCTTCCTGCTCTGCCATCACCAGGGGCAGGCCAGTATCGAGGACCGGCGGTGGCAGTAAGGCCGTTGGCACATCGTCCGTTTATACTACAGGCTCAGATGTTTCGACAGCAGGGGCCGTCGATATAGCAACACCAGCATAGACCACCCCAGCATCATCAAGGAAGAGGCCAGCAACAACATCAGGTTAGGCCGCAGCATGGAAACCAGCAAGGAGGTCGAGGGCAAGCATTCACTCTGTCCTTGGAGGAGGCATTGGCATCGGAAGATGTTGTGGCAGGTAACATTCTCGTTGCCTCATATCCCGCAATAGCATTGTTTGATTCGGAAGCATCCCATTCATTTATATCTACACAATTTGCGACACGACTAGGAATGGAGTTTGAGGCATTGCCAGGGAGGTTGAATATACTCACTGGTAATGGGCTCGTAGGAGTCAGTAGAGTTATTTTAGCATATAGCATTGTAGTTTACGGACATTCTTTACCCGTCCGGTTGATAGAATTTTCTGTTAGAAATTTCGACGTTATCTTTGGCATGGACTGGCTGAAAGACAGTCATGCAACAATAGATTGTCGTAGAGGGAGTGTATCTTTTGATATTCCAGGCATGAAGCGGTTCACCTTAGTCAGATCAGAGGCAACTCAGCAAGAGCAGGGAGTAATAACGGCAATGGAAGAAGTTCAGATTCCGAAGGTAGTTGAAGAATTTCTAGACGTATTTCCCGAAGAACTTCCAGGGCTACCACCGATTAGGGATATTGAGTTCAGTATAGAATTGGCACCAGGAACTAAACCGATATCAGATCGAGTTTACAGAATGGCGGATTCAGAGCAGGCCAAGGTATACCAGCATATAGAGGAACTGAAGGAGAAGAAGTTTATCCAAGCCAGCGTGTCACCATAGGCAGCACCAGTAGTACTTGTGGGGAAGAAGGATGGGTCATCCAGATTATGCATTGACTATAGGAAGCTTAACGCAACAACAGTGAAGAACAAGTACCCACTACCCAGGATCGATGACTTATTTGATCAGTTGAGCAAAGCTAGAGTTTTCTCCAAGATAGATCTTCGTTCAGGGTACCATCAGGTGAGGGTTCGGAAGGAAGATAATCCCAAGACAGCGTTCAGGTCGAAGTATGGGCATTATGAATTCTTAGTAATGCCGTTTGGTTTGACCAATGCTCCAGCGATATTCATGGATTTGATGAATCATATCTTTATGCCATACTTAGACCAGTTTGTCGTTGTGTTTCTTGACGAAATTCTCGTATACTCTGCTAGTGAAGAGGAGCATGAAGACCACCTCAGGAAAGTGTTGCAGGTTCTGAGAGAGAACCAGTTGTATGCCAAGCTCAGCAAGTGTGAATTTTGGTCGGATCACATTTTATTTTTGGGTCATATCATATCAAGAGCTGGAGTAGCAGTAGATCCCAAGAAGATAGAAGTAGTAGAAAGTTGGCCAGTACCCAAGACCGTAGCAGATGTACGGAGTTTCTTGGGATTGGCAGGATATTACAGAAGATTTGTGTCAGACTTTGCAAGGCTTTCAGCACCCATGACCCGCTTGACCCGGAAGGATGTACCGTTCATTTGGTCGACAGAATGTCAGGCATCATTTGAGACTTTGAAGCAGAAGTTGATATCAGCACCTATTCTTACATTGCCAGTTGGACCCGGAGGTTTTACAGTATATTGTGATGCGTCAGGTAAAGGACTTGGATGTGTTCTTATGCAGCATGGGAAGGTGATAGCATATGCATCTAGGCAGCTTCGGAACCACGAGAAGAATTACCCAACTCATGATTTGGAGTTAGCGACAGTAGTATTTGCTCTGAAGCTATGGAGGCATTTTACTTATATGGTGACCGAGTGGACATGTACACAGACCATAAAAGTATGAAGTACATCTTTACTCAGAAGGAATTAAACATGAGGCAGAGAAGATGGTTGAAGTTGATTAAGGATTATGACGTAGAGCTTCAGTATCACCCAGGCAAGGCTAATGTAGTGGCAGACGCTCTTAGCAGGAGAGGCGGCGCATTTATGTTGACAACACAGAGGCATATCTTAGAAGACCTTCAGGAGATGGGCATCGAAGTTATACTTCCTAGAGATGTAGGAGTTCTAATAAGTCTGCAAGTTCAATCGAAATTGGTAGACAGGATCAAGGCAGCTCAGGCACAAGACCCAAGGATTCAGAAGCTTAGGACAGCGTGTGAGTCAGGACTCAGGAAGGAGATAAGAATTCATGAAGATGGTACACTTAGGTTTGGATCACGTCTATGTGTGCCTAGTAGAGATATCAGACAGGAGGTTATGGCAGAAGCTCACAGTTCTCAGTATTCTATTCATCCTAGAGGGACCAAGATGTACAAAGATATCAAGCAGCATTTCTGGTGGAACGGGATGAAGAGGGAGATAGCTAAATTTGTTTTTCGTTGCTTGGTATGTCAGCAAGTGAAGGCAGAACAGCAGAGGCCAGCTGGGTTATTGCAACCGCTTTCTATCCCGGAATGGAAATGGGAGCATATTACAATAGATTTGTGACCGGTTTACCGAGATCACCAAGTGGTAAGGACGCTACTTGGATAATAGTGGACCGACTTATGAAGGTAGCACATTTTCTTCCTTTCAGAGTAGGAAAATCTACAGAAAAGTTGGCAGAGTTGTATATGCAACAGATAGTCAGACAGTATGGAGTCCCTGTCAGTATTGTGTCGGATCGAGATACCCGCTTTACCTCACATTTCTGGAAGAGCTTACATCATAGTCTGGGTACCAAGTTAAGGTTTAGCACGGCTTACCATCCACAGACGGACGGGCAATCAGAAAGAACGATTCAGACTTTAGAAGACATGTTGCGAGCTTGCACTCTAGATTTTGGAGGGTCTTGGGAGAGTCGCCTGCACTTAGTCGAGTTCTTATACAATAATAGTTATCAAGCCAGTATCCAGATGGCACCATTTGAAGTACTATATGGTAAGAAGTGTAGGTCACCACTTGCATGGGATGATATCGGAGAGAGGAAGATGTTAGGCCCAGAAATGATTATTCAGACGGTTGAAGTGATTAAGGGAATTAGAGAGCGACTTCGAGTTGTGCAGGACCGGCATCGTCATTGGGCGGACCAGCACCGTAGGCCGTTAGAGTTCTCTGTTGGAGACCACGTATTCTTGCGGATCTCACCTACTCGTGGGGTCATTAGATTTGGCGTTCGCGGGAAATTGAGTCCGCGCGGTACGTGGGCCCATTTGTTATCCTTGATCGGATAGGCGATGTTGCTTATCGTTTATCCCTCCCACCTTCGTTACGAGAGGTGCATGACGTATTTCATGTATCTTAATTACGTAGGTATGTATCGGACCCAAGTCATATCCTCGATCATTCTGAGCTGGTTGTTGGTACCAACCTGTCTTACGAGGAACAACCTGCGTCCATTTTGGACCGAAGAGAGAAGATACTCAAGTACCGAACAATTAGTCTTGTCTGTGTTGCTTGGGGTCATCACTCCTTGGGAGAGTCAACGTGGGAACGTGAGGATGACATCCGATCACGGTATCCACACCTGTTTGACTCACAAGGTATATCTCTTTCTGTATACCTTGATTGTCCTGATTCTTCATGCTTGTCACCCTATGGGTAGAGCTACTTGATATCGTGGAATGATGAATTTACATATATAGTACTTGCTTTTGATATGGTAAAATGATTGCTTGCTCACTAGAATTGCTTGTATTAGTTTAGCTCCGATATTTCTACCTGCTTGGATTTGAAATTCCGAGGACGAAATTTTTCTAAGGTGGGTAGAGATGTCACTCCCCGTTCCCGGAATGCATATTTTTATACATGTACAACTCATATGTATTTATTTAATATTTATCATGTATTATCCTGTATTCAAATTCCTATAATTTTATGTTAATTAATTATCTGCTCATTAATTTTCATGTTAATTTAATTTTCTGCAATTTTATTTCTGCATTTTATTTTCTGCTTTTAACTTCTCTACTTTAGTCTTATTTTTCGTTCGATTTAGGTTGGTCTTCTCGGGTTCATGGTGGTTCTCATGAACCGAACACACAAACCCCACCTACCACCCTTCCCTATTTAAGCTCCCATCTCCTTCTCTCTCCTCATAACTCTCATTCTTCACCATTACTTCTTCTTCTTCCTCATCACTCTCTCCACCAACCCATCAGCAGGCAAGTACATCTTGCTTCTTGCTTGGAGAACCATTTTTATGGTTCATTATTCTTCCTCTCACGATCCTGAGAGAGTTTAGTACTTAGTATTTTTGATTTCGTTGGCTTGTTTCTCCCAGATCTAAGTGTTTGTGTTCTCGGTTGTTCATGGGTTTTGATCTCCCAACTTAGCGTGAGTTTTCAGTCACGCACACGTTCTTACGTGCCAGCGTGAGTTTTTAGTCACGTACACGTTCTTACGTGCCAGCGTGAGTTTTTAGTCACGCTCACGTCTTTACGTATCTGCGTTAATTTTAGTTACGCTCACGTTCTTACGTGTCTGCGTGAATTTTGAGTCACGCTCACGTTCTTCCGTGTCTGCGTGAATTTTGTGTCTACGTGAATTTTGAGTCACGCTCACGTTCTTCCGTGTCTGCGTGAATTTTGTGTCTGCGTGAATTTTGAGTCACGCTCACGTTCTTACGTGTCTGCATGAATTTTAGTCACGCTCACGTTCTTATATGAGTGCGTAAATTCTTAGTCACGCACACGTTCTTGCGTGTCAGCGTAAATTTTTAGTCATGCTCACACCTTTACGTGCCAGCGTGATATTTGAGTTACGCACCATCTTTGCATGCGTGCGTGAATTTCTTACCACTTTTTACGCTCCCTTTTCACGCTCCCTTTTCACGCTCACGTTATGAGTGCGTGCATCACTTTTTCACGCTCACGCTGTGCGTGCGTGAATTTTCCTTCACGCTCACGCTGTGCGTGCCAACGTGAACCACTTTTCACGCTCACTCCTACTAGACTTGTTGGCGTGACTTGTTGGCCTTAGCATAGACTTGTTGGCGTGACTTCCTGACCTTGGTGTTTTTATTTGTTCTATAACTTATTCATTAAATGGTGGCATGATAATTCTTCTATTATATTCTTACGCCTTTTGGCATGAACTTGATAAAATCATGATATGTTAATATCATTAATACAGATTGTTATGTGGAAGGCGCCTTGTGTCTTGATTAGTTTATGGATACCCAGTAAGACTGGAACTTGACTTTGAGAGTTAGAGACTCGACCCATGTAATACTAATTGATTTTCATGCCTTGTCACCATTGATAATGATTGTGACATTGACTAATAATTGATCATGCGTTCCTAGTTTGAACTAAGAGACTGGCTAGTCGTCTTATTGAATTAATTGAATGAGACACGTTCATGTTATGAACTATTGTAATCGATTAGCCGATCCCGAATATTGGCATACAGGCACATGCAGGCTTCAAATTATTTATTTATTTATTTAGTTACTTATTTATCTTACAAAATAGCATGTGTACTTTATGGTCAAGACATGATGACTCCGTGGTTAGACTTGATTGTGGAATTACGCTATGTAAGACCTACAACCTAGCCGCACGGGTATCGTTGTAGAGTTACGCATATCGTATCCCGTACAAAAGTACTCATTTGAATGACCATGACCCACGGTATGGGATTTCATTCAACGTAGAGACTATTAAGTTAAATAAAATAATGATTGCATGGAGAGAATGGATTCTCGAGTTCTTACATGGCAGCCCTCTTGGGACTAGTAGTACCCGACAGGCCGGCTGGTTCCTACAGATACTGTAAATCTGTCACACGGGCAGGGAACGGTATCTGCTTATATTATTAAATTGTACATGCTATATTAACGGCGGGCGTCCCGCTGGGACTCGTCTAATTACATGATTGGTGCAATTGATTGATTGGATAGACTAGCCTTGCTCGCACATAGTAAGAACTGAGGAATCCCTATTTGCATAATTCCAGGATAACTTGGGACTCACAATAGCAAGCCGTAGTAGTTGATTGGCCATTCAAGATGATTTGTTTATGTACTGTACCTACTCTGTTGCCTAACTGAGATGATCAGAATGTCAGGACATGATGGGCCAACTTCTGTCCTTATTTGGTTGGGAGATTGGTTCGAAGTCGTGATGTTATGTGAATCCTAGTGGAAAGCAGAGATCTATTATTATATTCTCTTACTTACTGGTTTAATCCTTCATATCGTGCTTCCTTGTGGTACTTGCTATTAGAGGTCTAACCTCTCTGGTTTTGCATGGCCAGATTTAGAGCCAGTCCTCGAGGACTCAGCTTACTTCCACCTCCAAGATGGTCAAAACTAGGGGAATGATCGCAGGAGGACTCGAGTGGGTTCCTTACTCCACCGCTCGTTTTGTTATTTACTTTATACTTAGCCGTTTGGCACCGACATGTTAGTCGGATCATCTTGTACTTACTTCTACATAGTTGTAACTAAGTCAGGCTGCAGTTGATAATAATTGTGTATATCTTTGCTACATCATCTGGCTATATTTTGTAAAGCCAGATATCAAGAACATTTTGACTGAGCGTTTGGGACGCCTTACTGCTTTATCTTACATGTTCTCTATTACTGTTTCTTGTTTGAACGATTGAGACAATAGATGTAAAGTGACCATAGTAAGACTTTCATGTAGTATGCACCCCCTCGTCTGGTTAGACAGCATTGATTGTATTATACGGTATTCATCTACCCATAATACATAGCTGGCTGAGTCATTCCTCCGCTCTCCAGTATTCTGGTTCTGGGGCGTGACAAGGTTTTAGTGGTGGCCCATGCAGGTCTGATTTCAGACTTATGGGGTGTTTTGATTTATAGGATGTCTCAATCGCATGTGTTTCCTCCTTGATCTCATGATTCGTTATTCTCAACCCTTGCTTGACATTTCAGTATCCTTTGACTTTTTTGATCCTTCATGTTCGGTTGTTTGATTGTTCTCTTGTCCCTTTTCTTAGGGGCACTTCGTCCGTATCGGTCAGAGCTGGACAACAGTAGGGGCAACATGGACAACCTGACCATGCTGGTCAGCAACAAGGGCCGGTACTAATTCAAGAGGCTATTCAAGAAGAAGTGATAGTGGAAGCAGCAACTGGATCGTAGTATCCGGATGTTCCACCACCACCAATAGTTCCACCTACCCAAGTGGACACACCAGCCCTTCTGGAGATCATGAGTGGAATGATGGCTACTCAGCAACATCAGATGTTGGCCCAGCAACGCATGCACACTCAGCTATAAGAGCAGGCTTTGGAAAGAGGAGTGAGGACTGATTCAGGAGCATCAGCCAGGTTTTGCAAGTACAACCCCTGCCGTTTCGAGGGCATAGAGGATGCCATCTCAGCAGATGTATGGCTTAAGGATATTGAGGCTATTCTGACAGCAGCTAAGGTACAGGCAGAAGAACGTGTGGATCTAGTGAAGTTGTTACTTCAGGATCTCGCACGTGATTGGTGGGAATCAGAGGAAGTGGGCATCAGACGTCCTGTGGCTTGGGACGATTTTACTGCCAGGTTCAAGACGAAGTACTATGGAGTTGTGGCACAGTTTGAGCTACAACAAAAATTTATCAACCTTAGGCAGGCCGGCAAGACTGTAGATGCTTATGCAGCAGAGTTCTGCAGATTGAGTAGATTCGCCCCAGAGATGGTAGCAACAGAGAGCCAGAGGGCCATGAGGTTTCAGCAAGAGTTTCATCTTGAACTTTTGCAATTGATATAGGGGCACAATTACCAAACTTTTGACGAAGTATTGACGGCGACTCGAAGACATGAGATCACCATTCAGAGGCTTACGACAAGGACTGGGGGTCAGAAGAGATCCCACAGTCAGATTGAAGGAGGAGAGGAAGCAGCACCCCGAACAACAGCACCATCCACTGGTATTCGTATCCACGATGTGGCGATACGAGGACCAGCACCACCACCCAGGCAGCAGCAACAGCAACAGAGGAAGAACCAGCAACCCCCGGCGGGCTGCACTTATTGTAGGAATATGGGGCACACTAGAGATGTGTGTCGGACATTGAATGGACTGTGTCTGATATGTAGAAATCCAGACCATCGGGTTACCACATGTCCCATGAATTCGAGGTCAGGAGGACCAGGGCAGCAGCTTCCTGCTCTGCCATCACCAGGGGCAGGCCAGTATCGAGGACCGGCGGTGGCAGTAAGGCCGTTGGCACAGCGTCCGTTTATACCGCAGGCTCAGATGTTTCGGCAGCAGGGGCCGCCGATACAGCAACACCAGCATAGACCACCCCAGCATCATCAAGGAAGAGGCCAGCAACAACATCAGGTTAGGCCGCAGCATAGAAACCAGCAAGGAGGTCGAGGGCAAGCATTCACTCTGTCCTTGGAGGAGGCATTGGCTATCGGGAGATGTTGTGGCAGGTAACATTTTCGTCGCCTCATATCCTGCAATAGCATTGTTTGATTCGGGAGCATCCTATTCATTTATATGAGTGCGTGAATTCTTATTTTTGGTTCGGTTTAGGTTGGTCTTCTCGGGTTCATGGTGGTTCTCATGAACCGAACCCACAAACCCCACCTACCACCCTTCCCTATTTAAGCTCCCATCTCCTTCTCTCTCCTCATAACTCTCATTCTTCACCATTACTTCTTCTTCTTCCTCATCACTCTCTCCACCAACCCATCAGCAGGCAAGTATATCTTGCTTCTTGCTTGGAGAACCATTTTTATGGTTCATTATTCTTCCTCTCACGATCCTGAGAAAGTTTAGTACTTAGTATTTTTGATTTCGTTGGCTTGTTTCTCCCAGATCTAAGTGTTTGTGTTCTCGGTTGTTCATGGGTTTTGATCTCCCAACTTAGCGTGAGTTTTCAGTCACGGACACGTTCTTACGTGCCAGCGTGAGTTTTTAGTCACGCACACGTTCTTACGTGCCAGCGTGAGTTTTTAGTCACGCACACGTCTTTACGTATCTGCGTTAATTTTAGTCACGCTCATGTTCTTACGTGTCTGCGTGAATTTTGAGTCACGCTCACGTTCTTCCGTGTCTGCGTGAATTTCGTGTCTGCGTGAATTTTGAGTCACGCTCACGTTCTTCCGTGTCTGCGTGAATTTCGTGTCTGCGTGAATTTTGAGTCACGCTCACGTTCTTACATGTCTGCGTGAATTTTAGTCACGCTCATGTTCTTATATGAGTGCGTGAATTCTTAGTCACGCACACGTTCTTGCGTGTCAGCGTGAATTTTTAGTCACGCTCACACCTTTACGTGCCAGCGTGACATTTGAGTTAGGCACCATCTTTGCATGTGTGCGTGAGTTTCTTACCACTTTTCATGCTCCCTTTTCACGCTCCCTTTTCACGCTCACGTTATGAGTGCGTGCATCACTTTTTCACGCTCACGCTGTGCGTGCGTGAATTTTCCTTCACGCTCACGCTGTGCGTGCCAACGTGAACCACTTTTCATGCTCACTCCTACTAGACTTGTTGGCGTGACTTGTTGGCCTTAGCATAGACTTGTTGGCGTGACTTCCTGACCTGGGTGTCTTTATTTGTTCTATAACTTATTCATTAAATGGTGGCATGATAATTCTTCTATTATATTCTTACGCCTTTTGGCATGAACTTGATAAAATCATGATATGTTAATATCATTAATACAGATTGTTATGTGGAAGGCGCCTTGTGTCTTGATTGGTTTATAGATACCCAGTAAGACTGGAACTTGACTTTGAGAGTTATAGACTCGACCCATGTAATACTAATTGATTTTCATGCCTTGTCACCATTGATAATGATTGTGACATTGACTAATAATTGATCATGCGTTCCTAGTTGGAACTAAGAGACTGGCTAGTCGTCTTATTGAATTGATTGAATGAGACACGTTCATGTTATGAACTATTGTAATCGATTAGCCGATCCCGAATATTGGCATACAGGCACATGCAGGCTTCAAATTATTTATTTATTTATTTAGTTATTTATTTATCTTACTAAAATAGCATGTGTACTTTATGGTCAAGGCATGATGACTCCATGGTTAGACTTGATTGTTGCATTACGCTATGTAAGACTTACAATCTAGCCGCACGGGTATCGTTGTTGTCACGCCCCGAATCCGTCGAATCGATAGTCGTCCCCCGGGCGTGATGCCGTGCGAACCTAAATTACGATCGCACAAGGCCTAGTCATAAGGTAATCCGAGACATGAGATCTACAAGAGTACGCAGACAAATTGATCCACATAATAAGTAAAGGAAACTTGATTTTTATTGATAATGAACATCTTTTACAGACTCCGATACAAGACTCATTGCCGCGCGGGCTTCAACATGACTCGATTACAAAAGAGTGCCGATGAGATAGCCGTTCCATACATTGTACACATCCCTCAGTATACACAAGTACTCCGTTGACCTGGAAGGGAGGGACGCTGAGTCATTTCCTTTGGACTGTCGAGAGCCTTCAAAAGTGGAGTCGCAGAGTAAGTCTTCGACACACGGCCGAAGCTTCAAAAGTCACGAACGCCGCCGAGCTAGCTGGCGCGTCCTTCCTGGTTCGCGGGACCTGCAAAGAGCGAGGATCAGCACGAAACACATATACTGGCGAATGGCTAATTAAATCCAAGCTCTCCATTTGATTCAAGAAGTTTCGTAAACATGTTAGCTAGCTATTTCAATGATCTTTCTAGCCATCCTGTTCGATTTGTATGTTAACATGTTTTGAGGCAAGTATATGAACTTGTATATCATTAAGCAATTATTATGTTCATCCCGTGTCCCGTGTACCTGTTAAGCAGTGAAAAGAGTTATAAAGGCCACTGGCAATGTCAAGCCATCGCGAACTATAGCATTTAGTTAGACGACGTCCCTTTCGCGTTGGGTAGCTAGCCCTGTACGAAAGTGCCCGCATAACTCGCGCCGATGAAGGGTTGGCGCTGCTACACTCGTTCCTTCCGGGCCGAATCGGTCCCTTGGCCTAGGCAACCGTTCGAGGAAACTTCATCTTGTCGACAAGTTGTCCAATGACCGTTTTCCTTTGGACTTAGTTGATTTGCTTACTTAGCCGTATCGTTGCGATAAACGTTAATCGATTCATTCATTGTTTGCATAGGCTAAGTGGATTTGTATAAGAAAGCGCATTTTCTATTTTCAAAACCGGCAGTTTGATAGCAGGTGTTTCATGAGGAATCGTGCCATGATTTTTTTGATTCTACACTATTATGACAAGCATTCATTTACTTCACATGTTGAGTTTGAAATAGAGGGACGAGACAAAGGAGGTTAGCCACTCGCCTTAGCCTTTGCTTCAAGCGAGCGACCGGTTGGCTGCGCTGACGTCGCCTACGCGATCACCTGCAATCGCATAAGCAACTGATTAGAACACTGTATAATTCAAGGATATTCGATATGAATGTGAAGCTCGAAAACGCATCACGAAAACCCATCGAAAATATTCACGAAAAATACATTCACGAAATCTAAAGCCAATGCCAAATCAAGTGCGACATGAAAACCAGAGCAACGGGAGGTCTCTCCCGACTCAGCCGCAGAGCCAATCCTTGAGGCGCAACCCGCTGAATATGGGACTTGGTTCCGAAGAAGCCATTCCATAACGTGGAATGGATCTTAATTCAACCGTTCCCGTTCGATCGACTCGGCCGATTCTTACCTATCGGTTCCGACCGAATCGATAGCGACAGTGTTCCTTTCTCGCGTACCTCGTGGACGGAGACGGGGCACGATGTAGGGACGGGGCACTACACCATAACCAACTAATAAAAAGTTTTATCCTCGAAACTTAAAGATGAAACCTACCTCTACGAGAACAATGAAGGGAATTTATCCTTCATCCCCGATTCAAGCTCCCTCGTCGACTCTTCGACCGAGTGGTTCTTCCAGAGGACGCGAACGAGAGGGATCGCTCGATTTCGCAGCAACTTATCCTTGCGTTCTAAGATTTGGACTGGCTCTTCGACGTAGGATAAGTCTGACTTTAGCTCCAGCTGGCCAAAATCTACCACGTGGCTAGGGTCGTGCACGTACTTCCGCAACTGAGAGACGTGGAAGACGTTGTGTACACCTTCAAGCATCGGCGGTAGGGCAATTTTGTAGGCCACTGGTGCAACCCGTTCAAGTATCTCGAACGGCCCAACGAATCTCGGACTCAACTTTCCTTTAGCGCCGAACCGAGTAACTCCCCGCATGGGCGACACTTTGAGAAATACGTGATCGCCTACTAGAAACTCGAGCGGTCGATGATGAATGTCCGCATAGCTTTTCTGACGACTCTGTGCGGTCTTTAATCTTTTCCGAATGAGCTTGACCTTTTCCACAGTCTGTTCCACCAGCTCCGGGCCGAGTATCTGCCGTTCTCCGACTTCATCCCAGCAAATGGGCGATCTGCACTTTCGGCCGTACAAAGCTTCATACGACGACAGTTGGATGCTGGATTGGTAGCTATTGTTGTATGCAAATTCCGCCAGCGGTAGGTGGACGTCCCAGCTTGATTTGAAGTCAATTGCGCAGAGCCGTAGCATGTCTTCGAGAATCTGGTTGACGTGCTCCGTTTGGCCGTCGGTCTGAGGATGGAAAGCTGCGCTGAACTGCAACTTGGTTCCCAGCGCCGACTGAAGGCTACTCCAGAATCGTGATATGAACTGTGAATTCCGATCAGAGACGATGGATACTGGAACTCCGTGCAGCCGTACTATCTCGTCAAGATAAATCTGTGCCAGGCGATCAACGCTCCAAGTAACTTTGATGGCGATAAAGTGCGCTGACTTGGTTAATCGATCGACGATGACCCAGATGGCGTCGTTCCCCCGTGGTGTCTTCGGCAGGCCAACAATAAAATCTATAGTGACATGATCCCATTTCTACTCGGGAATAGCAAGGTTCTGCATCTCCCCGCCCGGTCGCTGATGCTCAGCTTTCACCTGCTGACAGGCCATGCATTGCGACACGAAGAGCGCCACATCTCTCTTCATCCCGTGCCACCAAAAGGTCGTGCGGAGGTCCTTATACATCTTGGTACTGCCTGGATGCAAAGTGTATTTCGCATAGTGCGCCTCCGACAGGATCTCCTTTCTGAGTTCTGAATCGTCCGGAACGCATAGTGTACCCTTCAATCGAAGCACGCCGGTTTCGTCTTCCGCAAAGTCGGTCGTCCTGCCTGTCGAAATTAGCTCTCGCACTTTCTTTAGGTACGGATCATCCGTCTGAGCGGTCTTGATATTATTAAGAAAGCTCGGCTCTAACTGCAACTTTGCCAACTGCACGTTCCGGAATCTGACTCGGAGCTCGATGCCCATCTCTTCTAGGTCGCGTAGCAGTCGGGGGTCGATGGATAATGAGGCAATGTACTTCTGACTCAAAGCGTCTGCTATAATATTTCCCTTTCTCGGCGTGTTGTCGATAGTCAAGTCGTAATCCTTGATCAGTTCAAGCCAACGCCTTTGCCACAAGTTCAGCTCCTTCTGCGTGAATAGATACTTGAGGCTCTTGTGATCGGTATAGATCGTACACGCCACACCATAGAGATAGTGGCGCCATAATTTCAATGCAAACACAATCGCCGCTAACTCCAGGTCGTGCGTGGGATAATTTTTCTCGTGCGGCTTTAGCTGTCGGGAAGCAAAAGATATCACCTTGTTTCGCTGCATCAGCACACACCCCAAGCCCTGACTGGACGCATCGCTGAATATCTGGAAACCCTCAGTCCCTTCTGAAAGTACGAGTATCGGGGCCGAGATGAGCCTCTGCTTCAACTCTTGGAATGCAGCTTCACAGTCGTCTTTACAGTCGTCTGACCATTCAAATGCGACTCCTTTCTGGGTGAGGCGAGTTAGAGACGATGCGATCTTCACGAAGTCTTTCACGAAGAGTCGGTAGTATCCCGCTAAGCCAAGGAAACTTCGAATCTCGCCGACGGACGTTGGCCGTTTCCAATCGACAACGGCTTCAACTTTCTTTGGGTCGACCGCAATACCTTCAGCAGAAATGATGTGTCCGAGGAATGAGACGCTGCTAAGCCAGAATTTACATTTGCTTCGCTTCGCATACAGTTGATTTTCTCGAAGAGTCTGAAGCACGGTCCGCAGATGCTCAGTGTGTTGCTGCCGATTCTTCGAGTAGACGAGTATATCGTCGATAAAGACTACTACGAACTTGTCGAGAAATGGTCGAAAGACCCGATTCATTAAATCCATGAAAGCGGCAGGGGCATTCGTTAGGCCGAACGGCATTACCAGGAACTCGTAATGGCCGTAACGAGTGCAAAATGCAGACTTTGGCACATCGACCGGCTTGATCTTGAGTTGATGGTAACCCGAACGCAGATCAATTTTAGAGAACACTGTGGCTCCTTGGAGCTGATCAAACAGATCATCTATGCGGGGCAGGGAGTATTTGTTTCGGACGGTGGCTTTATTCAGCTCGCGGTAGTCGATACAAAGACGCATAGAGCCATCCTTCTTCTTGACAAACAGCACGGGCGCTCCCCATGGCGAGACGCTGGATCGGATGAATCCCTTGTCGAGCGATTCCTGTAACCGCACCTTGAGTTCTTTAAGCTCTGCAGGGGCCATTCTGTATGGGGTCTTCGAGATCGGTCGAGTGTCGGGGAAGGTATCGATAGTGAACTCAATCTCTCGATCGGGCGGCATGCCGGGCAGCTCGTCCGGGAACACATCGAGGAATTCTGCCACAACGTCGGCTGACCCGCGTTTGCACCATCCTGTCGCATGTCTCGAACGGAAGCTAGATAGCCTTCGCACCCGGAATGTAGCATCCGTCGAGCAGATATTGCAGAGATCACCATGCAGGTCGGCGATGCCTCACCACACGAGTAGCAGAATTCGGGCACTCCCGGTATGCGGAATGTGACCTTCTTTTCAGCGCAGTCTATGGTTGCGTTGCACGGACCGAGCCAATCCATCCCCAGAATGATATCGTAGTCCTTAATATTTAGAACTATCGCATCGAGACTGACCTTTTGACCACCTATACAGATGACTCCGTTTCCGCAGACTAAATTTGCAGCTAGTGGCATGCCCGACGGGATGTTAACAGTGAGCTCAAGACCGAGCGGTGTCATAGGGAATTTGTGCTCGGCGGCAAAGTCCGCCGATATGAAACTATGCGTGGCACCTGAATCAAACAATACACGAGCAGGTTTATTATTGAATTGCAGTATACCTGTCATGAATGTGTCAGATGCGAACACTTCATCTCGGGTCATGGCGTAGACACGGCCCTGAGCATTGGGGCGACGGTCTTGGCCATTCTGTTGTACGGTCGGTGGAGCCCGAGGTGCTTGGCCTCGGTTTTGTTGATGTTGGAGCGGGCGTTGGTTCGACGCAGCTTCCGGACAGTCCCTTACGAGGTGATCCCTCTTGCCGCATGCGAAACAGACTCTGTTCTTAAGTCGGCAGTCGGTGTCCAGATGCCCGTCCTTGTGGCAGAAATTACAGACCATCCGTTCCTTCGTCTGGTTGCCGCGATGTTGACGCTTATGTGCGTTGTTGCCTCCCGCGTTACTATGGCGTTTGTTATTAAAGTTAACATCGCCGGTAGTAGTAGGAGGATACTCGGACTCTAGACGGATGGCATGGTTAAGTGCCTCGCCCACAGTTTTGTATTCCGGCACCGAGACATGAGCACGGATAGAGGAACGCAGGCCCACTACAAATCGTTTTGCTCGACTTGCGGTGGTAGGTAAATAGTCCCCGGCAAACTTGGCCAGTTTGTTGAATTTAGCCGCATATTGTCGTACAGTCATATTCCCCTGCGTCAACTGCATGAACTCATTTTCTTTTTCCTATCGCACGGCTGCAGAAAGATATTCGTTCTCGAACGCATTTCTGAATGTCGCCCATGAGATCGCCGCCGGCTCGTCTTCACGTCGAATAGCCCGCTTCTGTACAGCCCACCAATCGTGCGCGTTTATTCGAAGTAAAAGTTGAGCACACGCGACTTTCTTCGAGTCCTCGACACCCAGAAGCTCGAACTTGTCTTCCAGCTCCTCCAACCAGTCGATCGCCACGGATGGATCTTCTGTGCCGTTGAAGGAAGTGCGACAGCTTTTCGTAAATTTTGACACGTCGAAGTTAGAACTTTTCGGTGCTACAGGTGAGAGCGCGGGCGCCTCTGGTTCAGCTTCGTTGGATCGAACCGCAGGCTGGGTCACGGCAGGTGTCATCGTTGAGTTATTGTTGTTGCCGACGACCGACTGTACGATCTGTTGGAGGGTATTCAGCTGCTGCTGTTGCAGCTTGAATTGAGCCTCGAACCGACTCTCAAATTGGGTCTGACGAGCCTCCGCTTGCTGACGATGGAGCTCGTTCTGACGTTGCTACATTTCAAGCATCTGCAGCATACGTTGCATCGGGTCGCCGGAAGGTCCGGCTACAGTAGGCGTCATTTCCGTTAGGTTAACGGAATGCTCGGGCCTAGAAGCACTCGAGCCGCTGGAAGCGCTCGTCTCGTCTTCCGCCTGAGCTCCCGTAACTGCAGGGAAAAAGGAAGGCAACTCTCGTTAGTTTCAGAAAATGTCCTGGGTTCAGCGTATAGAACAACTCTTCTTATCGACACGAGGTCAACGGTTGGAGACTAAAACTCGACACTGGAGGCCAAGGACGTAAAGCCGTGCTCTGATACCATTATGTCACGCTTCGATTCCGTCGAATTGATAGTCGTCCCCCGGGCGTGATGCCGTACGAACCTAAATTGCGATCGCACAAGGCCTAGTCATAAGGTAATCCGAGACACGAGATCTAAGAGAGTACGCAGACAAATTGATCCACACAATAAGTAAAGGAAACTTGATTTTTATTGATAATGAACATCTTTTACAGACTCCGATACAAGACTCATTGCCGCACGGGCTACAACATGACTCGATTACAAAAGAGTGTCGATGAGATAGCCGTTCCATACATTGTACACATCCCTCAGTATACACAAGTACTCCGTTGACCTGGAAGGGAGGGACGCTGAGTCATTTCCTTTGGACTGTCGAGAGCCTTCAAAAGTGGAGTCGCAGAGTAAGTCTTCGACATACGGCCGAAGCTTCAAAAGTCACGAACGCCGCCGAGCTAGCTTGTGCGTCCTTCCTGGTTCGCGGGACCTGCAAAGAGCGAGGATCAGCACGAAACACATGTACTGGCGAATGGCTAATTAAATCCAAGCTCTGCATTCGATTCAAGAAGTTTCGTAAACATGTTAGCTAGCTATTTCAATGATCTTTCTAACCATCCTGTTCGATTTGTATGTTAACATGTTTTGAGGCAAGCATATGAACTTGTATATCATTAAGCAATTATCATATTCATCCCGTGTCCCGTGCACCTGTTAAGTAGTGAAAAGGGTTATAAAGGCCACTGGCAATGTCAAGCCATCGCGGACTATAGCATTTGGTTAGACGATGCCCCTTTCACGTCGGGTAGCTAGCCCTGTACGAAAGTGCCCGCATAACTCACGCCGATGAAGGGTTGGCGCTGCTACACTCGTTCCTCCTGGGCCGAATCGGTCCCTTGGCCTAGGCAACCGTTCGAGGAAACTTCATCTTGTCGACAAGTTGTCCAATGACCGTTTTCCTTTGGACTTAGTTGATTTGCTTACTTAGACGTATCGTTGCGATAAACGTTAATCGATTCATTCATTGTTTGCATAGGCTAAGTGGATTTGTATAAGAAAGCGCATTTTCTATTTTCAAAACCGGCAGTTTGATAGCAGGTGTTTCGTGAGGAATCGTGCCATGATTTCTTTGATTCTACACTATTATGACAAGCATTCATTTACTTCACATGTTGAGTTTGAAATAGAGGGATGAGACGAAGGAGGTTAGCCACTCGCCTTAGCCTTTGCTTCAAGCGAGCGATCGGTTGGCTGCGCTGACGTCGTCTACGCGATCACCTGCAATCGCATAAGCAACTGATTAGAATACTGTATAATTTAAGGATATTCGATATGAATGCGAAGCTCGAAAACGTATCACAAAAACCCATCGAAAACATTCACGAAAAATGCATTCACGAAATCCAAAGCCAAAGCCAAATCAAGTGCGGCATGAAAACCAGAGCAACGGGAGGTCTCTCCCGACTCAGCCGCAGAGCCAATCCTCGAGGTGCAACCCGCTGAATAGGGGACTTGGTTCCGAAGAAGCCATTCCATAACGTGGAATGGATCTTAATTCAACCGTTCCCATTCGATCGACTCGGCTGATTCCGACCTATCGGTCCCGACCGAATCGATAGCGACAGTGTTCCTTTCTTGCGCACCCGTGGACGGAGACGGGGCACGATGTAGGGACGGGGCACTACAGTTGTAGAGTTGCGCATATTGTATCCCGTACAAAAGTACTCATTTAAATGACCATGACCCACGGCATGGGACTTCACTCAACGTAGAGACTATTAAATTAAATAAAATAATGATTGCATGGAGAGAATGGATTCCCGAGTTCTTACATGGAAGCCCTCTTGGGACTAGTAGTACCCGACAGGCCGGCTGGTTCTCACAGATACTGTAAATCTGTCACACGGACAGGGAATGGTATCTGCTTATATAATTAAATTGTACATGCTATATTAACGGCGGGCATCCCGCTGGGACTCGTCTAATTACATGATTGGCACAATTGATTGATTGGATAGACTAGCCTTGCTCGCACATAGTAAGAACTGAGGAATCCCTATTTGCATAATTCCAGAATAACTTGGGACTCACAATAGCAAGCCGTAGTATTTGATTGGCCGTTCAAGATGATTTGTTTGTGTACTGTACCTACTCTGTTGCCTAACTGAGATGATCAGAATGTCAGGACATGACGGGCCAACTTCTGTCCTTGTTTGGTTGGGAGGTTGGTTCGAAGTGTCGTGATGTTATATGAATCCTAGTGGAAAGCAGAGATCTATTATTATATTCTCTTACTTACTGGTTTAATCCTTCTTATCGTGCTTCCTTGTGGTACTTGCTATTAGAGGTCTAACCTCTCTGGTTTTGTATGGCCAGATTTAGAGCCAGTCCTCGAGGACTCAGCTTACTTCCACCTCAAAGATGGTCAATACTAGGGGAATGATCGCAGGAGGACTCGAGTGGGTTCCTTACTCCACCGCTCGTTTTGTTATTTACTTTATACTTAGCTATTTGGCACCGACATGTTAGTCGGATCGTCTTGTACTTACTTCTACATAGTTGTAACTAAGTCAGGCTGCAGCTGATAACAATTGTGTATATCTTTGCTACATCATCTGGCTATATTTTGTAAAGCCAAATATCAAAAACATTTTAACTGAGCGTTTGGGATGCCTTACTGCTTTATCTTACATGTTCTCTATTACTGTTTCTTGTTTAAACGATTGAGACAATAGATGTTAAGTGACCATAGTAAGACTTTCATGTAGTATGCACCCCCTCGTCTGGTTAGACAGCATTGATCGTATTATACGGTATTCATCTACCCGTAATACGTAGCTGGCTGAGTCATTCCTCCGCTTTCCAGTATCCTGGTTCTGGGGCGTGACAGTTCGTTCGTTGTGTGTTCTGTATGTGTGTGAAGGAAATGATCCCTCTATTTATAGTTTTGCAGGCTGGCTGCTCATGCACGCATGTAGCATACGCCTGTACGCGGGGACACCATGTGTTGGTTGCTCATGGAGGCACATGAACGATGCATCCTGATCGAGAGGTTGACTTCTTCATGTTGCTGTTGTGAACCGGCACGTAGCAGAGAAGAGGATCTTTCTGTTGCTGAGATCTTGGATGAGTTGAGTCAAAGGACACGTGCCGTCGACCCATGGTTCGGAGATCTCGGATTTGATGGGAGAATGATCTGGTAGGATGCGTCTAGGATTGGGCGCATGAGGAGACTTTGGCTCGTAACCTTTAGGAGTCACGAACCATTTTGGGCGCATGGCTTTTGAGGCGCATGCGAGGCGTTAACAGTGACTTTCCTTCTGTCTTTAGGGATCAGTGAAAAGTCTGAAGCGCATGGCTTTTGAGGTACATGCGGATTTAGACGCATGGCTACGGAAGCGCATACGAGATGGTCGGGCGGCCACGTGGCAGTAGCCGTCGGAGGAAAGTAATGATGGTGCTGACGTTGCCGACGCTTCATCTTCTGAAAAAGCTGTCAACTGTTCAGACTTCGGGAGACGTGCTGCCAACTCTGTCAGACTTCAGCATTTAATGTTCTTTGACATTCGATGGACAGTTGAGTGGGCGCATCGATCGGCGTTCCACTAGGCGTATGGGGACGCATGGGGGCGCATCCCCTATGATGCGCTTGGTGCTGAAGGGCGCGTCTGTGTGATGCGCTTGATGTTGAAGGGCGCGTCTGTGTGATGCGCTTGATGTTGAAGGGCGCATTTATGTGATGTGCGGTCTGGCCGGCGCATCCGCTTTGTGATACGTCTTTAATGGTCCGTCTGTTGAGTTCTTCGAGTCGTTAATGACTCTCTGACTTAGCTGAATTTGAAGGAGAGAATTCATCATCATGAATACAAGTTCATTGTACTAACTTTGTGAAGGTTGCCACTTGGCGCATGGGCTTGATTTGTCCTGGCCTATGAATAGCAATAGTTTGAGAGAGTTTTGTTGTCTCTCCCTTGACTTCTTGACGAAGATGGATTCGACTGATCCTCCTCCTTGGCAAGATATTATACTGTGGATGATGGTTCCCCTTGTTCGAATAAGCTTTGACAGTTTAACTCCTTCAGAAGATAAGAGCCCCAGGCTGGTATATGCGCCTGTGCGTTGACGAGGAAGTGATTCACTCGGACGGGGCGGAGTGATGCGCTGGGAAACAGGTACAGCAGGTTGCAACTGTTGGAACACAGACTGTCTTGGTGGTGGAGCCACTGTCTTATGGTAGCAGCAGTTGATGGCGACCGTAGCACAAGTGTGTCCTGTGAGGGGCGTATTATGCTTGTTGGTCGGCTCTCCTGATCGGCGTTTGTGAATGATCACATTACGCAAATCGTTAGAGGAGAGTGCCACCTTCACACCCCCATCAGGCGCATGGCAAGGCCAAGCGCCGGGATGGTCAAGTGAGAGTGCCACCTTTACACCCCCATCAGGCGCATGGCAAGGCCCAGCTCCGGGGTGGTCAAGTGAATGCTGCGCCCCCTGATCTCCCGATCAGTAGTGGGGGAACAACATTTAAAGTGACTTGAACGGACCTCAGACGCACAACCAGAGGAGGCGCGGGAGTTCAAGACCACTGGGTTTGCCTTGTTCGACTTGGTTGTGAACGCAATAGATGTGCCCAAGTGAGACAAGGACTTTGAAGGTCGGCTCGTTTCTGGCGCAGAAGTACCTGAGTCGACCTTATACAGCTTACCATCAGCAGCGCGCATGATTGTGAGCGCATGCTTCTGGTTTACTACTGGCATAGCACGTTTGATGCGCATGGCCCGTGCCGCCTTGGACTTCTTCGTACCAGCCCGTGGGGAGTATAGTACTCAGAGTCCAAATTATCCTCGCCATGACAGCGAGTGAAGAACTTGCAGCCAACCCAGAAGAAGAGAAGAACAACTGCAACTTTTTGTGGCTCGAAAGGGCTCCCTGGATAACGGGCTCCCTGTCACGACCCGTACCCGTTTTTTTTTTAAACGGATACGAGACGTGTCCAAGCCAGCCTACGCCGCAGTGTCGGCGGTAGAACGCTGTCACGGCCATGAAGATCAAAATCACCAAAAATCTAATGCTCACTCACAGAAACTAATTTAACTTACATTGATTACATGTTTTACATTTGAAAAAAAATATAAACTTGTACAAATAAAAGAATGGCTACATCTCAACTATCTAGCTAGTCTCTAGGCTTTTGTCTGCAAGTATCTCCGTCACTCCCAAGCTAAGAAAATCCACGGCTAACCTGAAAATGTTGGTTTCAAGTCAGGAATAGAACGAGCACAATTCACTGAATGCAATTTCAAATAAAGAAAATGACTATAAACAAAGGTTAGACATCAATTACATATTTTTGAAAGTAAACAGAAAATACGGAAAACTAATAGCAAATAAATAGACACAAACACTTTCCCCACTGCTAGAAGTACTTTTGATATGTGATCGATCTCGGAACAATTATGCGACACGGTCTACACGGTCTAAAGTTACACGGTCTACAGTTACACGGTCTAAAGTTACACGGTCTACAGTTACACGGTCTACAGAAAATATTGCAGTAAAGAAACACTATCTACAGAATAATAATCATTAACTACACAGTTTAAATGCAATAAATAAACACTGTCTACACTGTCTACAAGAAATAAATAAAACACTGTCTACACGGTCTACAAGAAATAAATAAAATACTGTCTACATGGTCTACAAGAAATAAATGCAACACGGTCTACACGGTCTACACGGTCTAAGGTCAGATCACACATCCTTGGTACTTCTCATTCCCTGACTCAACAATTTATAATAGAAAATAATCACATAATCAATGACTAATCAATAAAATATAGTAAAGATCAATATCGAAATGCAAACAATAAACTGTACTCGCCTGTGGTCCTGTGCTGGTGAAACCGACAATCTGAACTACTCAATGTGCCACTATAGTCAAAACCCGTACAACAGTCCCCGGAAGCTGAAATAAACAATACCAATGATCTCAGAATAGTCCAATTAGCTAGGATTGCCTGTCCTTACATCCAATTATGGATACAGGGGCAAAACGGTAATTTCGGACAAAAATAATGTCCGCCGTTGGACCCGCTTTGCACCGAAAAGCGTGCCAGAGTCAATGGTCTCTAAAGTCGTCAAACTATATGTCTACGGATCCAGTTTTCCGATACGAACCCAACCGTATGTCCAAAGTTGGATTCCGGCGGACCGTGCACAAAATCGCCCGTTGAGTGGGACCGTGGGGCCCGTAAAACGGTAATTTTATCAATGGTCTCAGAATCGGACCAAACTTGGCATACAGGACCAGAAAAACGATACGGTTCTGTTGGCACAAGTTTTGTCTCGATCTGACGAGCGTGCACAAAGTAATTGAAGAATTTGCAAAGTGCACGATACGGTGAATTTCGACGGATACGTATCAAATTCGTCGCGCACACGCGGCCAATTTGAATTCCGCCAAAGCCCACACGACCACGAAGCTGTTACGCATCATTCGATGCTTTCGGTACGCGACCACGTCATCCGGATTGGCGTGACGCACGTCGTGTGGAGCGTTTTTCTAGTTTTTGAAAACATGATTTTTAGGAACTTTAAACAGATTTTGTTTGACGAATACAACGAATTAATTGAAAGTAAAAGAAAGGTTTTTCTGTCCTATAGGTTGTCCCTAACTTCCTTCAAATACATTTTCAAAATCGTTCATGGTCTGGAAGAAAACCGACCGTAAAGTAGGGTAGTTGGTCTACGAAAATGTTCTGTTTGAACAGGTTTTTCGACCAACTTCGGGTCGATCCCATGGACTGGTCGTGCATCCTATGTACAATCTAATTACTGGGGTTTCGAGGCGGTTATATTGGCTTTCCAAAGCAACTTACGGGTCGTTAAATAATGGAGTATTGAGTGAATGGTCATACCGAGAAGTCGGGGTCGACCCCAGGCTGTTGCTGTTGATCTCCGCGCGCGTGCTGGTTGCGCGCGCTGGTTGCGTGCGCCTGGCCGGCCGCGTTGGCCGCGCGCGGCGGCGCTGCGGTGGCCGAGGCCGCGCGCAGGGGTCGGGGTCGGGGCCGCGGCGGTGTCCTTCTAGGGTTTTCTCCTTCTCGCTTTCGTTCCAGTGTTAATCCGCTGATCGGTCTCGGCTTTAGGGGGGGTCGGCCTATATATTTCTTGCTTTGAAGGGGTCCCAGGTTCGGGCTCAGCTGGACTGGGCCCTGTGGGGGCTGGCCGGGCTTGGGATCAGCTCAAGTATTAGATTTTTGTGTATAAATATATACACATAAATCCTATTTCTATATATATATACACATGAATCCTATATAGATATATTTATACCCATGTACATATATACGTAACATATATATATATATATATAAATATACTTATACACACATATACTATATATATTTATCTGTACATTCACGTACACATTTATATATTTATATATATATATATATATTATACACATGTATGTGTACAGGCCTATACACGTACACACCTATTTCTATATGCATTTATATATACATATACTCATATATATTTATATATATTTATATATATAATATATATACACACACATGTACATATATATATTTTATATTTACATATACGTACACCCCTATATATATTTATATATACATATACAAACACACATAAATACATATCATTTATATAATAAATGATTTAATAAATATAAATCATTTATCCTTTAATAACAATAAGTTAATATTCATGACAATAAAAATCCTGATGACAATTAAATAGCCCAGGAATCGCTTCTGATCATACAACACGTACACTACTCATCTGGCTCCAGAAGATCATACAAATTTTGTACAACACTATTTAATAATGATAATCCTTATAATTTACCTGTAACAAATATTCTTAGGAAGTAATTGACAATTCCCAAAATATATACAAGAATACTTGCACTTACCAAACTTGTCTACAAGACCGTATTTGGTCTCACTACAGGCCTACCTGGCTTGAATTTGACTTGGGCCCAATCTGGACAGGTTCGGTACCACTGGGTCACTTAAACAGTCAAATAATAATAATAATAATAATAATAATAAACTATTTATAATGGTCATGTCATAACTTGGTCTGGTTTTCCTAGTTAGGACGTCGATATGGCTCGGTCTTCCTTGGCATGGCTAATACACTAGTCAAAGTACGCCACTGCACTATCTGCGCCATGATTCCTAGTCGTCTTGTACTCCAAACCTCCACTATGGCTAAAGTCATCTATCGTAATAATTAATTAAATAATTATCTATAAAATCATAATTCACCATTAAAATCAAATAAATAAATAAATAAAATATTTTCAAAAATTCTGGGAAGGGGAGCTACAAATCTACCCACCTTAAAAATAATTTTATCCTCGAAATTCTACTTCGTAACCATGCTTTAAAATTCAAAAATAAAAGTAAGAGAATAAATCCATTATTGCCACAATCTTCTCAAATTTTAATTCCTCAAAAATAGTTCATATCCTTCTCCTTGTCCATTTTGGCAACTACAAAAATATCGAGGACTTCTACCCACCTTTGGTCACACTACTCCCTCAAAGCTAGGTCACTAAAATTTTATAATCATCCAACTAGTTGCTCAAATTCTTCCAATGGATATCTATCGCCTATGGTATCTATAATCCTTGCATATCTATCAAGCAACCCAAAATTCAATTATCAACTAACTTATACTATAACCACTGCTAAATTCTAAGCAACACGGTTATCGACCCCCAAAATAGGAAGGACGAGAGTCCATGGTACGAAAGGACGAGGAAGAATAACTGTGAACAAGTACGAAGTTTCAAGAGCGGTAGAGGATATCAAACGATACCGATAAAATGGACCTCATGAACCATTGACTTATTAGCTAGATTGGGGCTACTCCGTTCCAATCACTAGCTAACTTCGAAGAGACCCTTCGTTCTTAGAGGAGCTTGCCATCCGTGCAATACAGGAGTTTTGTTCTCGAAATTCTAAACTAAGTTCCATGATAGAACAAAAATTAAAGGAATCAAGATTGTGATCTTTTCCGTGGTTATTTAAACCCACGAGTAAGGGGTAAAGTGCAATACAAGTTCGTATTGCGACTTCCAGGTAGATGGAAAATTGGTTACGAATGACTTCACATTTTAAGAGAGGGAGACTACGTAATAGGTATAGGGACCTATATCAAAAGTTCAGTTTTTAAGTCCAACTACGGTGGTATGCATGGATGGACTATACGGGGTCTTAATGGGTTCCTTGATTGGACATCAATTGCTGGTTGGATGCACCTTGTATTTCAATCTATATTGACTGGTCAAGGCCCCAAAACTATTTCTACTAGGTTAAGGTAACCTAGAATAAGTTCCAACCCAAGTGGTTGAACTAGTTGCCAATCGGGTTAGTTAGCCAGGTCTTAAGTCCAAAATGCGTCTTCCGTAACTTTTGTGTTTAAGTAGCACGAGAAAACACAATTGAGTGGTACACTAAGGACGTGTTTAGTGGACTTCAAGTAGATCACAACCATATATTGGGTTGAATGAATCGAGTCGAGGTTGAGGTTCTAATGGAAGTCGGGAAGTAAACCGGTAATATGGTAAGGGTTGTAGCTGGTCATTTTTAACCTGAAAATCGTAGCACAAAAATAGAGTACAAGGGGACAGGTTTGAGTGGGACATGATATACCTAGATGAAGATGGACTCATCTAGATCTTACATGTGGAATTTGTTGGAAGGAAACAACTGGCCTCGTGCTCCGAATATTAATGACACGGCCGGGGACACAAAATGATCTAAATGAAAAGTGGGAGTCCAAGGGCACTAATCATCATCCTAATGGAAGTTATTCAAATCAATCGGTAGTCCTTGTATATCACAAAAATTTGGAAGGCTCACAGTCTACCCACCTTAGAAGTTAGGGCATGGTCTTAGGAATAATAAGGTTAGAAGGATTTCAATGTCAGGATATCGCACCTCGATTCTCGGTAATAAAGAATAAGGTACGACGTATCGGAATACGGTAGATATAAGTCAAGTCAAGGATCGTTCCTCAATAAATGGAGAACGAGTGTGTGCAATAACACATGGTCGATAACATAGAGGATATACCCATCCATAGTGTACAAGAGTTATCGACGGGGTAACCAGCCCCAAGGCATGTCCTATGAAGAGATTTCTAACAACTGAGTCGTGAATCTCTAGTTGTCAAACCTGTCAGACTATTGTCATAAGGGTTCTAGTGTTATGGGCTGTAGTGATCATGCGTTGTTGTTGACAACTGGTATATCACAATTTGACAGGGTATTTAATCTATGGTATTAGCTAAACAAGTGACTGTGGTGTTCCAACACTAGTTAGGTCTTAATATAAAACATTTACATAACTAGGATAATATTTGTTGGAAACCAATCTCGGAAGGAGTGTCACGGTAAATGATTACCCTATTGTCCACTCATGTCTAACTGTGGGCTTCGGTCGAGGAAGGGTTGGTTCAAGGCTTTAAGGGTTGCTAGTTAAGGCAAGCTTCCAGCAAATAATTAGAGACTCGCAACCTTTGGTCTCTAAAGAATAGGTAGTCTCCTAGGTAGGCATTTCGACTAAGGGTAAAATCCTAATCATTCTTAAGTTCAGATGGCTTGAAAGTCCCGATAACAGTTTAGGGTCAAGAGGAGAACGAGTAACTCGATCACATGGCTGGCTGACGATAACTACCCTTGTGTGTACAACTACCATAGCCATGGGGATACGCGGTATCTCTCTACCATCACGAGCTTTCGTCTTTCCAAATCGGTGGAGAACAAAACAATAAAGAGTTCAAGAGAGATGTTACTGAATATAATTTCATGATTCAAAGGCGAACATATAATTCAAGAGGAATTGTCAAGCAGTCGCGGATGAGATCCTAGATACCTATATATCTCCATCCACGTAGTGTAATTAAACGAAGAGCGAACCAAATGCATCATGGTTGATCAGACCATAATGCACTGATTCTGATTAGACAATAAGTTAGCAGGCGTCCCCACTAAACATATGTCTCGAATCAAGCTCGAGAACAGAGTAAGCTTGCAAAAACTAGGCTGTAGTAGCAGCGTTGGTCAAAATAGTCAAGATACAAGTACGCAAGATTTTTGAAAAGAGGTACAAGTAGTTCGAGTTTAGAGAGATTCAAAACTTACCTGGTGTTCTTGCTTATATAGACATCCCACTATCATCTTACCCTTAAGGCCTTGGTCGTCTAATGGTTTATGGACATTCTAAATTCCATATTCTAGGTAAACCTATTAGTGTCAATCAATTCCTCGTAGTAAGTCACAAGGACTATAAAATGCTGGGTCGGGAGACATGCTACCCAACTTACAAAACTTCCACTACTATCGACTTTAGATCTTATAGGACATACATAACATTGTCCTATCCTCTATGGTATCCCAAACTTGTAATCAAGTCTGAAGTTATTTTACCGAGGACTACGCCTCGCCCGTAAAATCGGGCTGTGGTAACCCTTGGTTTCGTAACTCAACATGATACAAAATCGAACACTTCTTAACTCTATCCAATATTGGCTCAAGGGTACCTATGATCAAGAGAGGGCCATTAGCCATAGTTTTGGCAATGTCCCATCATCTATATTTTTTTTTCAAACTAATTTCACCTCTAGGGGTTGTGTCTCGCCAGTGCGCTGCTGGCTGCAATGTATCCATAGACTCCAAAATTCAATTAAATGGCGACAGTGCGCTACTGTCCTGCTATTATAAGTTAACTAATATTCATTTAACTATATATATAAAAACTCATGAGCTTCTAGAGGTTCAAGCAAGTCGACTATCAGATAAAGCGTAGGTATCTATCAGTCACAACCCTTAAAATAAAAGGTGAACATGGAGGAAATAACTAAAGACAAAGAAATAGAAACATTCTAACTATTCTATGTGTATTCAAGCCTTTGAGGAAAAACTTGAATCGAAACTAACTCGAGGTTCGCATATGGATAACCCAATCAGAAATAATAATTCCTGGGGCAAAATAGGAACTAAATAGGCAATTTGGACTAAATATGAGGATGATATCTAGAGAGGCAACGGGAAGGGGTTGAATAATTCATCTAGGTGAGATCATCAATTCCAGGAAACTCTGCCTCTCCAAGTGAATAATCTATCCACATTGGACCATATCTTCCAGTCAAGAGGTAATAGTGTACATATGGGGATTTGACAAACTATCAAAGTTAATAACTCTCATCCTAAATTGTATGGCCTAGACTACCCATCGGCAAATTTGTATAAGGGACTCCTAGTCCTAGTCATTCTCTTAAATTAAATTAATTTCTAATTCGTGAATGAGCATTTCTAGTTGCAGGCTCGCAATAGTATAACTAACTTAAGTACTATCACGAGTTCGCGTGATTTGTGAAGACAGACCTGCATGGGCCACCACAAAAACTTGTCACGACCCGTACCCATTTTTTTTAAACGGATACGAGACGTGTCCAAGCCAGCCTACGCCGCAGTGTCGGCGGTAGAACGCTGTCACGGCCATGAAGATCAAAATTACCAAAAATCTAATGCTCACTCACAGAAACTAATTTAACTTACATTGATTACAAGTTTTACATTTGAAAAAGAATATAAACTTGTACAAATAAAAGAATGGCTAGATCTCAACTATCTAGCTAGTCTCTAGGCTTTTGTCTGCAAGTATCCCCGTCACTCCCAAGCTAAGAAAATCCACGGCTAACCTAAAAATGTTGGTTTCCAGTCAGGAATGGAACAAGCACAATTCACTGAATGCAATTTCAAATAAAGAAAATGACTATAAACAAAGGTTAGACATCAATTACATGTTTTTGAAAGTAAACAGAAAATACGGAAAACTAATAGCAAATAAATAGACACAAACACTTTCCCCACTGCTAGAAGTACCTTTGATATGTGATCGGTCTCGGGACAATTATGCGACACGGTCTACACGGTCTAAAGTTACACGGTCTAAAGTTACACGGTCTACAGTTACACGGTCTACAGAAAATATTACAGTAAAGAAACACTATGTACAGAATAATAATTATTAACTACACAGTTTAAATGCAATAAATAAACACTGTCTACACTGTCTACAAGAAATAAATAAAACACTGTCTACACGGTCTACAAGAAATAAATAAAACACTGTCTCACGGTCTACAAGAAATAAATGCAACACGGTCTACACGGTCTACACGGTCTAAGGTCAGATCACACATCCTTGGTACTTCTCATTCCCTGACTCAACAATTTATAATAGAAAATAATCACATAATCAATAACTAATCAATAAAATATAGTAAAGATTAATATCGAAATACAAACAATAAACTGTACTCGCCTGTGGTCCTGTGCTGGTGAAACCGACAATCTGAACTACTCAATGTGCCACTATAGTCAAAACCCGTACAACAGTCCCCGGAAGCTGAAATAAACAATACCAATGATCTCAGAATAGTCCAATTTGCTAGGATTGCCTGTCCTTACGTCCAATTCTGGATACAGGGGCAAAACGGTAATTTCGAACAAAAACGATGTCCGCCGTTGGACCCGCTTTGCACCGAAAAGCGTGCCAGAGTCAATGGTCTCTAAAGTCGTCAAACTATATGTCTACGGATCCAGTTTTCCGATACGAACCCAACCGTATGTCCAAAGTTGGATTCCGGCGGGCCGTGCACAAAATCGCCCGTTGAGTGGGAACGTAGGGCCCGCAAAACGGTAATTTTATCAACGGTCTCAGAATCGGACCAAACTTGGCATACAGGACCAGAAAAATGATACGGTTCTGTTGGCACAAGTTTCTTCTCGATCTGACGAGCGTGCACAAAGTAATTGAAGAATTTGCAAAGTGCACGATACGGTAAATTTTGACGGATATGCATCAAATTCGTCGCGCACACGCGGCCAATTTGAATTCCGCCAAAGCCCACACGACCACGAAGATGTTACGCATCATTCGATGCTTTCGGTACGCGACCACGTCGTCCGAATTGGCGTGACGCACGTCGTGTGGAGCATTTTTCTAGTTTTTGAAAACATGATTTTTAGAAACTTTAAACAGATTTTGTTTGACGAATACAACGAATTAATTGAAAGTAAAAGAAAGGTTTTTCTGTCCTATAGGTTGTCCCTAACTTCCTTCAAATACATTTTCAAAATCGTTCATGGTCTGGAAGAAAACCGACCGTAAAGTAGGGTAGTTGGTCTACGAAAATGTTCTGTTTGAACAGGTTTTTCGACCAACTTCGGGTCGATCCCATGGACTGGTCGTGCATCCTATGTACAATCTAATTACTGGGGTTTCGAGGCGGTTATATTGGCTTTCCAAAGCAACTTACGGGTCGTTAAATAATGGAGTATTGAGTGAATGGTCATACCGAGAAGTCGGGGTCGACCCCAGGCTGTTGCTGTTGATCTCCGCGCGCGCGCGCTGGTTGCGCGTGCTGGTTGCGCGCGCCTGGCCGGCCGCGTTGGCCGCGCGCGGCGGCGCTGCGGTGGCCGAGGCCGCGCGCAGGGGTCGGGGCCGCGACGGTGTCCTTCTAGGGTTTTCTCCTTCTCGCTTTCGTTCCAGTGTTAATCCGCTGATCGGTCTCGGCTTTAGGGGGGGTCGGCCTATATATTTCTTGCTTTGAAGGGGTCCCAGGTTCGGGCTCAGCTGGACTGGGCCCTGTGGGGGCTGGCCGGGCTTGGGATCAGCTCAAGTATTAGATTTTTGTGTATAAATATATACACATAAATCCTATTTCTATATATATATACACATGAATCCTATATAGATATATTTATACCCATGTACATATATACGTAACATATATTTATATATAAATATACTTATACACACATATACTATATATATTTATCTGTACATTCACGTACACATTTATATATTTATATATATATATATTATACACATGTATGTGTACAGGCCTATACACGTACACACCTATTTCTATATGCATTTATATATACATATACTCATATATATTTATATATATAATATATATACACACACATGTACATATATATATTTTATATTTACATATACGTACACCCCTATATATATTTATATATACATATACAAACACACATAAATACATATCATTTATATAATAAATGATTTAATAAATATAAATCATTTATCCTTTAATAACAATAAGTTAATATTCATGACAATAAAAATCCTGATGACAATTAAATAGCCCAGGAATCGCTTCTGATCATACAATACGTACACTACTCATCTGGCTCCAGAAGATCATACAAATTTTGTACAACACTATTTAATAATGATAATCCTTATAATTTACCTGTAACAAATATTCTTAGGAAGTAATTGACAATTCCCAAAATATATACAAGAATACTTGCACTTACCAAACATGTCTACAAGACCGTATTTGGTCTCACTACAGGCCTACCTGGCTTGAATTTGACTTGGGCCCAATCTGGACAGGTTCGGTACCACTGGGTTACTTAAACAGTCAAATAATAATAATAATAATAATAATAATAATAATAATAATAATAAACTATTTATAATGGTCATGTCATAACTTGGTCTGGTTTTCCTAGTTAGGACGTCGATATGGCTCGGTCTTCCTTGGCATGGCTAATACACTAGTCAAAGTACGCCACTGCACTATCTGCGCCATGATTCCTAGTCGTCTTGTACTCCAAACCTCTACTATGGCTAAAGTCATCTATCGTAATAATTAATTAAATAATTATCTATAAAATCATAATTCACCATTAAAATCAAATAAATAAATAAATAAAATATTTTCAAAAATTCTGGGAAGGGGAGCTACACACCCTTTTCTTTATTTATTTTTTTGGTGCCTTCTTCAAAGGAGGCAAGAGGGCTCTATATATAGAGTGGAATAAGAGCTCTCTTCTTCTCCTTTCCGATGTGGGATTAAAAGCAAGATCCCTCCTTTTTCATGCTTCTACAAGACCCGCTTCAAAGTTTTTAAAACTTTTGGACAAGTTTTGAAATACTTTGAACAAGAAGCATGAATGGTAGAGCTGTTTAGGTGTGACAATCCTATCAGAGGTAGTATGGACGTGATAGGTTTGGGTACTTCCACTGGGGAATTTATGTGGACTTATCATCCATGGCGCACCTTGGTTTTAGGTACAGATAATAAGTTGAGAGAGAGAGAGAGAGAAAGAACTAACATATTTACTCAGAGGTAGTATGGACGTAGTAAATATGGGATTGATGGTAGAGCTTTCCTACTCAGAGGTAATATGAACGCGGTAGGAATGACTCTGGAGGAAGATACGCGGAACTACTCAGAGGAAATGTGGACATGGAAGTTCTGCTGGGGATGTAAACTTTTACTCTCTATTTAAAAATAAAGAATATAAAGTTTTTTTTTGTGGTGTGTTCATTTTTGTTGTCATGAACTTGATGATTTGTGTGGACCTATTATCTTTTGCACACCTTGGTTTTTAGGTACAGATAATAAGTTTGAGAGAACCCTCATGTTTGCTCAGAGGTGATGTGGACATGGCAAATATGGGATTCAAGTGGTGGAATCTTCCTACTCAGAGGTGTTATGGACGTGGTAGGAATGATCCTGGGGGATACACGGAACTACTCAGAGGTAATATGGACGTGGAAGTTCTGCGATCAATGTATGACAACGCAAGGGTTGTCTGTACGGGATGTTTACTCAGAGGCAATGTGGACGTGGTACACATGGTTGGTAGCATAGTCTTATGGGATGTAAGATTCCACTTTGTAGGGTATAGGGGGACAACTCAGAGATGATGTGGACGTGGTTGTCCTTCTACTGGAGGATGCTACGGAACAGCTGGGTTCCGGAAGCGTATGATTTTATGAAAGGGGATTGTCTGTGAGACCCGATAACTGGGTCCACCGATCCCCAGGTGGAAGCACATGTCTAAAAGATGTCAAGAGTAGTACTTCTTTAATAACTTGCCATTGATGGGCATCATGAACAAGTCCTGATTGGATTTGGCGAGGCGGTAAGCACTGTTTGAGTATACCGCCTCTATGATGAAAGGTCCTTCCCATTTGGGCTCGAACTTTCCTGGTGTCTTGTGAGTCAACACCATCGGCCTCCTGACTGCCAGAACCAGGTCGCCAACTTGGAAAGTCCTCTGCTTGACCTTCTTGTTGAAAGACTGTGATATACGGGCTTGGTAGAGTTCGATGCGTTGTTGAGCTAGGAGACGCTTTTCGTTAAGTGTCTCCAGTTCCCGCAGACGACGACATTAATTGTCCTCTTCTGTGAGTTGGTTTGTGATTGCTACACGGAGTGAGGGTATCTGGATCTCGAGAGACAGTACCGCTTCGCTCCCGTAGACCAAGGAGAATGGTATGTTGCCTGTCGGGGTCTGTACCGTTGTGTGGTAGGCCCAAAGGCATTCATCGAGCTTTTCATCCCAATCGCGTTTGTTAGATGACACGACCTTTTTGAGTAGCCTGACGATAGTTTTGTTGAACGCCTCGGCCAATCCGTTTGCTGCCGGATTGTAGGCGGCTGATGCCATATTTTGAATACGATTCTTGTCACAGAATATGCTAAAAATATGGCTAATGAACTGAGGACCATTGTCGTGGATGATCCTCCGGGGTACTCCGAAATGGTAGATGACGTGGTGTTTGATGAAGCTGATCACCCTGGAGCTTTTCACTTCTGCCAGCGGAATTGCTTCTGTCCATTTGGAGAAGTAGTCGGCGATTGCTAGGATAAAACGATGTCCTCTCGATGAAGGAGGGGTGATCGGTCCCATAATGTCCATGCCCCAAGCTTCGAAGGGCCAGGAGGCGACTGTAGGATGTAGTGGTTCTGACGGTGTATGAATGAAGTCTGCGTAAAGTTGGCATGCATGGCACTTCTTAGCATATTCAACAGCATCAACGGCCATGGTTGGCCAGTAGTAGCCCATACGTCGCAGTCGGTCCTGTAACTTAGGGCCAGGTTGATGGGCCCCACAGGTTCCATCGTGAGCCTCTCGAAGGGCTTCGGCTGCTTCTTCGTTAAACAGACATCGAAGGAGAAGTCCATCGTAGGAGCGTCGGTATAGCATTCTTGTAGCCGTATCGTAGTAGAATCGAAGAGAGCATCTCCTGACTGAGATGGCTTCTTTCGGGTCCTCTGGAAGAATTTCGTTGACAGCAAAGTCGATGAATGGGAATCTCCAGTCTCGGACATTAACAACCAGCACTCGCTGACATGGCATGGGCCACTTGTGAGCACAGGTTATTTTTAGGGCAGACCAGGTCTCGACCCACTACCGTGAAGTAGTATTGAGTTCAGAGGGGTGCCGCTAATGAGGTTGCGAGGCCGGCCAGAGCATCAGCCTCTAGATTTTGTAGACGAGGTACGTGTTCGATGAAGAACCCGGTAAAGATTGAAATGATGTTCAATGCAACTTCATGGTAAGAGATCAGATCTTCGTGGTGAACTTCGTATTGCCCTCTGATCTGGTTTACGACGAGTTTTGAGTCGCCGTAGTCTTCCAGATGATTCACCCCCAGCTGTTGCGCCAGTTGGAGTCCCATGATGAGTGCGTTGTACTCGACCACATTGTTAGAGCACGGCCTTGAAAGGGAGTAAGCATGCTGGATGACCAGCTGATCGGGGGAGACTAATACCACTCCCACTCCTGCGACGATTTGGCCTTTGGGGCCTGTTCTTGAAGCGCCATCGAAAAACATCCGCCAGACGGGGCCTTCTTCGGTTACGTTTGATTCTTGGACCTCATCCGGGATGTCTTCATAGAGTCTTGAGGACTCTGGAATGGGATGTGCAGCTAAAAAGTCGGCCAGAGCTTGACCCTTAACAGCTTTTTGTGGAACGAACACCATGTTGTATGGTGTTAGCAAGATCGCCTATGTGGCTAGCCGGGAGTTTAATGATCCTGGCTTCGTCGTGAGGACTCTGAGCGGATTGACTCGGGAAACGACATGAATTGTCTGCCCCGAGACATAATGTCGAGTCTTTTGGATGGAAAATACCAAAGATAAGTACTCCTTTTCAACGGGGTTGTATCGGTGTTCGGCCCCGATCAGAGTTCAACTGAGGTAGTAGATTGCATGTTCATAGCCTGTGTCGCTGTTCTGAGCTAGCAGGGCGCCGAGGGAATGATCCATAGCACGGACGTAGAGGAGGAATGGTTTGCTGGCGACTGGTGCCACCAGGACTGGCGGGCTCGTCAAGTAAGCTTTGATGTCATCGAAAGCTTTATGGCATTCCTCTATCCAGACGTAAGAGACTTTCTTCTTCATGAGCTGAGTGAAGGGTCGACATTTGTCGAAAAGGTTTGCTATGAACCTCCAGATGTATGCCAGACGCCCCTATAGGCCCCGAAGTTCTCGAAGGTTCTTCGGAGGGTCCATATCAAGGATGGATTTGGTCTTCTCGGGATCGACATGAATGCCTTTCGCCGTGATGATGAAGCCCAAGAACTTTCCGCTAGAAACCCCTAAGAAGGATTTAGTGGGGTTCATCTTGAGTTGATACGTCCGCATGAGATCGAAGACTGTCTTGAGGTCTTGCAGGTGATCTCCTTTGAAACGGCTCTTGACTACGATTTCATCAACATAGCATTCGACTATCTTGCGAAGGTGTTGACGGAAAATGGTGCTCATAGCTCATTGGTATGTCGTACCAGCGTTCTTCAAGCCGAAGGGCATCACTGTGTAGCAGAAAACTCCCTTTGGAGTCCTGAATGACGTGTGTTTTGCGTCATCAGGGAATATCTTGCTCTGGTTGTAGCCCGAATACCCGTCCATGAAAGACATACGCTCGAATCCACATGTATTGTCGATCATCACGTCGGTGATTGGAAGCGAAAATTCGTCCTTTGGGCAAGCAGAGTTGAGGTCCCTGAAGTCGATACAAACTCGTATCTTCCTATTTTTCTTGGTGACGGGGACGACGTTGGCTACCCAGTCTGGGTGTTGCTCTTCACGGATGAAGCCGCTGGTCAAGAGTTTATCTACCTCCTGATCGTTGGCATTTATGATGTCCGGACGGAAGCGTCGCTGTTGTTGTTTGATAGGCTTGGCATCAGGTAAGATATTCAGCCTATGCATCGCGATCTGAGGAATAAGTCCCGGCATATCTTCGTAGCTCCAGGCAAAGACGTCAATATACTCTTTAGCCAGCTGGATTAAAGATTCTCGGTCTTCTCCTTTTAGGCTTTTGCTGATGAAGATGGGTTTGGAAGAAGATCCATCCCCAAGGTCGATCTGCTCGACATCGTCTTTGGTGGGAGGTTCACGTAATTCAAAACGAGACTCCCATTCTTGTCCTAGGCGTTGAGCCCAGGGTTCTTCTTCGAAGAATTCCGGCACTTGGTCTTCGCCTCTTTCTTCTTGAGATTGTGCAGACGTCATGTTGGCTGACAGCACTCTCTTGAAGACTAAGCCGATACTGGTATCGGAGTCCCACGTTGATGCTTCAGACGAGTGAGAATGTTCTACTTCTTCCGCGTCTGAACTCTCTGGAGTTGACGGCGGCGTGACATAGCCTACCCCCCGTCGAGTTCGATTGTAATAGTCCTGCAGCTTTCCTTTAGGTGTGGGAAGCCGGAGAGGGAGACGTCGACCTTTGCCGTAGTTTAGGCCTTTGTTGCTTTTTAGGTCGTAACCCATCTTTTGGATGAGGTACTTTACCTTGTCCATGTACCGATAGAGTTGCATTCTGCCGGCATCTGGTTCTGGCTCGAGTGGCGGGAGGTCTTGATGACGCTCAACCTTGCCGAAGATAATGGATTCTTTGTCTCGACTCCGTGGTGGGACTATGTAACAGACCCCTTGGGACGGGACTACTCGATTTATATGATGGACGGTCGTTATTTGTATTTGTAACGACCGTAGAGCGTTATCTAATGTATACATGGCATTCCAATGTGAAAGACTAGAATAATTAAAAGACAATCTGCTATTGATAAAATACGAGATTTTATCCCGCGGGATTACATTGTCCAGAGAAGGGGCATCTACATCAGCCGAGATATATTCCCCTAGCTCTTTATCTGTAAGCACTGGAGTAGGATCGGGAGAGTCCACCACAGCGTTGGCTTTGGAGTCCGAGAGGACTACGTGGGCCTTCTCTGGCGGCTGGGATAGCGGCGGCTTGCCCTTAAGACGCACCTTCAGAGGTGCCTCCGCTGTGCCTCCGGTGATTGACGCCTTCCCCTGCAGTTTTTCCACGAGGGGGGTCGATATTTGAGGCAGCTTTCCTTTGAGCCGTATCTTCAGGGGAGCTTCATGAGCAGCTGGTGCTTTCTCGGGTAGCTTAATGCTCATGGGAGGCAACTTCTGAGGCAGTTTGCCTTTGAGTCGGATCTTCAAAGGAGCGTCGGGGGTGACCTCAGGCTCCATGTCCGGCTCTGCTGGCATTTCTGCTTCGTCGTCAGCATCATTGGCTTCCTCCTCGTCAAGTGATTTGTATAAGTCAACATCGGTGAAGTAGGCTTCAATCCCTTTGAAAGGGTCGATGTCCGCGAACTCCGTACGGATGACGTTGTTGGTGGACACGTACTTCATACATTGGTGGAGCATGGATGGCACCACCATGTACTCATGCAGCCATGGGCGACCCAACAGAAGGTTGTAGTTGACTTCAGCATCCACGACATAATAAGTGACCTCGGTTCTGAGGTTACCGATGTGGCATTTTAGTCGTATTTTGCCCAGTGGTTCGCTTTTGCTAGCGTTGAAGCTACTGATTGTTGTGTTGGAGGGCGCCAGTCGGTACATTGGGATCCCTAGTATTGAGAGCAGCGTCTTCGGGATGATACTGAGGGAAGACCCCGGATCAATCTGAATTCGCTTCACCTTGACTGAACCGATATACCCTGTATAGTACAGCGACATGTTGTGTCGGTTGTGTTTGAGCAGCATGTCTTATTGGGTGAAGGTTATATTGGGGATAACCTCATCTGCACAATGACCGTGCGTATATACAGTCGGGAGATCTTCAGGCTGCTTGACCTGACTGAGAAAGGATTCAGCATCCTTCAGAGCTTTACAGAGAGCTTCGCAGGAGTCTTTGGAAAGACGAAGGAGCTCGAACAGAGATAGGCGGGCAAGAGTACTGGCCAGTTGTGCCAGTATGTCAAAGTTGTGGGGCTTGGCTAGCCCCGAAGCATTCTCCTTTTGCAGAGGCCTATCGAAGCGGGCCTCTATCTGCTACTGTTTATTGGCTGCTGGGGGCTTAGACGGACCCTCGTCCTGGACAGCAGGGACGGTGCCAGGAGGCACCACCTCGACGGCAGCTTCGTCAGGTTGGACGTTCTGTTGTGAACGCGTCTGTACAGGAAGTGCCTCTTCCGCTGAAGAAGAGACCGTGCGGCAAGACTTGATCTTCCTGCCTTTGGATTTGGAGGTAGGGCGTACCTCCGGTTGGGTTACCTCGAAGACGAGATCGGGATGAACCCATAGGATCTTTCCCCGAGATGTGGTGAGTGGGATGAGTCCACTCACATTGTCACGGGTAGATGGTAAGTTAACCACCTCTATTGTCGCCTTAGGGATGGGGACGACGCTATCCTGTATTGTAGTTGGCGGCAAGGTGCCAAACTGGAGTGACACTACGTTGGCTGACACCATCTTCTCTTCGTAGTTGACGGAGATTACATCCGCATTGATCATGCACTGGATGTAATTCTTGAGGACATAGCAGCCCTTGGTTGGGTGTCCAACAAACCGATGGTAGTGACAGTACCTCGGGTTGTCCACTTTCCCAACCTCATCGGGACGCTTCGGGTCCGGAAGCTTGATCTTGTCACCCTGTTTCAGTATCTCAAAGACCTGCAAGGTGTCTTCGTCGTTGAACGAATAAACCTCCTTCGGCCTTGGTGCAAGTGGAGGTTTCTGAGCAGGCGCTGATGCACCTTTTGAGGCATTGACAGTCAATACTTGTTTCCCGTTTGTCTCTCGTCCGGGGTTGTTGGCTACAGGCCGTTTCTCTTTATCCTCAAAGGCAGGGAAACTGACTCCCAGAAGGCGAGCATTGGCCGCCTTCTTCTCTGCGTCTTCTGCTTCCATGATCAAGGAGCTCCAGTCGGGAGAAGGAGTAGAGTTAAGCCAGAGTTTGACTGCAGGCAGTATGTTCATACTGTAAAAGGAGAGAAGCGCATGTTCTGGCATGCCCGGGGGCAGTCTGAAGCAGGCCTGTCGGAAGCGTTCGATGAATACTCGAACTGTTTCCTTCTCCTTCTGGCGTATCTCTATAAGGGATGCCATTGTCATGTCTTTTCCGCCGTCGTAGAAACGGTCGAAAAAAAGATGCGTCAGGTCGTCGAAGGAAGATATTGAATTGTCGGGGAGGCTGCAGTACCAGTCGTACGCCACTCTTTTCAGTGCCCCAACAAATATGCTGTTAAGTAGTGCGTCCTCCTTCGGAAGATGTCCCGTCTGAGACTGGAAATACGTCAGGTAGCGACACGGAGAGTCCGTTCTGTCGTATGGCGTCAGTGTTTGTGGTTTATACTTAGGAGGATAAACTACCTTATTCCATTCGAGGGGATAAGGATGGGGGATGCCCATCTTTTGGCGCTCCTCTTGTCTTGTCTTGGACTCAAAGCGCTCGTGTAAGTCCCTGATCCTCTCGACCACGTCTTCTGTGGAGCTCGGAGTTGGGGAAGGTGGTACCACCAGGAGTTGAGCATTTGAGGGCTCCGACGTCCGAGGTGCTTCGCGACGATCTATGTCCGAGGATACCGTTGAAGGGGTACACTCGATTCTCTATTGACCCCTAGGTCGGGACCGGTAGAAGGTGTCCTGGCCAAAGCTGACCGTATCTCAAACACCGCTTGAGTCAGTATTTGCATGGAGGCAGAGAGGGTTTTGAGTCCTCCCTCCAAGGTATCCATGCGCTGGACGAGGTCTGTTGGCGGCGCATCAGACTCGATATCAGCCCCAGTCACGTTTACTGTCATGACGCGGCCGGGAGTGGATGGATGGGTTGAGGCTTCACTCTCGGCCTCACTCTCTTGTAGGGGAGTAGCCTCTTCTGGAGCCTCGTCTTGGCTACCCTCGGCTATGTTCGGGAGAACATTCACCATGGGCGCATCTGCAAGGGCCTGATTACCCTCAGCTCCGTCTTGAAGGGCCTCTGCATCTTCGGAACTCGGGTCTGCAGATGCTAGACTACCCCCAGCTATGTTCTGGGGGATATACTCATCTTCTGGGAGGTTGACAGGATCCGCCCCAGATGTGCTTTGGACACCCTCGTCTTCGGACTCGACAAGGGTCTGACTATCCCCAGCTTCTTCCAAGATCTTCTTCCTCCCCCGAGTGCCTTCGAATACTGTGGAGGATGCGACAGCTGTCTTAGTTTTTCTCGACTGGCTTTTGGACGAGGAACTGCCAGTCGCCTTTCGGACTGACGAGGAGTTGGAGATCACGTTGCATGAAGCAACCCTTGGCTCTTCTTCTGTTGACACCTTCTTCCCGAGGCAACGTCGGAGGGGTGTCGATGATTGCAGCCGCTGGAACACCGACTGCATTGGTGGGACTGTCGCTTTGCAACAGCAGTTGATGGTGACCACAACACAAGTATGCCCCGTGAGAGACGCATCGTGCTTGTCAGTCGACTCTTCTGATCGACGCTTGTGAGTGATCACGTTAAGCAGATCGTTGGAGGAGAGTGCCACCTTCACACCCCCTTCAGGCGCATGGCAAGGCCAAGCGCTGGGGTGATCAAGTGAGTGCTGCGCCCCCTGATCTAATACCAAACAGGCATCCCGATCAGTAGTGGGAGAACCACAGCATTTGGAGTGACTTGAACGGACCTCAGACGCACAACCAGAGGAGGCGCGGGAGTTCAAGACCATTGGACTTGCCTTACTCGACTTGGTTGTGCACGCAATAGACGCACCCAAGCGAGACAAGGACTTTGAAGGTCGGCACGTTTCTGGCACCGCAGTACTAGAGTCGACCTTGTACAACTTACCATCAGCAGTGCGCATGATTGTGAGCGCATGCTTCTGGCTTGCTGCTGGCATAACACATTTGGGGCGCATGGCCCGTGCTGCCTTGAATTTCTTCGTACCAGTCCGCTGGAGCGCATAGTACTCAGAATCCAAATTCTCTTTGCCATTACAGCGAGTGAGTCTGTCAAAGACATATACCTTCTGTAGCACATCAGAGGTGATGCGCGGGGCATTGGCTGCGCCCCTGCTCCGTCGACGCATCTTCCTCACCTGAGAGGGAGATGGCTGGGGAATATGGTTAGCGGCACGTTTCCCCGAGAGATGTGCTGTACCAGCGGGCGCATCTTGGTTGCTGAGGACGTCAACAGGAAGGGAAGGATGGATTGGCGCATCCCCTTCGGTGGTGGTGCCCGAGGCGTCGACCTTGCGTACCCAGACTCGACGGATCTTCTTCGGCTTCGGCAGCCGCTTCGAAGGACTCACACTGCCTTCAGAGATGAACTCCTCATACGCATGTTGATTGAGGCGTACGACCAGCATCTTGTAGGAGGAGTCCACCTTCACGTCGTCGGATTGCGACACAGCTTTCTCGGTGGAGGAGAAAGAGGTCCCCAGCAGAGTCGCCAGCTTGTTTGCCATTAAAATTCTTTGATTGCAAATTTCAATACAAACAGAACATTGTTACAATATAGGACTTAGATGTAGTCTTAGGAGTACACTTTTGTTTATCTGGGTCCCTTTTGTCGATGGAGTGAGTGGTAATGCGTTGACTCCATTGACGATCTGACGACGGTTATCGGTTCTATGAAGACTTGGATTGCTCTGGGTGCTGGAGCTTGCTGAGAGGAGGAAGACGTTGAGTATCTGTATCTGCCTCTCTGGTGGTATGTTCGTTCGTTGTGTGTTCTATGTGTGTGTGTGAAGGAAATGATCCCTCTATTTATAGTTTTGTAGACTGGCTGCTCATGCGCATGTAGGATACGCCTGTACACGGGAACACCACATATTGGTTGCTGATGGAGGCGCATGGACGATGCACCCTGATCGAGGGGTTGACTTCTTCATGTTGCTGTTGTGAACCGGCACGTAGCAGAGAAGAGGATCTTTCTGTTGCTGAGATCTTGGGTGAGTTGAGTCAAAGGACCGTGCCGTCGACCCATGGTTCGGAGATCTCGAATTTGATGGAAGAATGATCTGGTAGGATGCGCCTAGGATTCGGCGCATGAGGAGACTTTGGCTCGTAACCTTTAGGAGTCACGAACCATTCTGGGCGCATAGCTTTTGAGGCGCATGCGAGGCTTTAACGGTGACTTTCCTTCTGTCTTTAGGGATCAGTAAAAAGTCTGAAGCGCATGGCTTTTGAGGCGCATGCGAATTTAGGCGCATGGCTACGAAGGTGCATGCGAGATGGTCAGGCGGCCACGTGGCAGTAGCCGTCGGAGGAAAGTAATGATGGTGCTGACGTTGCTGACGCTTCGTCTTCTGAAAAAGATGTCAACTGTTCAGACTTTGGGAGGCTTGCTGCCAACTCTGTCAGACTTCAGCATTTAATATTCTTTGACATTCGATGGACAGTTGAGTGGGCGCATCGATCGGCGTTCCACTAGGAGTATGGGGACGCATTGGGGCGTATCCCCAATGATGCGCTTGGTGCTGAAGGGCGCGTCTGTGTGATGCGTTTGATGTTGAAGGGCACGTCTGTATGATGCGCTTGATGTTGAAGGGCGCATCTATGTGATGCGCGGTCTGGCCGACGCATCTGCTTCGTGACACGTCTTTAATGGTCCGTCTGTTGAGTTCTTCGAGTCATTAATGACTCTCTGACTTAGCTGAATTTGAAGGGGAGAATTCATCATCATGAATACAAGTTTATTGCACTAACTTCGGGAAGGTTGCCACTTGGCGCATGGGTTTGATTTGCCCTGGCCTATGAATAGCAACAGTTTGAGAGAGTTTTGTTGTCTCTCCCTTGAATTCTTGACGAAGATGGATTCGACTGATCCTTCTCCTTGGTAAGACGTTGTACTGTGGAAGATGGTTCCCCTTGTTCGAATAAGCTTTGACGGTTTAACTCCTTCAGAAGATAGGAGCCCCAGGCTGGTAGATACGCTTGTGCGTTGACGAGGAAGTGATTCACTCTGACGGGGCGGAGTGATGCGCTGGGAAATAGGTACAGCAGGTTACAACCGTTGGAACACAGACTGCCTTGGTGGTGGAGCCACTATCTTGCGGTAGCAGCAGTTGATGGCGACCGTAGCACAAGTGTGCCCTGTGAGGGGTGCATTATGCTTGTTGGTCGGCTCTCCTGATCGGCGTTTGTGAATGATCACATTACGCAAATTGTTAGAGGAGAGTGCCACCTTCATACCCCCATCAGGCGCATGGCAAGGCCAAGCGCCGGGGTGGTCAAGTGAGAGTGCCACCTTTACACCCCCATCAGGCGCATGGCAAGGCCAAGCGCCGGGGTGGTCAAGTGAATGCTGTGCCCCCTGATCTCCCGATCAGTAGTAGGGGAACAACATTTAAAGTGACTTGAACGGACCTCAGATGCACAACCAGAGGAGACGCGGGAGTTCAAGACCACTGGGTTTGCCTTGCTCGACTTGGTTGTGAACGCAATAGATGCGCCCAAGTGAGACAAGGACTTTGAAGGTCGGCTTGTTTCTAGCGCAGAAGCACCTGAGTCGACCTTATACAGCTTACCATCAGCAGCGTGCATGATTATGAGCGCATGCTTCTGGTTTGTTGCTGGCATAGCACGTTTGAGGCGCATGGCCCGTGCCGCCTTGGACTTCTTCGTACCAGCCCGTAGGGCGCATAGTACTCAGAGTCCAAATTATCCTCGCCATGACATCGAGTGAAGGACTTGCAGCCAACCCAGAAGAAGAGAAGAACAACTGCAACTTTTTGTGGCTCGAACGGGCTCCCTAGATAACTGGCTCCCTTTTCTTTATTTATTTTTTTGGTGCCTTCTTCAAAGGAGGCAAGAGGGCTCTATATATAGAGTGGAATGAGAGCTCTCTTCTTCTCCTTTCCGATGTGGGATTAAAAGCAAGATCCGTCCTTTTTCATGCTTCTACAATGATCATCTCTATTTCTTTAAAGATGATTGCACTTAGATCGTCTTCGCTTCACTCTCCAAACTCATTTCATTTTCTATGTATTTTCCCTTTATTTGTTGGTAGTGGATTTGTCTCCGCCCAACAAATTATATCAAGACAATTCGTAGTTGATTATATGATATCTTTTATTTTCACATTTTGTGGATGAGATTAGTTAGTTGTGGTTTACTGCATTTTACAGCTTATGTATTCATATAAGACCCATGTACTTCGTATGTATACAGCTGG